>OZ010787.1:434080601-434680601 GCA_963932465.1 Maratus speciosus
TAGGAAATTTATAAAGAAGAAATAGATATATATATATACACAGAGAGATAGACAACATAACTTAACATTTTATTGATCAGTAACAAGTAAACTCGTCACTAATTTAGCGCGTTTTGTTTATTCAAAATACCTACCAGACGTTTTGAGTATAATTACTTACTTCATCTAATCACGGAATGTGTCTGTCATTAAATAAAGCAAAAATTACCGATGGAAATTATTGATAGATATTTTTATTAAAAGAACCTGCTAAGTTGGCAACATTGTGTTCATTTGAATGGATCACCATTTAAACTGAAAACTTATTTTTAACTTTTGTCTTTTGAAAATCATTGTCAGTTAAAGGAAAATGAGACTTTATTAATGAGTTACAGTGCGGAGATAAAAATTCTGGAGCAAGGAGAAAAAAGATTATTCTTGTAAATCGTATCAATACTTTGGAAAAGTAAAGAAGAAACTCAGAACGATAAGACAGAATAATATATAATTTTATTATCATAAACAAAATTACATCAAATTAGTTTTAGCACTTTGATAATTAGAGCAAATAATTTTTTAAATGGATTATGTTTATGTGTGTACTTTAAAAAAATATTATTGACTTCAAGAGTTTTATGAGTAGTGGTTAGTACAAAAAGGTTTATACCATCTTTCATCACGAAAAAGACTCTTTCAAATCATCCGTCAAATAAATATTCCATTTTCCAAGTTATCAATAAAAATGACAATGATTAATAATTAAGATTATTTTTATATGGAAAGTCAGGCCTTTCTCTATACAAACTTAACAGAAACAGAGTTTTGTAACTACGTAAAATAGTAGAGGAAAGTAGGGTAAAATCGCGGAGTCGGCTTAAAAGCATAACACTAGCCACAGGAAGAAACGCTCAAGCTAATGTTAATCCTGTGGGAGTGTTCCTTTCAAATTTCTCGGTCGCAATTTAATATTTTTAAATGATTCTTTTTGCATAGGATACGTGAGGTCTATATCTATTGTTGTGTGTGTGTGGGTACTTTTTCGATTATAGTTACAGTTTTTTTATATGCGGAGACTTTCACTTTTAGAACTGGTTAGAACCGATTCTGAAAGGGAAACTATCCCAAAAAAAAGTAACCAAAATCGAAAGAGTACAAACGCATAATAATAGATATCAACTCAGGCATTATATTAAAATATTACAATACAAGCGAAAAATCTGTAAAGGTTTCTCCCATAGGTTTAACCCTTTCAAGGGCAAGGTACTTCTATTTGCAAAATACTGAAATGAGTGAATAGCACCAGAATTTACAAGCAAATTTATTTCAAAATAAGCAAAAGTTTTTGTTCACGTATTTAACCCCTTGAGGGGCACCGGTATATATTATATGCCACCTACGATTAATGAAGTTTTACACCAGAAAAATTTTATTAAATTTTACTTTTCTAACTTTGGTGGAAAAAAAAAGGGCCGTAAAATTGCTTTTACTTATTTTGAAATAGAATTTTTCAAAGATTCCGGTGGGAATTCAGCATTTTACAAACGTAATTGCTTGCCCCTCAAGGGGTTAATAAAAGGATTTCAATATTCCGGTGCCAATTTAGCATTTAGGGATTAGAATTAGGTGGTTCAAAAATGAACCACCGCCCTTGAAGGGGTTAACATTCGTGTTTGAGTTTCTTCGCGTGACTAGTGTAAGCTCTTATCCCTTTCAAGGGCGGTAGTCACAAATGGAACCACTTTATTTTTATTCGAAACTGTCAACTGGCACCCAGAATAATTTGATAAAATTTTACTTTTATAATGAACGTGAAGTAAGGCAAGCATTTATTTACTACGAAATTCGTTAGTAAATGCTGGTGTGAATTAATCATTTCACTATTTTAAGAACAGAATTACTCTGCGCAGGAAAAGGTTAACCCATTGAGGGGCGGTGGGATATATTATATCCCACCTAATTTTAATGAAGATTTGCACCAGAAACTTTTAATTAAGTTTTACTTTCATAACTTTGGTGAAAAAGAGCTCAAAAATTGCTTTTCCTTATTTTGAAGTACAATTTTTCCAAATTTACTGTGGGAATTCGACATTACCGAAACACGATTGCTTGCCCCTCAAAGGGTTAAACAGAATATCTCGAATTTAACGCAATTTGAGCAACCTTTTAGCGGGTGACGGTTTAAATACTTAGCCTTACGTCGGAAGGTGAAGTGATCATTATGATATGTCCATACTTTCATTTATGCAGTTTCTGCATTCAAAAATATACTTCATCATTGCTTTTGTTTTATTTTTTTAAAGTATTCAAACTTCTTAAGTATGCACACTTTTAAATAACTGTTGATACTTTTTATATTATTATGTGCAGGGGTGTAAAAATCTAGGCGCCAGCGGTAAGTCTCTCACCATTAAATTTTATTCGTTATTTTTCGTCTAATATTTCATCTAAATTTTTTGTAAGAATGCTAATAACATTTAGGCGAAGAAAACTAATAAAATTTAGTGGTGAGAAACTGCTCGCTGGCGCCTAGATTTTTACACCCCTGATTATGTGTATCATAGTTACAAAAGATTTATTTACAACAATGAAACCGTTTATATCATTTAACACTAGAACCGCCATAGCGATCATTTTGACCGGTACCAAATAAAACTATTTCGATTCGAACCAGAAATTTCCATCTAAAATAATTTAAATATCTACCACAGAGGAATAAGGTAAATAAATAAGTTAAATTGTTTTAAATAAAAATTCTGGTGTAAAATATTTTTATAACACTTGTTCCGGTATAACACTTGCCACTACACAGAATTTCCGGCGGTTCTAGTGTTAATTGGCTTGCTTTCCAATCCACATTCTCTTGAGGTAAAACTGATATCCTACGTAGTAAAATAAAAGATATATAAAACAACAATTGAAGAGCCAGTAAATAATTCTTAATAAAAAGGGAGTCAAAACAACATGGGCAAAATTGGTCAGAAGTAGTGACAGGCAAAATGAATGACTTTACTATTCGAATGAATCATTCGGGCATGCGCCAACCAGCTTAGCTGCCAACCTTTGTTTTTATTTTTTTATCCAATTTCTACCAGAAATTTTGTATCGAATTTTTTTTATATTTTAATTAGAATTAATTTAAGAAACATATAAAAATTCTTTTAATCTTCAAAATTTCTGAAAGTAATCAGTTAAAAAAATTATGGAGGTTGGCAACTACACTGTTAACCCTAGAACTACCGGAAATTTTACTCAAGTTTTATAAAAACATTCTACACCAGAATTTTTACTTAAAACTATTTAATTTGTTTATTTAACTTATTATTGTCTGATTTATACATTTAGTTTGTTTTGAAGAAATTTCTGGTTTGAATAAATATTTTGAATGTACATGTCGGGTCCATTGGACCCTTCTGGTAGACAGAGAGTTAAGAATTTGCAGCTTTTGCTGCATAGTTACTCCACCGCTTTTATAGAAACAGTTACTTGACTATATTATGAAGCATTCTCATTAGTCAGAATAGAGATATTCTACAAAAGCGACGGGGTTACTATGCAGCAGGAGCTGCAGGTTTATTACAGCGTATGATTTTGTTTATTTTTTTTTCTTTACCAAATTTCTGGTGGTAATTGATTAAAAATATATAGCAAGGTTGGAAACTATGTTTCAGCGCATGCCCGAATGATGCATTCGATAGTAAAATCATTCATTCTGCCCATCATTAGTCAGTAGCCGCTGATCAGGGGATCGCAATCACTTCGCTCAGTAATTTCGTAAAATAAATTTATTCTTGTTTAATCGTAGAACATCCCCCGCTTACATTTTTATGTACTAAAATTCTTGTTATTCAATGTTTTGTTCTCTTGTATCTTTATTTTTTACTGATATTCAATGCGTTATGTCAGAAGGAATAGGCAAATTCCGCCCCACGACTGTCCCTTTTATGAAATAATGCATTTTTTGCGACACGTTGATGTTCTTGCCGACTGAAGATTAAACGCATTCACGCGTCGTTTTGTTTTTCGTTTTTTCATCGTCATATGGTATTTTTTTTTTCAATTTATTATTTAAAATTTATTTTGCTGCATTTGTTCAAATTAAATCAATCCTTTTTATTTTATTTTTGTTTAGTATCATCTATCTTTAAAATATGTTTATGATTCTTTATATATTGAGATTTATTGGTAGGTTTTATTTATTAAGATATTTTATGTCTTTAATTTACGATAACAATTAATATAAAATATTATTACAGGACATCTTTAACCCCTTAACCCTAGAACTACCGAAAATTTTACTCAAGTTTTATAAAAACATTCTACACCAGAATTTTTACTTAAAACTATTTAATTTGTTTATTTAACTTATTATTGTCTGATTTATAAATTTAGTTTGTTTTGAAGAAATTTCTGGTTTGAATAAATATTTTAAATGTACATGTCGGGTCCATTGGACCCTTCTGGTAGACAGAGGGTTAATTCTCGCTCCCGTCATATTCACGGGATGTGTCTTTTACTCAGATTGTTCGATTCCTACCAGTTTTATAAAATAGTGTAATTGGCTTTATTTTAGTATCGTTTTACCCGTCATTAAATAAGGTGAATATTTCTTTTTCAAAAAAATGGTGCCAATAAGCAATTTGAATTTTTAAACCGCAATTTAATTCGAGCGTTAAGGGGTTAAATAAGATATTATATCATTTTTGTTATACGAACTTATTAGATAGTTTTTTATTCCAAAGGTATATTATACAGGGAGGTTCGAAAGGTCATGTCCAAACGGCACGTGTGGGTGTGTCTTGTCATGAGGAGCAAGAATTACCGTAATTTCCGGCGTATAACAGTATTGCCAGATTGGGGACATTTTTGTCCCCATATTGTTGATTGTCACCGCTTTTTTGAAATAGAAATATTCAGCTTATTTAAAAATAGATTAAAAACTCTGAAAAATAAAGCGAATTACACTATTTTAAAAAGGTGGTGAAAGTCAAATAATCTGAATTTAAAAAGTCCCCAATCTGGCAATTCTGGTATATAATCCGCGGATCAAACAATAATTTTTCGACCCAGAATGTTTTTTTTTTTTAATAAAACGTAACTTTTTAAAACGCGGTAAATGTTTGGCTCCAATAACTAAATAAAATTTATGGGTCCAAACAGAATTGTTTGATCCGTAGATTATATGCCGGAAATTACGGTACATAGGAAATGGGAGTCGGAAACGAGATCGTGACGGTGCAGTTGCATCGTGACTGTGATGCAAAGAAAACATAAAAAACGGTGTAAAAGGGCCTTTACTTTACAAAAAACTTAACACTAGAACGGCGGAGAGGGGTCATTTTGACCCCTGCCAAATGAATACATGTCGATTCGAACCAGAAAACTTTTTATAATTTAAGATTAATGTATGCTGCACAAAAATAACTTAAATAAATAATTTAAATAGTTTTAAGTAAAAATTGTGATGTGAAATATTTTTATAAAACTTGAGTAAAATTTCCCGCCGTTCTAGTGTTAATCGAAGTACAAAATACAAATGAAAAATGTTACAACTCATAACACGTGCTCAAAATGTGCCCCATTAGCCGTGATGCATGCTTCACATCGGCGCCGCATGAAATCGCGAACACGTTCCAATCGGTCCTGTACCGTGGCCACCGCGATGCTCGGACCTAAGCACCCTGGATTTATACCTCTTGAGATATCTTAAGTCTCTGGTGAACAAGACACCCGTTCCATTGGCCATGGACCTCATGACACGGATCGCCAAAGCAGCGGCACGTGTCCGGGAGACTCCTGGCCAATTGGAACGTGTTTTCTATTCCATTCGGTGCAGATGTGAAGCATACATCACGACTAATGGGGCACATTTTGAGCACTTGTTATGAGTTGTAACAGTTTTTATTTGTATTTTGTACTTCGATTAAGTTTTTTCTAAAACAAAGGTCTTTTTACACATTTTTCCTTATCTCTTCTTTGCGTCACGGACATGATACAATTTCACCGTCACGATCCCGTTTCGGACCTTCAGTTCCTATGTAATTCTTGCTCCTCATGAACTGGCACACCCACACATGCCGTTTGGACATGTCCTTTTGAACCACCCTATATGCAGTGGCGGCTTGTGACTGTCATAATTTGGGGTGCTAAATGAATGGCGGAAAATTTTATTCTTTCCTTAGCATTCTTTTTTTTTTTTTTTTTTTTTTTTTTTTTAAAGAAATATTTGCCTTGTTTAATGGTAGAACATTCTGACAAAAAAATAAGACAAAGATTCCTATAAAAAAATGGTGTTACTGGGTGGCGATAGATCAAGGAAAAAAACACATTCAAAAAATGGATTATCCGCCAGTATTGTCTTATAGAAGAATTCGCCTTATTTAATCGCGCAATAATGTAAGTAGAATTTTTCTATAAGAAAGTACTGATGTTTCCCTCTTTTTTTTTCTTTTTTTTTTTTTTAACTGTGTTTTTCCCTGATCTGTAGCCACCAGTGTTAACTCATTAAACGCTAACGTTGCGCTTTCCCAACCTTATATTGGTGATTTTTACACTTTTTTCAATACCAGTAAAAGAGAAAAGTAAAATTTGCCCTATTTAATTAACATATTTGAGTGATTCTTAAAGTAAAAGTAAGTGTTTAACAAGAAGTTGTGTGAACGGAATAAAATTCCTGCAAAACATGTTGGTCCTTAATGGGTTAACAGAATAATAAATTTTACAGTCATGCGTTTAGTGCCCCCCCAAAAAGCCAGACAAAAACTGTCACTTATTATATATATATATATATATATATATATAACCATTAATTAAACATTACCGACCATCATTAAAAACCGCATAATTGTGAATGGATTGACAATAAAAGATGCCACAAACCTATAATATAGAAATGTATGTATAAAATAAAGTACCTTATACTTAATTACAAGAATTAATAAGGAAGAATAAAAAAGAAAGAAGAATATGGATTCCGAAAAAATTGAAAAACTTATATATTGAATTACGTTTTCAAGAGTACAGAATTCAATGATATAAGCAAATCGGTTGTTTTCTGTGAGAAAAAAGCTAAAAGCTGAATATATATATATACAGGGTGTTCCGTTAAAGGGGTCCAATATTAATAGGGGTAATAGAGGAGATCACATGGAGAATAAATCAGTATATAAAGCCTGGTCGGATCTCAATAGTTTTCAAGTTACAGCAAATAGAATGAAAATTCGGAAAATTGTAAAAGAACCCTGATTGCTAAACTATCGATAATGCTACATAAAAACGAAGCACATATTTAGAAAGAGCAGAAAAAAACCTACAAAATGACATCAATTGTATTAAAATAGCAATATTTATTGACGAGTTACAAGCCCTGAAACAGTGAAAAAAGTACGAAATCCAATATACATCAAAATAGTTAATCGTTAATTCCAAAAAGACAACTCTAGCTACAACAAGGAAAATGTAGTAAAATTTGGTCCATTCCGAAAACTTTCGAAAAAGCTTACAATGAACCATATCGGTTTAATTGTGTGAGAGAAATTAATCAGTTTCTTAGTTACAACTCCGCTTTCTTTGACACTAGCAAAGGTTAAACTCCGCCCATCACGATTGGAAACACCGCCTTTTTAATTACTCTCAACTATACATTTTCGATCATGCTTCTTCTGAGATGCAACGTTTTTAATTATTCAAGAGTTGAATGAACCAAAATATCTTTACAATAGTAGTCTACATTTTAAAGTGGTCTTTTATTGATATAAAGCTTAAGTTAAATTCTTTAAAATTAAACTGGTGGTGAAAATTCGGAAATAATTAAAAATATTGCGATTTGTAACTATGCAAGAAGTTTCAGTACATGTTTTACATGGACAATTATTGTATGTATATGTGCATCATAATTTATGATAGGAAATAATAATAACAAATAGCATAATAATTTTATTAATTATAAATTTTAAAAAGATACTAAATTTTAAATTAATTCATACAAACTTTGTAATTTACAATTTGAGTACACCACAGTCTGTGACTTACAAAATACTGTGCCAAAAAGTGTTGAAAATAAAAGAAAAATGACAAATAAAGAATTACATTCCACGTACTTTATGACATATGTGAAGCATAGTCTTCTGGCCTGCGCTGCACAGTTCAATGTCGGAAGGCAGACGAGCGGACATTATTATAATAGGTGTTCGAAGTTGCGCCCATTAACAGAATCGCACAGCCGACAGCGACGTCGTAAAGATTGGCGAACACGCCGAAAAACTCCGACGGAGTTGGGAATGTCTCCTGCAGCGACAACGATTCTCGCTAGTAAATCCTCCGGTGTATGCACAGGCGTTTCATACACCAGCGATTTAAGGTGTCCCCAAACAAAAAAGTCTAACGGATTGAGGTCTGGAGAGCGTGCAGGCCAAGCAACAGGTCCACTGCGTCCAATCCATTTCCCAGTATATGTTGAATTGAGGTGATTGCGAACACCTATGAAAAAATGTGCCGGTGCGCCATCGTGCATAAACCACATATTGTGGCGCAATGTTGCTGGCACATTTTGAAGTAACTGCGGTAAGATATCCCGTAGGAAAACCAAGTACGTACTGCCATTGAGTACATCTGGGAGTAAATATGGTCCTATGAGATAATCGCCGAGGACACCTGCCCATATGTTCACACTGAACTTTTGTTGTGCGTTCGACGGGAAAACAGTGTGCGGATTTGTATATGACCATGTGTGCATATTGTGCGTGTTTACCACGCCCTCTCTCGTAAATGTTGCTTCATCAGTAAATAAAATATTTTCCAGAAATTGTGGATTATTTTTTGTTACATTAAGCAACCAGCGTGCGAATTCTGTCCGCTGAGCACAATCTGTTACTGATAACAGTTGTACCCGCTGCACATGAAAGGGGTGCATGTTTTCTGCACGCAGAGCACGCCACACACTTTGGTGAGAAACACCGACTTCAGACGCAGCAGCTCGTGTACTCGTGGAGGGGTTATCTTTAAAAATATTCAGTACATCTTCTTCCATTGCAGGTGTTCGTACATGTCGAGGTTTCCCTGCATCAATGCTTGCTGTATTAAACGATCCAGTCTCCCGTAATCGTCTATCGATTTTTATGAAGAGTTTCGAACTTGGGCAACGTCTCCTTGGAAATTGCTCACGGTACATGCGCTGTGCTAGACATGCATTTCCATGAGCTTGCCCGTACATCAGATGTATGTCCGCATATTCTTCGTTGGAGTATTCCGGCATAATTATTATACATCAACTTACTACAATCTCACTTACAACAGCCTCTCTTTAACATAACGCCCACTGATGACTGCTGTTTTATTACACTTTTCTTCCTATACACATAGAAAATTTGCATAAAAAGTACTTTTTCTTCATCATCCTGAAAGTTCATGGAGGAAACGCAGCAGTCACGGAGTTTGCTTTAAGACAAGGCGAGAGCTGCACAATATGTCATTCACTTGACGAGACTGAATAATGAAAGGGTATTGATAGAGGTTGATCAGAAATGTATAATTGAAAGATATTAAAACGGGGTGTTTACAATCGTCATGGGCGGAGTTTCGCCCTTTCCGAGCGTGCAACAGTACAGAGTTGTAACTAGGGAACTGCTTGATTTCTCCCATACAATTAAACTGATATGGTTTATTGTCAGCTTCTTCGAAAGCTTTCGGAATGGACCAAATTTTATAACATTTTCCTTGATGTAGGTAGAGTTGCATTTTTGGAATTAACGATTAACTATTTTGCTAAATATTTGATTTTGTATTTTTTCCCTGTTTCAGAGCTTGTAACTCGCCATTAATTCTCAATATTCTAAAACAACTTATGTCATTTCGTAGGATTTTTTCTGCTCTTTCTAAATATGCGCTTCGTTTTTATGTAGCATTATCGATAGTTTAGCAATGAGGGTTTTTTTACAAATTTCCGATTTTTCATTCTATTTGCTGTAACTTGAAAATTATTGAGATCCGGCCAGGCATTATATACTGATTTATGCTCCGTGTGATCTCCTATATTACCCCTATTAATATTGGACCCCTTTAACGGAACACCCTGTATATATAAACGTACTTGCCAACCTCCCTTTTTTTAAATCAAGGAAATGTACTTTATACCAGAAATTTTATTTGATAAATGAAATCATTTAGGTTCAAATTACTGCCACGTGGAAGGAAGAAAGATTTAATTTCATAAATTGTCTGGTTGAAAATATGTTTTTTCATTTAAATAAAAGCGGGAAGTTGGCAAGTGTATATATATGTCTGTGGGCAGGTGGGTGTAATTCTTGTTTTTCGAAATTTGTTTCAGGAAATATAGGACAATAAAACTTCTTTTCTTATCATTTGCCCACTTTAAGTATTTTCAAGTTATAAATAAATTATATAAATAATAAGTAAAAATTCTTACTATCCGAAGAACTTTATAAAATCGTATCTGGAATGAAATCGTAGAGAGGGTTAGAGAAAAAGTGTGAATAAAACTAGGTTATTTTGATGTATAAAAGTAGAATTGCAGGGCTCCCACTCGGTCCGTTTTTTGAACACCATTTTTATTTAATGAAAAATCTTCTTTATAAATTTCGTACAAACATATCGGGAAAAACGTTTTTCTTGCAATTGTTGCAGAAACCTTCCATGAATTTCTTTCTGAAAAAATACTGGTTTTCAAAAAATGGACCTGCGGGAGCCCTGGAAATGACAATTAAAAGATATTGTCAGTTGATCCTGTTGTTTCTATCTCCTACCAAGAACTTTTTCCCTCCAAAACCGAAAGGTAATCTCTTTGAAAATAATACTTTAAACCCTTTAATAAACCTTTTAACCCTTTCAGGGATAATGTATTTTCAATCCTAAAATGTTGCAATGATTGAATGACAACAGTATTTATCATTAAATTTAACTGAAAATAAATAAAAGCTTCTTGTCACGCAGATTATAAAAGCAATTTTTTTCATGATTTCTGGTGCCATTGTGGGATTTGGGATTCAAATTAGGTGGGATATGTATATCCCACCGCTTTTAAAGGGGTTAAAATTCGGTGGTCACACGGCGTGACCACTTAATTTTAATTCCCAATTGCCAAACCGCAACAAGTATATTTTAATGAAATTTTGCTTTTTTAATGAACATTTAGAAAGATAAATTTTTATTTTCAAAGAAATTCGTTTGTATATTCTGGTGACAATCAATCATTTACCCATTTTACGAACAGAATTGTTCTGCGCCTGAAAGCAGTGTTGCCAGTGGGCTATTTTTTTTTAGATTCGGATTGCTTTATAACCACCATTTTTTTAAAGCGCATAATTCGGCTTATTCTCGCATTATTTAATCCGTCATTATATAAGGTGACTGTTAATACTTCAAAACAGGGCTAAGAATCAAGCAATCTTAATTTTTTAAAAAGTAGCCCACTGGCAACACCGAACCACTGGCAAACTGAAAGGGTTAAAGATTCGTTTGTTCTTACTGTTTAAAACATTCGTTTCACATTGCCAAAGACTTTATTTTAACTTACTCAACTTTTAAATTAAGTTCCATCACAGGCCTATTAACTAAATTGTTGAATAAGTAAATTTTAACAAAACTCTTCGTTCGTCCGAATTAAGGATACGATTGTGTTAACATCTACAGCACTAATGAAATGGGTAAGAATTCAGACAATTTTATTGCGTCTTTAATACACTTTTGATTAACCCCTAAACAAAGTAAATCTAATTGAAGTCGTGGATTGACAAAGGAGGTGTACTTTTATGTCAAATAGCTGACTGAAACTTTAGAATTAGAAACATTTATCATAAATTAAAATGATTTTGTATTTATTACTTCCAGAGACTGGGAATGGGTGTTTTTCATGACAGAATAAATTACAATATTAGAAAAGTTCTTTCATTACTTAAAATAAAATAAATAGAAAACGTTAATTTCTAAAAGTAATGTACAAACTTCAAAAGCTGACTAATTTAATTTATAATTCACTCACACTTTTTTATGGACAGGCTTTAAAAGCAATTTCACTGTGATTTCTAATGTTATGACAACTGATTTTTAGAACTATTAAATACTAGACGATTTTTTCGACATTTTGTATAATAGATATCTTAACCCTTACCCGGGCAAAACAATTCTATAGCTGAAAGATTGAAAATATAGACTGCCACCAGAATCTAGAAACAAATTGATTTGGAAATAAGAACAGACGTTTTACCCTGTGCAGTATAAAAGCAAAATATTTTAATAAACATTCTGCTGCGAATCTATCAATTTTGAATAAAAATGAAGTGGGAAGAATATTCCCACTACCCGTATAAGGGTTAAATCCAAAAATTAACATTCTTAAAAACCATCAATAAACATTTTTAAATCACTTATTTACATTTTTTGTAAAAATATTTTCTAAAGGGGGGAACGGGTGACCAGACTTAATTTGAATGCAATTCACATAATTTTTTTCCACCATTTGGAAGATCTTTGAAGTAATATTTGTGGTATTTTTATAAATTCTTTGTTTTAAAGGCAGCATTTTAATTCTATGTAGAAATTGTTCCAGAAATTGTACTTTCATCTGTTATTGCATAACCTTATTTTTCTTTTTTGGGAAATAGAAATCTAATTTATGTATTTTTTCTTCAGAATAATGTAAAAAGGCGTATTATTTCTTCAAAAAAATTAATACTATGCATAATAATTATCCTCGGACATTTGAAACATCTTCAACGTTAATATTTATGTTACATAAATTCTATATTTTAACGTTGGCATTTTAATTCTATGTAAAAATTGTTTCATAAATCGCAAATTTATTCATCTGTTATTGTCAATAACCTTATTAGTTTGTTTTGGGGAAACATAATTTTATCTTCTACATTTTTTCTTAGGATCATTCATAAAGCCATGTTATCTACTCTCTCTTATTCTTTTTCGGAGGTAGCCTCGGAGGTCTGGACTCCTCCCCCTGCCCTACTCGACCCACAAAATCAGCGATTTTTATCTAATCACGAGCAAATTTTGTCGATATGTTGTTAACAAGAAGTAGTTTTTACAGGATGTCTGAAAAAAGACACCCGAACTTTAAAATTCAATAATTCAGTATCTGTAATAATATACACAAGGAGTAAGTAACATTATTATAAGAAAGTTCACAAAATTTTTATACAAAAAAAAAAAAATAATAATAGCGAAAACTTAGTCAAAAAGTAATCTCAAACAAAAAAAAAATGCTCAAACTAATGTGTAAAGCTGGACTTGGAATGAGACCAGGAGGAACCATCATACCACTTTATCACACAGCAAATTTCTCCTTATTTAATTAGGATTATCAACGATTAAATAAATTGGTGTTTTCTATTAAAAGTATATTTATAAT
Organism: Maratus speciosus; assembly: GCA_963932465.1. Taxonomy (NCBI): domain Eukaryota; kingdom Metazoa; phylum Arthropoda; class Arachnida; order Araneae; family Salticidae; genus Maratus; species Maratus speciosus. Next base: position 434,093,956 of record OZ010787.1, read on the forward strand.
TTAATTAAGAATGTACCGTAATTTCCGGCGTAAAATCCGTGGATCAAGCAATCCTTTTTCGACCCAGAATCTTTTAAAAATAAAATGTAACTTACCAGATCGCGGTAAATATTTGGTTTCAAATACTAAATAAAATTTCTGGATCCAAACAGAATTGTTTGAACCGCGGATTATACGCCGGAAATTACGGTATTATCATGGCACCACCTGGTAGGGGCGTCGCTAGGATAAGGCCAGGGGGTGTTCTTTATGTTTAATAGTAAACGTCTCCTTATATAATTGCGATTTTCAGTGCAATGTTGCCAGTGGGCTACTTTTTTTAAATTCAGATTTCTTGATTGGCACCATTTTTTGGAAATTGTAAAATTCGCCTTATTTAATGACACATTAATTAAGTCCGAAATAAGGAGAATTTTACCATTTCAAAAAGAGGTACAAATCAAGAAATCTGAATTAAAAAAAGGTATCCCCCTGGCAACACTGTTACAGTGATTAACCCATTAATGCCGGTTGGTACGAAAATCTGCCATTTAAGTAATACGAAAATTTTAAATATGAAAACCAGTATTTTAATAAGGAAATTTTCATATTATTTAATCTCAAACTTTGAGAGATCAAATAAGTTAAAATTACAATATTGGAAAGCTGGTGTCAACTGGTACCTATGTATTAAAAATGTGTAAAAGAAACTCGGCATTAATGGGTTAAATTAGATAAAACTTTCTATTAAAAATTATTAATTAGTTAATTTTTCTCTATTAAAAAACGTAGTATGACGACACACCTGAATTAACCAATGGGACACTGCTGCCCGCTGTTCTCGCCCTAGGGACGTCCCTGAAGCTGGATCAACTGTCACCTAATTTTTTATTCTTCATTCTCTTTAGCTGTGGAAATGCAAAACATACGATTTGCATTTTAAAATTTTTGAAAAAATTTGAAGTGGCTTAGCCCCCTCTATTGACTAAAATTCGAAATGCTTTTAAAAATACTGTTTAGAAATTTTATCAGGTTCATAATAAGCATGCCAATTATTTCATCTTTATTATAGTTAATTAATTATTAAATTTTAAATTTCGTGCTTTCTTTTTTGGATACCCTGTATATGGATACTATGCTAAATGAATGGACACTTCACTAACATGAAAAATTAACTCAAAATTTTATATTTGCCACGCAAATTTCACGATTTTAAAACGTTAAATCGTTTTATACAGGGCTGCGGAGTCGGTGAGAAAAATGAACGACTCCGACTCGGGGAATTTTAACAGATCCGACTCCGGCTCCGACTCTTTCGCTCAAAAATGAACCCGACTCCGACTCCGCAGCCCTGGTTTTATATGCCTTACTAAGCATGTACGTGAAACAATCACGCGATTTGATACTTAATTGATTAAATATTTCACAAAAAATGGGAACAGGAGAGTTAGAAAATAAAATGGCCCTTTGCTCACACTGCATCAAATTGTCCAAAAAAAAAAAAAAAAAAAAAAAAAAGGAAAAAAAAAAACAAGTTGGAAATTGCACGTAAAACGTAGCAAACGAAGTGCGTTCATACTATAACTAGTTTTATAAATATTTTTTGCACCGCAAATTGTACTGAATGTATATTTTAGTGCACTTCATAAGTGCATATTAATTTCATTCCATTCGGAAGGCTGTAACATCATTGAAATGCACTTGAAATATTTTTTTCCCATTGGCCGTAATGTAACGGAAAATTTTTTACTCCCCCTGTAATTAAACTATACATCCGATTTTCATAAAATTTGAAATGACTCGACAAAATTTTGCAACAATTATATATTTAAATTCGGTTGGGTAGTTTTTGCTCTGTTACATGCGGACCGACGGACAGACAGACGGACTGAACGACAACTATATGTGCTACTTATTTATATAATTACGAACGCGCCTAAAATGGGGGAGGGAATAACCGTTCGACTGGAGATTATGTCGTCTTTCAACTTACATTTTAAAAAACTTATGGGGTTGTCTCTATACTAAACTTGTAACAAACTCTGACAGTTGCGATCAGAACACATAATTTTTACACCGTATTTGAATTCGTTAGTAAATTTTACCTCAGAATACCAAATGGAAAGTTATTATATGAAGAGGTTTAGGAATTACGCATATTTAAAGATCTGAAATGCTAATTATAAATTCATTATTAATATTAGTTGCAAAAATGTCATGCACAAAATATATGGAAATGTGAATTGGTAGAAATTTTGATATGATTGTAATTCATGCGATGCTTATTAACACGTTCACGCCGGCGCGGTGGGTCACACTCGACTGTCTCAGAGCTGGCAAGTCTCCGGCCTTTTGGATACCAGTATTTTAATACAGAAAATGTTGTTTTATTTAATTAGAGGAATTGGGCGATTTAAAGGAACAACATTTTCTCTATAATAACAGTGGTGTGCAAAAAGCCGGAAACTTGACAACTCTGAGACAGTCGAGTGTGACCCACCGCGCCAGCGTGAACGTGTTAAATGTCTCAGTGAATAAATCCTAGAAAATAGGTAGTTTTGATGCTATAACTGTCGACAGATCTTAATTCATATTACATAGCTGCCAAACTTTCAGTTTTTTTTTTAAAGTCAAACAAACATAATTTGAACAAGAAACGATATTTAAAAACAATGACACCTTATATGTGTTTTTTAAGTAGCTTTAGTTAATCAATAATATTTATGGTTTTATTTGATTTCAAAAAATCTGGAAGGTTTGCAAGTACGGTAATATAGTTAAAATATGATTGTTTTTGAAATCAAATGAAACCAGAAATTTTATTAGACAATAAAAGCTAATCAAAAACAACTTGCAAACAGGAAAATATTCCTAAAACATTTTTTTTCCTTTCAAATTACGTTTATTTGGCTTGGGAAGAAAATGGAGTTATGAATTGAGAGGAGGAGACATATAGAGTTAATGTCTACCACTACCAGTTACGTGTGAAGTAACAATGGAACTATTAATAAAGCGGAACTGGCATATCCTTAAAATAGTGAAGCTTCAACTGTAACCGCTATCGCAGGGGTTGTTTACCACCGGTGGAAATTTGCACCAGTAAATTTTTATAGAAAATTTCTGCTTATTTAAGCGTCTTATTATTGAGAAATTTTCAGTCAAAAAAAATGGTAGAAACAGATTCTCATTTTTACTGGTAGAAGTTTACTTTGGCGTAGTCACGCCTTGAGTTTCCGCCATATTCTGACAACCAGGGTAACAAACGGGCAGTTTTACAAATCAAACTGACACCAGTAAGAGCAAGTAGAAATTTTTGCGACATTTGTGAGTAAAAAGTTACATGAATAAGACGCTTAAATAAGATGAAATTTTCTGTTTAATATTTCTGCTGGGACGTTTGACCCGTCTGTAATCAGAAACTGAAGATAAGATTTTAAAAAAAGCAGCCACCATCTTGTGACAACCTCCTCAGTTACTTCACTCGCAACTGGTATACAGTACGCTATATGTCTTCTCCTCTTTATTCATAACTCCATTACCACCACCAGTTACGTGTGAAGTAACTGAGGATGTTGTCATAACATGGCGGCTAATTTTTTACATCGGACAATCAAGCTTGCACTTGCAAATTTTGACTTGTTTTAGCGTCAAAAAATTGCTGTTACGAATACGGTTAAAATTACTATTTTTATTGGTGGCAGTTTGTCCAGGTATTATAATCATTTCTACTGACACTGACAGGGATTTGTCTAATGGAGTTATGAATAAAGAGGAGGATACATATACTGTACTGTTACAGCGCCTAGAATACCTAGAGTTGCAAAAAACCCGCAGTTTTTGAAGGGCGGGAATAAACCCGGGAATTTTGGGGAATATTGGAAATTTGGAAGGAGTTTTGAAGATAAACAAAACCAGTTATTTTACAATTTGAAATTTTTATTTTAAAGAAATTTCAGCGAAGAATGTTCCAAAAAGATAGAATTTACTTTATGAATTCACAAAACTTGTGATTTTACAGTCTAAGTCTTTATAATTTATTAGCTTTACAACAATGGCGGCTGTAAATAGGTGAGGATTTGAATGTTTCTTTAAAAAATGATTTTTTTTTCAGTTTCTGTTGGCTCGCACATCTCATTTTCAGGCATATTTTATATTAATTTTCTAACGAGTTGCTTTGTATTTTTGCATTGATTTCTTTTAATTTTGTTCATGTTCTTTTTTGTTTACATTCGTTGATTCGAAGTACAGAGGTGAAGTTTAAATTCATGTCAGATCTCTCATTTGCCTCTTTCACTTTTTACTTATCGACGATTAAAATAACAAATTTTTTAATTTCTCTTACTTAATATTTCTGCCGCTTAAGCCTGTATTTCGTCAGTTTTCATGTAAACCATGCTATTTTTTTTTTACTATTTTATGTCATTAGTTTGGTTTACATTGACAAAAATTGAAATCATTAAAAATAATTGAAAATAATAAATTAAAAATTTTCATGCTTAAAACTTTCTGCACTGCAAATAGAAGCGTCTTAAATTTAGACACATATGTGACTGAAAAAGAATTTTAGACACTTAAGTGTCTTAATCTGAAAATTAAGACACTATAGATGTCTTAATTTAAGATACATAAGCGTCTTACTATGACCATGGTGTAAACGAACTGAGAATAATGTCTAAAATATCCGCAAACGTCTTATTTTAAGACACTTCATTGCTTTAAACGTGTCTTAATTTAAGATGTTTTGATTCTTCCGACGCAATAACCACCAGGGGGCACTAGCACTCCCAGTTGCGCATGCGTTTTAGATGTCTTCGTTCGAAGTGGTATACGTTGTAATTCAAACAAAGTTTGTTTTTATGTACGCGTGTATTTTAATTCGTTTTTTGCGAAATGTGAAGTACTGTGATTTTAATTCGTATTAACTTGGAGTATTTATTTATTGAATACATACATCTGACGTGTGTGCTCGACATCAAATGTCTCTTAGAAGCTGTCGTCGATACAAGGGCGGGATAGACACAGAACAGAAGTAGACGGCGGTTGAAGATTACACCCGGAAATTCTACAAAGCGTGTGCAATGGGCTTAGTGTTAACTCGTATCAATTTATATCAATAATATTGTGTTATTCATCTTCGTCCTGTCGAAGCTGGCAAAAAAAAAGAAACTTTTGTCTGGCGGGTCCTGTTTTTAGGATGAAACATCTCATTCTTTAAATATGGCTAGTCGGATGTATTATGGGATTACCTTTTAAACTGATGAAAGTCTTTCTCCCTCACTGTGGTTGTGGTAGTTTTTAAAATTTCAAATCGAGGAATATTTCTTACCTCTTGCAGCAACTCAAGTAAGTTTCTTTATAGTAGTAAAATTAGTGTATTTTATGATTTTATTTATTGTACTAAACAAAATCCTGCATGAAATTTAATTAGTTTTGAATCTGTTCGCAAAAAACCCCACTAATTCTAGAAGTATATATTTTTAAACTTATGACGTTCTTTTTTATTACGAATTATATATTCAATGTCAGTTCTTAGTTTCAATTTCAATGGATAATTTTTATCTCGCAGTAAATGACGGCCACAAGGAAGTAAAGAAAAAAAAACTTTGAAAGATGACCTAATGCTTTCTTACTTCCTGGCATAAAACCGCAGATTAAAAAAAGATAAATAAAGTAAATGAGACTGGTCTATTATATGAACCTGCCTGTAAAAATATACATATGTATTTGATTTGCAATCAACTCTAATACTGATTTTTTTATTATTTTTAATAAAAAAGTAATTTGAAATTTATAATGGGAAAAAGTAAAAACCTCTAACTAGATTTCGTATTTAAAATTGTGGTAACTTTATTTATATGCACTTATACGAAAAATACAAAAATGACAGATGTTACTGTATATATTTAAGACGAAAGAAGTTTGGAAATCATAAGTTATTTTTTCCTCATGTTTTTAATATAGAATATGTACTTATTTGTTTTTATTGATAGTTGAATAGCTTTTGTGAGTACCCTCTGATCTACATAAAAACTTGTCCATGTGGAAATATAAATTTTTTAAAAACATAATTTTTAAATAAGTATTTTCATTTTTTGGGGGGGGGGGGAGGGGGGGGGATTTTGCATGAATTTTTGTAAAGCTGATATCATAAATCTTGCACTGATTATAATGAAAGTTTTGAACTTTTAGAGTAGGACAAGTTTAAAAACGCAAATATATTTAACAAAATACCAAAGTCATTTTTTCCCCAATGTTATTAAAGTAGAATATTTATTTATTTATTTTCATTATTCATAGTTAAATGGCTGTTGTGATTATCAAGTGATGGATATGTAAAATTGCCTATGTGGCAATATATTTTTTTATATTTTAATTTTTTTTGGGGGGGTGGGGGGTGGGATTTTTGCAATTTTCGTACATCTGATATTTTAAATCTTTTTCCACATTCAACCGAGTATAATAAATATTTTGAACTTTTAGAGTAGGACAAGATTATAAAATATATATATATATTTATCTATGTACCTTAAAAGCCCTTAATAGCGAACACTTCGGGACCGCGGAATTTGTCCGATAATTGGAGATGTCTACTTTTTTGAGGTAAAAATATACAAATATGTATGTCTGCTGATTAAAAAAGTATTCGTTAAATAGAGGTGTTCGCTATTCGAGAATCTCCATTAACCTCCACAACGGATACTCCCGAATACCGGACATCTCAATTTAGACAACTATAATGCAGGGTTGCGTTTTTTGCAAAAGTACTTCTTGATTAAAGGAAGGGCAAACTGGGAAGTGCCCCGTCCCCCTACGACTGTAGTGCCCCCAAATTTGATGTGCAATATTTGTAAAGCTTATATTTTAAATCTGTTTCGAAATTGTACTGATTATAATCAATATTTTGAACTTTTAAAGTAAAATAAGGTTAAAAACAAAATAAATTTTAAAAAATCTAATATTTAGATAAATATTTTTTGTTTTTTAATCTTGTTCTACTCCTGAAGTTCACGATATTGATTATAATCAGTACAATGTCGTAAAAGATTTAAATTATCAACGTAACGAAAATTGTATACCAAAACTGAGAGCACCAAAAAAATCAGGCTGTATTGGGGGGGGGGGGGGGGGCAGGACCACAGCCAAATATTTTTCCAGGATTCAACGTGGTCAAACATGGCTACGTATGATGCTTACAAAAAAATGGATGCGATTCAGACGTTTGAAGTGTCTGAAATTCAGACGCAAAAAGTGTCTGAAAAAATTCAGACATTTTAAAATGTCTGAAAATTGAACACTCCATTTCAGACACTTAAGTGTCTGAATTTCAGACATTTTAATTTAGAGTGTGAAAACTCCCGGAAATTTTGAAAAATTCCTTCCCAAAAAACCCGGTTTATTCCCGGGAATAAACCCGGTTTTTTCCACCCTTTGCAACTCTAAGAATACCTAGTGTGAAAATATGCTATCCAAACAGTGCTAAAAATTTGTATCCCTTAAATGTGCGACGATACTGCTAAACTCCCAAGTGCCGATCGCAGAGTCATCTGCGGGATTTTCGTATTACTAGTATTACATTGTATAGATGAGCAATTTCTTGCAGTTGTAGAAAATATCCTGCAGATGTCGCTGCGATCTGCATATTGCAGCAGTATCATTACACTTTTAAGGGATACAATATTTTAGCGCTTTTGCGAGTGAAGTAACAGAACAGGTTGTCACATTTTTTAACCCCTTCGGGACGAGCGTCATTTACAGAATTTTTAATCTTTTATCACCGGTTTTTAAAAACAGAAATTTTTGCCTAATTGAATCGGGAAAATGCTCGGATTAGATAAGACAAAATTTACAATAAAAATTTACGGGTGAAAGTAATCGCTGATTCTGAGCACCTTACGCGGCACGAATACCGGTCGCTCGTCCCAAAGGGGTTAAATTGTATCTACAGTTTCCGATTCTGCCAGGGGAAAACTTCCCACCAGTAAAATTGAATAGAAAATTGCGTCTTATTTAAGCGTCTTATTCATGGAAATATTTTCTCACAAATATGGTAAAAATTTATATTTGTTTTCTGGATATACAGTAAGTTGCTTTCTAAAAGCAGCTGGCTGGGCTACCACTGGCAACTGTTTATATATTTTATTGGCACCACTATTTAAAAAAAATAATATTTTTAGTATATTTGTGCTGCTTATGTTGCACATGATTTTTTGTTTCGAGAAAGTTCTGAATGATGTTACGTTTTAGTAGTACTAAAAAAGTGAAAAAGTTGGCAGCTATGCTCTAAATACAAACAATTAATATAATTGTGCATGTAAAGAAGTCAGAATAGAGGATGCGGCTGCAAAAGGTGTTTCAAATTACCCCCAGATAGTCCAAAGTTTAGCAACCCTTGTGTTAGACTTAAATTGCAGCTTAACCCTTTCAAGCGCGGTGAACCCACGGAGGGTTCACCTAATTTTAATTCAAAACTTACAAACGGCCCTAAAAATATTTTAGTAAAATTTTTCTTTTACAACGAAAGTTTAGAAGGTCTAGTTTTTACTTTCTAAGAAGTTCGTTTGTAAATTCTGGTGTAAATCAATCATTTCATCATTTTATGAATACAACTTTTCTGTGCCACAAAGAGTTAAAGTCTCGCTAATTTTATTAATATTACACCAAGCCTTCAAATTAAATGTAAATGGGGCATTAAAAAAAGTTTAATTTAAGTTGTTACTTTTCCTAAATCTAGTTTTGAATATATTCAGGTATTTCCTGCCATACAATATCTTAGCAGAAGCTTATATGCATTTAATATATTATAATAGTTTCATAAAAATTTAAAATACAAAAAAATTACAAATGATAAAATAAAATGTAACTCGTGCATTAAATTAAGTAAACAGTAAAATCCAATTTTGAACGTATTTGGTGACAAAAATCAAAATACTATACATCATAATCAAAAGAAAAGTTGGAATTTCCATGCAAAAAATATGCCACCTTTTATTATAATCAATACAGCAAGCAATGGCACACTTAACACTGAAATTTTCAGTAATAAATCAACATGAAGTAAAGATTAAATTTTAAAAAAGGGTCAGTGATGACTAACGCAGTTTTCTTATAATTTTAGGCAAAAAGTAAAAAAAAACTTCAGTAAACCGTCATAAAATCTCTTGACGCACATACTTTCTAATACTCTTTAAGCTATTTTTTTTACTGTTTTATTTAAAAAAGCAATCTTTTACGATTCTAAGTCTGTTTTAATTTTATTTCTATGATTAGTAGAAGAGGATATATGGCAAATTTAATAAACAGGTCGTAATGAGTCAAATACCAGAAGTGGGCGTAGGAAGGGCAGGAGAAATGTAAATAATGTTTCCATGCATGATTTTCTTACGTTTCTTACATAAAAATACTACTATACCCTAATTGACAATTATAGATTAATTTTGTATGGTAGTTTTATCTTTAAATGCGATTTCTGGAAAATCAATTTTTTCGTTATTTCCATGTTCGATAATCTACATTACATAAAACGTTTTAAACATATTTCAGTGAAAGTTTGTCAGAATGCTTCCCATATTACTCACTACGTTCTGAACTAGAATCTAAGTTTTATGTGATAATGCAATTATTTTACAGGTACTCGAATAAAGAAATGGTAGTTTTTAATAAAAAATATGTATTTTTTCACATATTTGAAATATATTAGTTAATCACTTCACCGTTTGCCCCGAGATAAGTCGGGGGTAAAAGCACTGTTTCCCATACCTGTCGCCGATGAAGTGAATTTTGAAGATATTGTAAAACTCCTAATTCTGTGCACAGGTAAGTATACTAGTAGTGTGTAGTACAAAGGAAATGGAAATATATTTAGTTGAATTGAGTATATTCTGTCTGGCGTAAGCATGAAATTTTGCTAAAAAATGAAAAAAAACGACATTTAAAAAAAAAATGTTATGAAGATATTGCTAGGATTTTATGTTTTTTCATCATTCTGTATTACAACTGAACTAAAAATATGTGTATTTATTCAATATTGTGCATTTTTTTTTTTTTTTTTTTTTTTTTAAGCGCCGAGAAGGTAAAAGGGTTAGGAATCTCGTAGGCAGATACCTAATAAAGAAGAAGAAAAATGAGACAGCCTAATACATGGATAAGCTGTAAACACTCCTTAACCATTACCGTCTCAATGCTCAAGGCCTCCGGACTTATTTCGTGACGTACCAAATGAAGATTAACCCCTTGAAGGGCAAGTAATTGCGTTTGTGTAATGCTTAATTCCCACCGAAAATTTAGAAAAAATTTATAAAATAAGGAAAAGCAATTTTACGACTTTTCTCCACTAAAGTCTGAAAACTAAAATTTCCTAAAATTTTTCTGGTGCAAATCCTGATTAATCGTAGGTGGTGTATAATATATAGCGCCGCCCCTTAACCCCTTGCGGGGCGGTGGGATATATTTTAGGAAAAATTTTAGGAAATTTTAGTTTTCTGACTTTGGTGGAGAAAAGTCGTAAAATTGCTTTCCCTTATTTTGAAATAAAATTTTTCAAAATTTCCGGTGGGAATTAAGCATTATACAAACGCAATTGCTTGCCCTTCAAGGGGTTAATCTTCATTTGGTACGTCACGAAATAAGTCCGGAGGCCTTGAGTATTGAGACGGTATGCCTTAGCCCCTTAAAGGGCACCGGTATCTTATATATGTCACTTAATTTTAATCCCAATTTGCCACATTAACACCAGAAATTTTGAATTAATTTTTGCATTTATTATGTACATGAAAAAGAGCTTTAACTTATTTTCAAATAAATATGTTTGTAAATCCTGGCGTCAGTCAATCATTTTTCTGTTTTAGCAACAGAAGTACTTTGCCCTGTAAAGGGTTAAACATTAAAATTTAGTGGAAAAGTCTGTCATATTTCATGTGTTAAATCCTAATTCAGAATGGAACTGATTAATAAAATTACATGTCCTGCATGTAATTTTATCTCAATTCTTCTCTAAACAGATTTTTACTATTTACAGATAATGTTGCATTAATGAATAAAGTTTCGAATCTTTAATTACCGAAGATTAAATTAAAAAGAATAGGTAGCGGCCTGACTTGTTATATATAATTAGGAAAATTAAGAATTCAAAGAAATCTATTTTAAGTATTTAAAATACTTTTAATTAGAAATGAATATCAAAATTTAATTTACAACTTGAACAATTAAGTTTCAAATTGCCTAAATTGCATTGTACAATTGCACTGTATTTTTTATTTAGTATCAGTCTTCAGTAGATTTTAAACAATTGCAATGAATAGGAGTTACAGTTTAAAAAATATATATAGGCCGCTAACTAACTTTTAAAAATTTACCGTTAATAATAGCATTTATACATATGTATAGAATCCGTAATGAAGTTTTAAAACTACTTACAATGGTTTCAGAGCAAAACTTCTTAACCCCCTTAATTATCGCTCCCATGATATTCACAGTCATGGGATTCTGTGTCTCTTATTCAGATTGTTTGATTCACACCAGTTTTATAAAACAGTGTAATTGGCTTTATTATGGTATCACTTTACCTGTCATTAAATAAGGTGAATATTTCTTTTTCAAAAAAGTGGTGCCAATAAGCAATTTGAAATTTTAAACCATAATTCAATGCGACCGTTAAGGGGTTAAAAATATCATAAATGCAAAGAAAATGCATGTGTTTCAAAGGAACAAATTCAGGGGTGGATTTAGTATCCAAGGTGCATGAATGATATTTTTTTCTGCACTGCTACGAATAATATCTTCTAAATAAAATATTAAGTTTTAAACAAGTACATTGTGTTTTCGCTTCGGCCTCGCCCAACTCTAAAGACAGTCTTGAATAAATCCGTCTAAAGAAAAAACATAAATATGTGTTAATCCGGAAAACTATTACTACAACCACAAACGAAAATATAGAATAACCGCTTCCAATTTACCCGCAATTTCGAATAGTTTTACTTATCTTTAGAAATCGTAAAAACTAATATATTTTCGAGACTTAAAAAGGCATTTATAAAAACAGTTTTTTTTCCTGCCACTGATTTTTGGAAACGTTTCCGTATAATTTTTATAGTGTATTAACCAGTTTTCTCAACCTAGCATATAGGTTTATCGAATGCTATAAATTATCAAGTAAACATTTTCATGTTCAACAAATATTTTTTACACTCAAACGTGACCATTTAACGATATTAAAATTAATGTTATTTGTTAACCTTGTATGAAAAATTCAATTATGCAGCTAAAAATGTTTAACTGAGAAATAATGGCATACTAACAACCTTTATTCCGGCTTGAGAAAACTGATTAATACACTATAAAAACTACTTGGAAATGTTTCCGAAAATCAGAGGCAGCAATATATATACATATATATATACCTCTTATCCAACAATACAATTAACTTTTTAGATCTAAAAATTACACTAAAAGAAAACAAAACAATAATTGATGTATATGACAAACGTAAAGAATTTAAATTCAAAGTTAATACATTTACTCATTTTAAATCTTTTCTTCATAATTCAGTATATCGTAATACACACCTCTAATATAGAATAAAGAGTTTGTGATCTCCTCTTCTTATTAACAGCAACATTAAAAAACTAATTTATGATGCATTAAATCATGGTTTTTCTAAAAAATTCATTTAATCTTTAATATGCAATCAGTACATATATCTTATAACACAATTAACGCATTGCGTAAAAAAATATTTACTAAAAAAAACTAAAAACATAAAATAACAATAAAAAATTAAAAATGCAAAATAATAACAAAATTATAATAGGATGGATGAATGGGTAGATGTTAGAGTACGGAGGAGGGTGGCGTTGTCTGGATAATATACACAATGGTTAATATAAAAAAATAAAAAAAGAGAGGGTATTTTTTTATTAAATACGATGCAATAACACATATTTTATCATGGATGTTGATTTGGCACACTTCAGTTACTAAATGTATAGCTCCATTTACGTATTTATTAATTTCAATTAAATATAGACCCCTTGCATTGACGTCACGTTGCTATTAGCAACGACTGATACTATAGCTTCTGGAGCACACACGTGGAGCACAGAACTCCCCGTTTGCCGTTAAAAGCACGTGTTATCTTTCTCTTTAATTTAGAGCTTCCTTATTTTTATTATTATAGTGCAAATAAGTCTAAAAAATCAAATGGAGAGCACCATATTCGCCTTATATTTGGGCGCCATATGAAGCGATTTCAGACATGTGACGTCATGAGCAACCCGTCTATATATTTACATATATATGTGTGTGTGTGTGTGGGTGACAGATTTTCTGTCACATATTTCTCTTTTCTTCAAAATTAATTTAAAACATAACTTTATTACTTTTAAAAGATGTTATCCTCCCCCCCCCCCTCCTTTTTCATACTGAAATATGTAATTAAATTCATTTCTTAAAACCATACGAATTTTTATTAAAGTGTTTTTATCCTTCCTGTAACATCTTTAATTCATTGCGCTTAAATATTCAGTTACTTTTTCCCTTTCTCATTGAACCATTTTTCTGCCCGTTACTACTTCTAGTGCAAAAAGTGAATAAAAAAAATATAAAGGCAGCTGCTGGTAACAGTATGTGTTCATTTAATTGTATCGGATTTCGCCCACGTCATAGATAAGCAATTCTTAATCTCTGCTAATATTTGACCGTTGGAAATGTAATAACAACAAAAGTAGAAGAAAGTATTTTATAGGAATCATGTACGTTATCATGAATGATGGTCGAGCTATAAACCAGATGCCCTTTCCTCTCGGCATTGTTCCCATGCAGCAGTCTGCATTGTACAATTTTAAGTAACAGTCATTTAAGCGAATGCCTGTCTATAATATAAACAACTCCAGGTTTTCTCTCGCCTCTCTCATCGTAATTAGAAGCGGTTTTTGCAACCTAGGCGTCACCCATCTGGTAGAAACACCAGATAATTTGCTGTAATGAATATCGCCAAAATCTTTGTCTACCTACGTGCAGTCACCAAAAGTTTGTAAATTGGCGATACTGTGCAACGCCAAGATTTCTCGACTTCTAGCGAAAACTTTCACTTCTCTCTGGCCTTCGATATGTAAAGGTTGAAAAAGTAAAGGACGCTTTGGCGCCCCGTCTGTCTTCGGGGTCTCTTTCCCATTTTACTAGCTGAAACACCCCTCTAAAATGCTTTAAATAAAATTATAGTTTCAGCAAATTAATAGTTGGAGTTTTTTTTTGTTTTTTTGTTTCTTTGTGCATTCAAAGAACCCGGTCGTCAAACTACATTATAATATATATGTATATATTAATTAATTAATAGAGTCAATGTTAAATTTTAGCCCATTGCGGACAATATCATATTAACATCTCATACATAGTAAATTCTATTAAATTAGCATAAAAAGTGTATGTATTAACTGTAAGCTTTATTCTTTGTTCTGTCCTCTCCCCCATAATTATACATTTTAAATTTTATGCAAGCTTGTGGAGACATAAATTGTTACTTACTACTTTCAAAATTAAAAATGTTAAATTAAATTTAACAATCATAAATTATTATTATTATATTTTTATTTATTTATTTACTTTTATTATTATTATATTTATTTAAGTGATTATGCACTGCTGTGACAGAGATTTAATTACATTAATATGCTATAATATTCTACATTTATTTATATGAAAAATTTATTAATGAATTATTCATATCATCATTTTATTTATTTACTTATTTAATTTTATATTTTGGTATGTACATATACGTATATTTTTAATTCATCAATTATATTAACTTAACACAATCACTTTTAGGGTTTCGTTCATCTGACGAAACCCTATTCGTCTCACTCCTCTGTCAGTTACAGAGCCCGTTCTCAGAAACTATATATGTTGGAGACTTGAAATTTTGGATTCTTATAGCTGAACACCTCACATCAAACGACAAATCCTAAAATTTTGAAAAAGTCTTATACAGGGTGTCCCAAAAAGGACCACCTATTTTTAAAAATGAATAATTAACAAACGAATAGAGTTATTAAAAATATTCTTGCTGGAAACGGATGTGTGAAGTTTGGAATTTTGTTCAGATTTTTGTATTATAATAGTTCAAAATATGACCGACAGATGGCGCTACAGCACATTTTGGTGGCTATATCGGCAACGAATACACCATTTAGAAGAATTTACGCAACGACAACTACTATTTCCCTCGAAATGGTTACTACTGAACTTTCATTGACCATGTCTACTTCTGTCTGGTCTTCACGCATGCTCCTTTTGTTCATATAGCCATCAAAATGTGCTGTAGCGCCATCTGTCGGTCATATTTTGAACTTTTATAATAAAGAGTTCTAATGAAAATTCCAGACTTCACATATTCGTTTCCTGCAAGAGTTTTTTTAATAACTCTATTCGTTTGTTAATTATTCATTTTTAAAAATAGGTGGTCCTTTTTGGGACACCCTGTATTTACCCCTATGGGTTCTAACTTGTGTATTTTAAGCTTTTTTTTTTTTAACTGAGCCCCTAATTAAGTTGAAAATTTGAAATTTTGGATTCTTATAGCTGAACACCTCACATCAAACAACAAATCATAAAATTTTGAAAAAGTCTTATATTTACCCCTTTAACTTGTGTATTTTAAGCAATTTTTCCAACTCAGTCCCTAATTAAGTTGGAGATGTGAAATTTTGCATACTTATAGCAGAACACTTGCAATCACACGAAAAATCATAAAATTTCCAAAAGGTCTTATATTATTTGCCACTCTGGGCTCTAACTTCTGTAATTTTAGCAATTTTTCTAACATCCACCACTTTTCACCCGGGGTGCACTTTTCTAACTTTTGCCGACACTCTTTTGACCATTCATTCATATTATGCCCCATAGCCATACATATTTTAGTTCCACTTTTTACCGCCAGGGGGCGCCTACCTATCTCGGGTGCCATGGGCCCGATCCCCTCGACTAATATATCTACGGATAATTTGTAAAACGGTGTTTCGTTCGGATAGAGGTTTGTTTAGAATAGAATGCGCCCCCTGGTTGCGAAATGTGCAACTAACAGATTTTGCAAAAGGTTAAAGTGTTTTGAAAGGAATATTAAACGAAACCCTCTGTGCGATCTGTGATCACACTTACCTACTTGTTTTTGCTGAATTAACTATTAATTATCACTAATATTTATTAATTCATTCACTTATTTATCCTTATATATTGTTATGTATAAATTTTCATATTTTTTATTATCATTTATAATATCTCTATACAGTTTCTGATTTAAAGCTTAATCCAATATTAGTAATTAACAATTATTAATCTATATATTTTAATCATTTATTAGTTTTTATTCCAAAATAATAAATTCTTGTTTAATCATTTTAAATGTTTCATTTAATGACAGATGGCAGCACTGTATTGATTCATTACTATGGTAATATGCTAAGGGTTTTTTTTATCCATTTCAATCCAAACTTTTTATATCTTAAATTATTTTTAGTTTCATATTTTCTGAATTTAATATGTGCGGTAGCCCTTTTTTGGCATTATTTAGCTTTTTAATGACTAATGCAAAGATGAAACCATGCAAGCTATTTGTGGTGATCAAGGTAATTAGGGCCTGAAGATTCTGCCTAGGTTCCTCAAATATTTCCTTTTTTTATTGTTTACTGTATTTTCGATTCAATGTTTCTCTTGTTATAAGAATATGTTTAAAGAATTTTATAATGGTTTATACATCGTTTTTAATTTGAATAAATTCCTTTATTATTTTTAGATTCACATTAGTTGTTGAGGCGTTGGTGTAATTTATGACGGCCGATTATCTGCACGAGGGATATAGGCCCTATGGGATTGCCCTCCGTGGGGGGTCTTTCTAAAGGAACCTAACCCGTATTTGTGCAAGGTTTCCCAAGGTTCGAAGAAAACCACGAAAACTCCGAACGGTTAGGACGACGGGAGCGATTGGGTTGGAACCCAATAACTTCCGTCTGCCAGCTTCGAGAGCAGAACCTCTCAGCCACGGGTGGGGCCATTACTTCATGAGAATTTGTATTGGTTTATAATGGTTATATATATATATATATATATATATGGGAATGAAAGATAAGACTCAATGGTTAAATGAACGTGATATCTCAAGCGAGACTCGTAAAAGGTGAACTCAAAATTGCAGAGCGAGATGTTGTTGTTCTATAGATATTCAGCAATGGAGTCGTTGGTAATTTTTAACGCAAAGCTCAGGGAAGCTCTTGCGAGTTGTATGATGTTATTTTGAATATTAAGCTGTATGTTTGGTAATATACTAAACATTTTTAAACCTATTCACAGTTTGTAGAGCATTAGTTTCGATTAAGCTACACATTACTCACATTAAAACCCACAGTTTTGGGGGCTCGACCGGGATTTGGACTATTTGGAAGATTTGAATTTGAATAACGAAGCTATTTTCTACTTGAATCAAAAAAGAAAAGTATTTTTCTGAACTGATATTTATAATACAAAAAATGAACTGTTCGTCTGATGTATAATGATTAGAGATGATCCGTAATCAAGCCTACGAGACAGTGTAATATTTTGTTCTGTTGAAGTGTTAACAAATTGAACCATGTCTGTCCTGAATAAAGCTAGAAAAGCAGATTTGTTTACATTGTGTGATGACCTAGGTATAGTTGCGCCTCAGAGTTCAAGAATTATTGACTTGATAAAGTTGGTGACTGAATCAAATGATTATGAAGAAAATTTTGTTAAAGCTCGACTTGAAGTCATTGCTGCTGAGAGAGAAGAAATGAAACAGCCAGAAGCAGAAAAGAAAGAAAGAAGGCTAGAAGCAGAAAGAGAAGTAAAGAAATTGCAAATGGAATTTGAATTAAGAAAAATTGAGCTTCAAGGCAATATGACAAGATTAAGTGATGGTTCGGCAGTAACTGGTCCAGGTAAGCAACCAGATTTGTTCAAATTAATGCCACATTTTGACGGGAAGGGTGATATTAGTAACTATTTATCTTTGTTTGAGCGACAAATTTCTAGGATGAATATAGTAAAAGAAAATTGGGTAATGCATTTATTAAGTTTAATTCCCTTAGAAATTGCTAATGTTATAGCTAGAGAACCAGAAACATTAACAAATGACTACGATTTTGTAATAAACCTGCTTCTTAGAAGATTCAAAATGACGCCAGAAGAGTTTAGACAAAAATTAATGTCGCATAAGAAAGAATATTCAGCCACTTGGCGCGATCTAGCATTTGAATTAAGAAATTATTTGGAAGAGTGCATAGGCGGTCTTGATGTATCTAATTTTGAAGACTTGTAAGAATTAATAGTAGTAGATCAAATCAAGCGAAGATTACCTACAGAAATGAAAGAACATTTTATCGATGATCTTCCAAAAATTAAAAACTCTGAGGTATTAGCAAATAAATTAGACGATTATGAAACAGCAAGACGTAATGTTAAAACCATGGATAGAAATTCACACCAATTTGAAGATAGGAAGTCGAAAATGCGTGAAAATAAAAATTCAAAACCATGGTTACCAGCTCAAAATTATGATAATTTAAGAAAACAACAATTTATAAATAATAGTAGCCAAAATCATCGGAGCCAAAAACCGCGATTATCCAATCACAAAGAAGTAAATTGCGCAATAATCAAAGGGAGAAACAGCGCCAAGCCGGATTGCATGATAAATATTGATATTAACGGGGAAAAGGCACATGTCTTTTTTGATACTGGAAGTGATATAAGTTTATTGAGTTATGAATATTATACTAAGATGGGATCGCCAAAATTATGTTCAAATAATATATCTTTGTCAGGCATAGATAAAGTAGTTGTTTATCCTAAAGGATACTTTCCTTATGAATTTATTATTGATGGATTTCTAATCACAGCAAATTTGTATGTTTTAAAATCTCTTGTATATGATATTTTATTAGGATATGATGTGATTAGCAGATTAAATTTGGCAATAGACGAGAACGGAATTAAAATCATTGGCGAACGCAAAAATGTTCAAGTAGGTTGCACTGAAGTTTTGAAGAATTCTATTATAAAATTGAATCGTGCTGCCAGAAGTAATAATGAAATGAAAGCGTCATCGTTGGATAATTCATGTGATGAAAATATTATAATTTCAAATGATAATAATGCAGGAAATAATTTCTTGATTAATTTAGCGAGCGTCATAGATGATGATGAAATTGATTTGAATCACGTGAGAAATTTGAAAGTAAGAAAACAAATAAATAAATTAAAAAAGGGATACAAACCAAATACATCAAAAGATACAGGATCACGGATGGGCAAAATTTTATCTGATGAAATTGATAGTCCTGCACATGATAGAAAAGGCTATGTAAAAGATTGCCGTAGGAATTTCGATTATAGGGGAAGAACAGAAATTTTAATAGACCAATGGATAACAGAAGCAATAACAGATATGGCCAAAAATATGTTAAACAGTCATTTAACCATGGAAATTACAATAAATATAGATATGGGAAACAGAGTTCAGAGAATTCATACCAAGATGAAGCAGAGATTCCCCAAAATTTTGAGATTAACAATTCTTTGATACCTCAAGATATGACAGAAAGTGAAGGTTTGATGAATAGTTCATCAGATATGGTTGAACCTAATGATGCATTTGAAATGCTAGAAAGTGCTTCACTTACTTCAAAAGCAAAGTATAATCTAAATTTCTCTCCTAGGTACAAAAATAGAGGCTACTATCACAATCGAAATAATTATAATTATGATGGTCGACGATCAGACAGAGCTAGCTATCAGGAGCAAAGAAATTCCCAGCCATCACACAGGTATAGTGCACAGCGAACTGCAGATTCGTCTAGCAAATTTGAAAAGAGATATGAAAATGATCTTAGAACTCATGATCACGGCAATTACAAATTGGATTATTATAGGTCTGGAAGTTACAGACATGATAATGGTTACTATGGAAAACAAAGGTATAACGACAGTAGAAATAGTTCTCATCATGGATTTAAAAGAGCTTATAGTGGAAGAGATGCTTATTCCAATTCTTATAATTTTAGAGGTAATAAATATACAGCTTCTAAAGATAGAGATCAATATACAGAATATATGAAGCCGTGGGATAATGCATCTGCATAACGTGATAAGTTTTTGTTTTATGTTTATCTATTTGTCTAAATTTTTGTGAGAAGTAACCGACGAGGTCGCCAGAAACGTTAGGATGACCGAAAATGTGGGAATGAAAGATAAGACTCAATGGTTAAATGAACGTGATATCTCAAGCGGGACTCGTAAAAGGTGAACTCAAAATTGCAGAGCGAGATTTTGTTATTCTATAGATATTGAGCAATGGAGTCGTTGGTAATTTTTAACGCAAAGCTCAGGGAAGCTCTTGCGAGTTGTATGATGTTATTTTGAATATTAAGCTGTATGTTTGGTAATATATTAAACCTTTTTTAAACTATTCACAGTTTGTAGAGCATTAGTTTCGATTAAGCAATACATTATTCACATTAAAACCCACATATATAGTTGTTATAAATACTTCTTTTACCTTCCCATCCTGTATTTAAAAAAAAAATTATGTTTTGCCTGTATGTGTCTGTTAAACTCAGTTTGGTTTATATTTATTCTAGGCCGTAACAAATATTTTTATACAGCTTTATTTCATATATTTTTGGTGTTTATTAATAGAGACAACAAATTTTATATCTTTTTATTGCTTCCCCCCCCCCACCCCGTCCTTTCCAATCCCTTGTTTGTACAAGCAATGTTAAGGCTTTATAAAAATAATAGAATTTTTTTAATTACAAATATATTTTATTTCCATTATTCTTGATACAACATTGACCCAGTCAGGTAAAATGTCTTTTTTTTTTTTTTTTTTTTTTTTTTTTTGTTAAAAAAATATTTTCCAAGTATGAAAAGTTATAAACTAAACAAATAGAATCAGTTTCATGAATACTTAAAATATAAGATATGGTAATTAAAACCCATGGGAGCTATCATAAAATAAGTTACAGAAATGGATCGATTTGACCAGTGGCGTAGCATCAGAGGTGTGTGGCTGGATCATTTTATTAACAGTATTATTGTATGCTAAATTTTACTTTGTTTCATCGTATAACGCTCAATGATTAAATAAAGTCAAATTTTCTATATAATAGTGCTGGAGGTAAAACGATCCAGTCCGTCCCCCCTAACGCTATGCCACTGGATTTAGGGTACGATGGTTAAAGCTCAAAAATATATTTGTTACTGAGGTTTCTCAAGATAAAAAACGGTTTTCGGAATCGTGGGGAACTCAGAAAAGGTTATTGTATATTTCATATCATATGTTGTTATAATATATTTTCGTAGACTAAGGAGCATTTGTCTTTTTTTACAGAATAGCCAGTATAAAAAAACACGAGGAATGGAAAATGCACTCAAACAACTATAGGCAGAATGAGAAAGAGCGGTAGATAAAACAGCGCAGTGAAAAAAGGAAAACTTACCGAAAAGATAAAAGAATAAAACATAACGTCATAAAAAAAAAAAAAAAAAAAAAAAACAAGAAAGAAAAATCATGTTTCAAGAATGGATTTTGAAACACTTTACAAAACTTCCAGAATACTGCAACAGAACTTAACCGTTTAAAAAGGTAAAAGATCATATCTAAATAAAGCATAACACATTTAAAAACCAAATTTCAGCAATTACCGCCCACAGTCGGAAAGTTACTCGAATTCTTTCGTGCATACCCGATACATTATCTATATATCTGTATATACACTACATAGCGTGCTAAAATTTAGCTTAGTTACAAGACGTATAACACAGTGAAAATTCACTTTCAGTAAGTTCTGCTACAAGACGAAAATGTACTCGAATAATTTTGTACAGCCTTCTATATAATCTACAGATTTTTAAGCGAGTCTCATATTAAAGGCAATTGGGAGGCAAATTCGTGAAAAAAGTCGTTTAAAAAAAAATAATAATATTTTGAATCCCACGACAACAAGAAGTTAAATTCTTTTTTAAGTAATTCACTTTGTTTACATCATACATACATATTACACACATTAACTTTAAACTCAATTTTCTGAAAATGTTGTTTTTTGAACTAGTGTATCTTTTTATAAAAAGTACTACATATTATTGTTTGTAATCTTGCCTGAATATTTTACACATATCCCTGATCAATCTGAAGAGAACTTATTTTACAACATATGAGGACCCCAGAAGCCAAGGGGTATAAGTGACAAAATTGAACTAAGTGCACAGACGACCTGGAAATATGCTTTTTTATTTTCAGGTAAAGAAATATAAGTGATTTTCTAATTATGTGTTGTGTTTTAGAGATCAACCACTTTTGCCGAATAATGATCAATATTGATTAATTATAAATTTAAAGAAAATTGTACTCTACTTTTTTCACATTTATTGAAATAAGAGTTCAAAAACCACTGTGAAACAAGCAGCAGTTTCCTATTTCAATTCAGTCAATTATTATTGATGTTCAACTTTAACGTCAGTTATCTTTGAACTCAGTTTACTCCAAATCGAAATTTTGGCATTTGTATCCCTTGGCTTCTGATGTCCTCATATGTACAAAATTTTTATTTAAAGTTTCTTTGTTTTTTTTTTAAATGCAAGTTATTTTTTATGTAAAAGAGGTTTTCATTTCAGATTTTCTTTTTTTAATAACTAAAGAATATCTGTTTATAAAGTTGACTTCACTTTATTAGAAATTATCCAAATTATGTACACAAAAAAATTCAAGTGAATATCTTTGGTAGTTTCTGAGAAAAGGTTCATTAATTTAACATGGTAGGTATACGGCAGCCATACTCAACCTGCGTCCCGCTGGCCGTATGTGGTCTTGTGAGCCTTTATGTGTGGCCCGTGACACATAATAATTAATCCATATTTATAAAATTAATTGAGATGCGCATCAAAGGTATTTCAAACCTCAGGGTTCGTACGGGTACCGTTATTTTCAAGGCAAAATATCAGTATTTTTTTATAGAAAAATAAATCTAGTTTAAACGCTCAAAATTTCGCCCTATTTAAGGAGAGATTTTCTATAAGAAAATACTAGTACCGAAGAATTTCTTAGTCTGGAAATTCAAGGACCCGTACGAACCCTGAACCTTCACTTTTTTTCAGGAAAAGACAAAATCTGTCCTGTTATTTATAATAAATTTAAAAATTATTTTAAAACATCTTGTGTTACATTCATATATGCATTTCTTAATCTTCAATACTAATCAAACATTATTACGAAGTAATTACATTTGAGCTATATATTCGTACAATTAAACAAAAATGAAAAGTTTTTTGCATTGAGAAAAAGACTGATTTATTAGAGAAAATCTCCTTCTTTTTTTTTTTTTTTCTTTAGAACTTGGAAGTTCTGCATTGTTACATTATTACGTTTTATACTTATTATATAGCTAATACTACCTTTTAGAGTTGCTAGTTTGTCGCGGAGAAAATTGACACTAAAAAAATGTTTACTCCACTATTTCTAAGAAACTTGTGGCCTATCTCTTACAAGATTTGCAATAGAAATCTATCGCGAAGTTTATTGTTTGGAACAGTGGTGTTAAAATATTTTCCTAGCATTTTTGACGCGAAAAACGTTTACATCAACTATGTGGTATTTCTATTTTATACTACTTACGTTATCTTACTATTTTAATTATTTTTTAAAGTTTATAGCGGCCCGCGAGAAAAACAGGTTGAGTATGGCTGTTATAGGGCCTTCTAACTACCCTAAACTAAAATTTAATTCAGGGAAAAAACGCGTAACACGACTAAAAATGTAGTTTCAGAAATTACCATCCATGGGCAGTAACGTAGACAGGATTTTTTTTTTTTTTTTTTTTTTTTTTTTTTTTTTTTTTTTTTTTGCGTAACCCTGCATATGAGTTTATTTATATTTTACAAACATCTCTTATTGTACCGAATGGGATGGGATCAAATGGGAAATACATAACTCAAATAAGAAACGCACTTAAACAATTCACGCTTATATACGGTAATGCTTACGAATTACTTTGTGTATCCCTGTATGTGATCTACAGAATTTAAACACACCACGTAGTATGGAAAATTTTAGTAAAACTTTAAAAACGTGTACAACTGAAAAAGCACTTCCAGCATTTATCGCTTTTATAGACAGTACGTTAAGGGAAATCTTTTGTGTGTCCCTGTAAAAAAAAAGATAATTTTTATGCACATAATATTCTACAGTAAGAATATTGTACTGTACCTCAATAACATATATAAATATTTTTATATTTGAAATAATGTAAAATACACCGCGAACGATTTTTTCCCATAGACCCTAAAATAACGAGATTCTTTTGAGTGTCCCTGTAAAAAACTATAAATGCTACACACTCCATTTCAAATAGCCAACATGTCATAGAAAATATCAATGACATATATCAATTACGGCAATCTGATTATATTTTACGGGAGTAATAATAATCCAAAGTTATAAGCATTTTTCAACTATGTTGAGAAGTTTAAAAAATGGATATTCTTATTAAGCATTATCACATGGTGGTAGATCTTAGGATTTCGGTTTTTAAATACTCCTAATTTTATTTATTTATTTGTCTTAAATAATCGTAGAAATCTGCAAATTAAATAAGACGAAGAAATATTTTATAAATCAATGGTATTCAAAATAGGTAACATTTGGCACCTATGCAGTAGATCATTGTTTACTAATTGCCAACTGAATATGCTTTCATATGCCTCAAATCCAGTTATATTAGTTTAACCCATAAGTCGCGCTGTCAATTTTTTTACTGGTTCTGAAGTACGGGAAACCGGAGAACCAAGGACTCAAGAGGGGATTACGAGTGGAAGAAAGGGCAGCTGACGTCACTGTAGGAAATATTACTGCAGATTTACAGTAGCTTCCTGTCCGTATTTAAGATTCCTACTGGACACTAAAATTCAGGTGATTTGATTGGTCTACAATTAACAGGTCTGTGGAACGATTGGTCAACATCGCCATGATGATTCCTGCAATTCGCTAAAGCAAAAATGTAGTATGTAGATTGGTTGAAGTAAGTGTTTCTTTGCAATCATGCCCTTTCCTTATACAAACATTGGAATCACAGGAATTTACAAGTTTAATTAAACTAAGCAGTGAACAAATAAGTTCTCATTTACAGATAATCAGATGATCAATTCCATTTTCTCAAACTGACTTCTATGCATGCACACAAACTTTGGATTTATTTCTTGCATAGATAGTAGTATCCTTATTCCATGATTTATTGTTTGTTCTCAGTGTGTGGTTTCTCAATGTCAATCTCTCAATGTGACATGGGTAAAGTCTATTGGACTTTACCCAAGTCACATACGCTGTGTGCATATAGAAGAAAAGCACAAATAGGCATGAAGAACATTTAAACACTGCTTCCCCAACATCCAATAATCGATCTCTTTTGGAGGGTATATACCCGCAGAGGCGTGGCTGTTGCCACTCATGGGTGAAGTCCATATGTCCTAGTCTGCAAGAAATGTACAATAAATTTCAGTTCATGAACCACTTATTATAGACATCATAAAATGTGAAACTATTGGTGCGGCAAGTAAACAATTATGGGAGGTACTCATATAGTTGCTTTCAGACAATCAAACTAATTAAAAAATCTTGATTGCTAAAAACTATTAAATATTTACAAGAGTAATTAGTCGCTTACATTAATCATTAAGATTAGCAATATAAAATCAATATTAACATTAATTTCAAAACTATAAACTAATAATTTTGTAGTATGTAAAAACAGGCAATACTACTATTTAAAACAGCCGGTGTGAGTTTTGGGGTAACAAGTCTGACTTTATTTAGAATAAGAGCTTGAGTAAATTATTTAGTTGGTAATAGTCTGTGTAAAACCTTATGTGAATTTTAGAATAAGAAAATTGCCTTAATTTTGAAAGGAGTCTCTTCAATTATTACATCCACTGCAAAAAAAAATATTAAAAAAATATGTTTGTGCCAAATCATTTTATAGCAAAACATGTTTCTTCTACAAAAGAAGCATAGTGAAGAAAAAAAAAAAAAGTCTACCCAATTTGCGATTGCGTTAAAAAATTCTTTAGAAAAATAGCATATTATTAACTTAATATCTCTCACTATGAAAAGAAAGATGATCTTGGTGCAAAAAATGAGGAAAAAACACTCTATTTAACATATTGACTGCATAGGATAGATATCCTCATCTAGTTGTTCATTAGAAGGGTGCTGTGAATGCAGACTTACATCCTGTCCAGACTTGCATACAATGCATTAGTTTAGCTACTTCTTCTTTTCAATAAAATTTCCTGTTTGAAAAAGACTTAACTGAGTATACGCAGGAATATTAAAATACATCATTCACATTGAGAATACAAAATTTTGTCAGCATATAAATAAAGCTTACTGCTTGCCATGTTTGTCGCTGTTTTGTTTTTTGTATTTATACAATACAAAAATGTGTGATCCTGAGCCAAATGCTATTTCCCAATCCTTTGGTTCTTTGTTTATCAGGTTTTTTTTAATTATTATTATATATCAAAGTATATATAATATCGTTCACCCACGAGAAAAGTGGCACATCTCGACAAAAGTAAATTTCATGGGAGAAGCAAAATAAAATTTGCATGATTTTACTGTAACATGAAATTATAGCACTTAGCTCTGCATGCAGGAGTAAAAACGTGCATAAAAGCATAAAACCCTTAAGAACGAAGACGTATGATGAGGTATGCAGGGTTGGATAATTTTACCTCCCCACACAATTCACCCTTCTTCTGTAGTCACAAATGGACATACAGCGTAATAAAGTGATTGTCCATATAACTACACTTATGAAACTTTTTGTGTAGCAAGCTATATGACAGACCTATTAGTGGAATAAAATGCAAAAGGAATTTTTGCAAGATGTGTCACTTTTCTTGCAGGTGAGCGATATGATCCATTTAATTTTGCTGAATAAAAGAAAATCAAATCTGCATTGTTTATTTCCAACACTAGCGGACACGGATCTGCATCTGTTACTATTTAAAATGAACATTTCATCTATAATTCTAACAATGTGGATCCCCATCCAAACAGTAAGATACATCAAAATGAGTTAATGCACCATTTATATGGTAGTAATAAATTTTTTATAGCCATATGAACTTTTTCTGGCTTGAAAACCAGACTATGCTTAGCCCATGACTACAGATAATGCTTCACAGCCAATGGGTAAAAGGTTGTGGAAAGTTACTTTTTAGGTGAAACATTGTTCTGTGATCGCATTCAAGTTTTATATAAGCACATTTTTGAACAATTTTCAATCCTTTATATATTAAATTAGCAAATTATGAACCATTCAGTAATCTCTTGCTGATGTAATGCATTTGCTTTTTAACTGGATATAAAACAAATATTTTTTTAAAGTAATTTATAAATATCTACATGTCTATTATGTGCATAGTTCACTCAACATCCAAACTTTTCTCAGAAGAAATGAAAATGATTCTCTCCCCAACCCAACATACTTCTCTAGTGTGTTATAATGATCGTAACTCAGTAGAAATTCATATTTATATATTAAAATATTAAAAATCTAAAAAATAAACTAAAGCCTTTTTTACTGCACCAGTGTAACCCATATCAAGTGTCTCTTGTGAAAATAGGTTAGGTTTAGTTCAATGAAACTAATCACGAATCATCATTGGAATTAGACAGCCATAATAATTTGATTTTTAATAAAATGAACGAAGTTTTGATTCATCCAAACCAGTGAGCAATTGGTACTTCAGTTCTCAAACCAAAAGCATACGTAAGGAAAAAAATAATCACTAAGCTTTGTAAAATTTATTACCTTCAATAAAAATGTTATTTTTTGCCATTAATTGCTTTTAAATGAAAGGGCGCCAAGGTGCATTTAGATTATCTATAACTGTAGATAAAAACATGTTGGCCTATGCACAAAATTGTACTTCTGTTATTGTCCATTTTTTAGAGCTTGTACCTAATTAAAATGAAAATTTAAATTTGCCATGCCCTGTTTATGCCCTTTTGCAACAAGAAGTTCTTATACTTTTTAAAGTTATGTATGCTACCCCCTTTTTGTTACATACATTTACAGGCAGATATTACAAAGAAGTTGAAGAGTTCTTATGCTATATTCATTGTCTTGTGACATCATTCACAATTAAATTTAATAAAATAAACAAAGTACAAAAGAACTTTAGAGTTTACTTTTAAAACATATTTTTGCATGGAAAAATTAATTTCTTCTACAATGAAATATATCTTTCTTTTTTTCATATAGTGCTAACTTATCATTGCTTAATTCCTTTTATGTCTCTGTGATAATCCTAGGGGGAAAAAATCTGTTTTATGATTACTATTTTTAAGCTCTTATAAAATATTTTTGGCTAACCTGGTCAATATTGAATCTGCATATGAAAAAATGAATGAAGATCAATAACACTATATGTATACTGAATACCCTTACATAAAATGGGCATTACAAGGACTTGTAGAGGCATGTCCTATTTGGTTTGAGACAAAAGGAACAAATTTAGCTAATGATTCTAAAGCTTTAAAAAAAACATTATTTTTAGATGAAATGGTATGGCTGCGATACCTGCAAGTGTTCGAATTTGTATTTCACACCAAACCAAAAATTGCCTTTTGTACATCTAGCAACTATTACCTCTAAGTTTTTAAAAAGTATTGATGTATCTTATTGATTGATTCATAATTTTTTACTATTCAATGCAATCTATTTCTGCAATATTTTAACCCCTTTGGGATCGGTAGCTTCTACACAAATTTTATTCTGTTGGCACCACTTTTTTAAAAAAAAGTTACATTTACTTAAACAATCATGAAAATACACTAATTAAAGAAACTAAATATTACTTTTTTCTTTTTAACTGGTGCCTAAAACAAATTTTGTATGTTATTTTTTGAGGGTGCATATTTTTTGAGGGTGCATGCATATGAGGGTGCATGGTCCCAAAAGGGTTAAATGATTTTTGGAATATTCATGAGATTGTATAATAGATGAATTATGTTTTACTTGCTAAAAAAATTTCTGCATATAATAATTTAAAGAAAAATTAATAAGTGCAACATAACACAAAGCATATTTTATATTTTTGATTAACCATTTTCATCATATTTTACATCACCTGACCTTTCTGTGGTAGTAAAAGTCAGAAAATTGTTTATAAATTAATAATAATATGTATTAAGTCATTCTAATTAACTGTTTTTCACTAAAATTTCTTTTGTGTTACATACATAAATTACTTAATTAAGTTTTAAAATGTGAAAGACAATGATTTTCATATGGGATGAAGTGGGAGAATCAGGAGTATATATTTTTTTTTTTTTACTTTTGATGCATCAGGCTTATTTTTTTAATGACAAACTTTGGATCAGGGACATAGCTTTAAGAGGGGAAGGCTCCTCTCCTAATATGTTCAAGTTGTAGGCCACCACAGAAGGTTTAATGGCACTGACAGGCACCCCATAAAAAGGGGTTTTTAGTTGTAACAAGTAATTATAAAAGCATTTTATTTCAAATGAAAAATTACAAAGTAAGTTACTTTACAAAACTTATATAAGGCATTTAATTTTAGACCTGTTACTACCTCTATTCCACCATCCCTATCCTGAAGAAAATCGATACACCCATAAGAAAAAAATTTTAAAACAGGAATTGTAATCAATTGCAGGATAGAAGTACATTTATTTCCTTCTTACCTCAGTAGTTGTTGGTCACCCTTGGTAGCAGACAGAAAGTGGAAGTGACTGGAGGGACTTAGTATGGTTCTATAATATGTTTAACTAGTAGGGCACCACAGAAGGTTTAAGGGCACCATCAGTCACCCCAAAAAAAGGGTTTAAATAACTACGTCGATTCCCTAACAAAAGCAAATTATACATGCAGAGGAAAAAGTTCAGAAAACAGGAATTGTAATCAATTGTGGGACAGTAAATGTAATTCGATCCTTATAAGTACATTTACTTCCTTTTTTATCTAAGTAGTTGTTGATCACCCCTGGAATAAGGAAATGGATAAGAAAAGTGGAAAGAACCTAAAGTGACTGGAGGAAGTTGAAAGTTCTCCAATGTGTTCAAGTAGTAAAGCACCACAGAATGTTTAAGGCCATCGTCAGGCACCCACAAAGAAAGGATTTAAGTAGTAGTTACAAGTAATTATACAAGCATTTTACTTAAAACCTTAAATTACAAAGTAAGTTACTTTTAACATACAACATTTGTATAAGACATTTAATTTTAAATTGTTACTACTTCTATTCCCTAACAAAAACAATTTACATATGCAGAAGAGATAATTCTTAAAACAGGAATTATAATCAATTGTGGGACAATAAGTATAATTCAATCCATAGCAGTACAATTTTTTATCTCAGTGGTTGTTGATCACTCTTGGTAGTAGAAAGGAAATGGAAATGACTGGAGGAGGTTAGAACGACTTGGAGATGGTGTAGGTTATCTAGAAGTCTGAACGGGTAGATATTTCTAGTGCATGACGCATCCCAATATGAAAGAAAGCTATCTTTGTGCGTCCAGATCCGTTTAATAAACGAAAACTCTAAACCCAGATTATTTTAAAACTAAAAAGCCAGAACGGCTCAATTTTAAAAAAAAAAATCTGTTTTTTCTTAACGTATAATTAAGATTCTTTTAAAGAATACTGCATACATATTTATGCGAAAGTTTTATAGTATATTTCAGACTTATGCATGCAATCCATAGAATACAGAATAACAACATTAATGAACACTTAGACCCTTAGACTTTTACATTCAAATAAAGACTCATTAAAGTAATAATGTAGTTTAGAATAAATATATAACAAATGGTTAAAAATCATCAACAATTTTGAAGCTGTATAGTAAAAAAATAGACTTTTGAAAATATTTCTTCGTAATTCATTGAAGTATATTTCCAAAGATTCCATTATCACTATTCTTTTTACAAAACAAAAAAAAAGCCTACCTCACAAGTCCTAAGAACAATTAAGTCAAATTCCAGAACAGCCCAATATGTAGAAAAAATGTATACCTGAGCCTGGCCTGAGTCGACAGGAAAAATTAGCTCCGGGTTAAGAGTAACTGTCCGATGCAGATCTCGATGCAGATGTCAGGCATGTTAAAGTTCTGAATTGTGTTGTCAAACTAGCATCGGATCATGCAACACATTTATAACCTATTCTCGGCCCAGTCAAGTCCACTGAAAATTGTTCATATTTCATCGGCTTAGATCCTTTTAAATTTGGCATAAAACAAACATGCATTACAGCAAGTCTCCTCGCAAGTCTAATCTCTGAGGAACCCTTATGTACAGTGCATTAAGTGGGATTGGCGCAAGCCATTGTGGTGCCACCATGACACATGCTGCCGGCCAAAGAAAAGAGCACATCACTCTTAGTGTGCCTCAAACATCATTGGATGACATGGTCTCCACTACAGCAAAACCCAAGTATGTGAGGATTAAGCAATCAGGGATCACACCTCTCAGTCCTCTGGGTGTATCGGACCTTACTGGACCCATTGGATGACATTGTCTCAGCTACAGCAAAACCCAAGTAGTCGAGTATTAAGCCGCATAGTTCAGGGATCACCCCCCCCCCCCCCAATCCTTTGGGTGTACCAGACCCTCATAAGAGCACCAGGCCCTCGCTCATAATTCCAGGTTTCCCTGATGTGCTATTGCTTTACCAAGAGCTTCCGGACATGAAAATCTACAGATATAGTCACAGACACATTTTTATAAATTTGGTATATCGAGGCCCTCTTAATTTTTTTTATTGGCCCAGCCCGTTTGAAAGTTTGACTTCATTTCACTAGTTATGGGACTCTGGCCATGCAGATCCTTAAAGGCGGTCATGGCAATTCGCCTAAAAGAATCTTCTGAGCAAAAATTTCCCCAACCATGAAATTTGAATTCTTTGAATTCACATCTTGTGGAAATTGAGACAGCAGGGGCCATATTCCAGTCATTTGGAGGATTGGAGTCATGTGCTTCTTGAATTAAGTGTATGCATATTTTTTAAAACTGATGTACCAGGCACAAATGCTTCAACAGTAAATCAAAGGAAGAAATAAACTAGGTACCTTTTACAAAAATCAAAACAATAAAAGAACAATTTACAAAGGAAGCAGATTATGTAACTTCATTTATGAAAGATTTGTTTTGAATTGCTGACGATTGAGCAGAATGTAAGAGTAGTAACACACAGAAGAATCTGTTTGCAGGAGTTATGTCTTTGAAGGAAGTTTTAATTATGTTAAATTATTTTAAACTGAATAAAACTAATATATGTTAATATATTCACTTAGGCATGTTATCTATGGCAGTAAACTTTACTTTATTTTTATTTATTTTTTTTTTTACAATGCCACATAAAAATTATACTATGGATACATTATTATTTACTGTCTAGAATTTATCTTAATATCATTGCACAGTTTTAGTTCATCCATATTTATGCAACTATATGCAACATTATGTGTTTTTGTATTAAATTTTTAATGCATAAAAAGGTTTTAAAGTGTTCAAGAAATTCATATAATTTAAAATAAAGCATACACATGCGTTCAGATTGAAGCATGTATCCAATTATAATCTTGTATAATATTATAATATTTATAGTCCATATGTAGGGATTCATAGAAATACTCTGGCAGATGGTCTTTGTGAAATTTTTTGTTGAAATCCATTTTCAAATGCTGCATTATGTGTTCTTTGACTGCCCTAAATTAAGTACATTACTTAATGCTGTAGTCTTTAAACAAAGTCATTCAAACCAATTGGGCTATCTTACCATTAGTGACTGAAACATTTTTTAACTAATAATAGACATATACATTTAATTATTCCATTTTAGTTTTTTAATCTGAAAGAAGTTTATAATACCTATAAAATATCAAAAAATAGCTTCTTTGCATGCATTGCTGGAAAAGCAGGTTTTTTGGGAATGTAATAATGAGTATATTGTAAAGATTTCAAAAAGAATTTTAAATGCATGATGATTTTTCTTTTTTGTTGAAATAAATTCAGGGGGAAGTTATTCATAAGCTTGAATAATATGAACATAATTTAAATTGTATTAAAGAGAAATGTATGGTTACTTTAAAAAATCCCAATATGTTGTAAAAAATTACATCTACATAAAATATTCAATGAAAAATTTATTTATATATATTGCATAAGATATACATATACATGAGTTTAAAATCCTGGAAAAAGAAAACTTTAATAACTTATTGTGATTTATTTTTATGCATTAATAGTTGTTTAAGAATGTTTTGGGATTGAGTTTACTAACTTCAAATTCACCTGTTGCTTTTAAGATTGCGTTTATTTAAGTTTCAACACTGTGTAGTTTCATTTTCATTTTTTGTTTCCCTAGGTCAAATTAATGCATGGACATACAAGAAACTGTCCCAGCGCCCCTTAAGTTTTGGGGGAAAGCCCCAATCTGAAGACAAAAATTGAAAAATTCATAATTGAGCTTCGTAATTTACAAAGTTTTATACTATTGTCCTTCAGCAAAATATTATAATTGATTCCTAAATGAATGCAACCTTTCTCTATTTGTTTTAAATGTCATATTTTAAAGAGTTTTCTAAAATATCATCTGCATTACAGAAATACACTGTTCCATATTTCATTGCATCTCAATAAGAATGCCTGCAAATTTCATGCACTTATGAATAAAACTGGTGAATAATGGCATAAACTGACGAGATTAAATTGGAGTTACAGCCATAAGAGATACTTGCTCTTATGGCTATAATAAGAGCAGATATAACAGTAAGCAGCCATAAGAGCAAGTAAAGAGCTACATAAAAAAAGTTTAAGCATACTACATAGCATCAGTATAAG
This sequence comes from Maratus speciosus, assembly GCA_963932465.1. Lineage (NCBI taxonomy): Eukaryota > Metazoa > Arthropoda > Arachnida > Araneae > Salticidae > Maratus > Maratus speciosus. The sequence goes on from OZ010787.1 coordinate 434,127,860, forward strand.
TGGTCGTGTCATGTTTTCTCTCAGTGCCTTCAAAAGTCTTTGCTGCATAAATGTATTCAAATGGATTAATATCTACCAAATGTGGTGAACGGTAACCTTTCTAGAATTTACAGTACATTGTGCAGCAACTATATCCTTATAATACATTATTTACTATACTGCTTTGAGTTAAAGATGCACTTTAATGTCTAATTACTATTTTTAAAAAATCACAGGTGAACCTAGCTTCTGAGCTCTTCTTTTTTATTTGGTTTTTCAATACTATTTAAAAATAATAGAGATTCAAGATATCATCAATTATGAACAATCTTGCTGCTTGGAGTCTTAAAACCCCACATCATTATACTCCCATCCTTGCGGTAATATTCATTATTGGTGATTTTCTCTGCTCTAAATCATATTGATTTGATAAATTTTGATTTTATCTGTTTGATGTTTATAGAATTTGTCATTAATAAACTGGAAATTCTTATGGAAATCATAGAATCTCCTCAATTAAATGTAACTGACAGTAAAATTATAAATGAAAGTGGCTATATTCTAGAAAAAATATATATATATCAACATTAGGTAAACAAACCAATAGTTCAAAATTTTTTGAAAAGGTTAATCAGGATAATGGTTCTGAAAAGCATCACAGAAGACAAATTATATGTAAAAACACGATGACATCATGGGTGGGGATGAAACTGGCAAGGGAGGGAGATGGCTAAAAAATGAAAATTATAAAATGGCACCAATGTCAGGTCCCCCCCGCCCACTCAATAAAATTTTCATGCTACGTCCCTGTATGCACAAAGTTTGTTACTGAAATTTTTCATCTAAATATCATCTTTCTTTTCTTTTTCTTTACTTTCTAAGTTTAAAAATACATATATAAGTTAACTCCAAACTTACTAAACTCTAAACTACATTTTATACTTGATTTAATTATTTTTTAAATCCAATCCGCATAGGTGCAGCAATTACGTAAGAAAAATGGATAATATTACAGGTATTTTTTGACATATGGCATGTGAATGGCATATGCAAAAGACAACAATTACAAACATGAAACTGTGAATTTTAACTATTCACAGTCTATATATTAAATTTAAAAAAATTACATACACGAAACTTTCCAAAAGCTTGCTTTTTCATACAAAAACCATTCAATAAATAATCATCAAATAACAGCATTCTAGCATTAACTTACTTGTTATCGGCAATTAACTTTGTTTGAAATGTTAATTCTAAATTATATAGTATGTATCTTATTTATTTACAGTTAGGATACATTACTATGAACATAATAAGGCCAGTCCATTTGGAAAACTGAATATCAGATAACAGAAAAGGTAAACAATTCTTTTTTAATTAGTATTAAAAGCAGAATAAAAGAACTCTAGTCTCATATTTTACTATACAATTAAGCATCAAATTATTTAAAATTAGAAAAACATGCCAATTTACAAAAATACTATTATTTTCAGTGAGGGTACTAGAACGTAAAATTTTAGTTTATCACATCTCCAAATATGAGAAGGATGGGAATAAAAGAATAACTGCAATAAATTTCTTAGAGAATGAAGTTGCCAAAAATGTACTTTTAGTTTAGATTTTACAATTATTACAAATGAACATTAAGCTCAAAGCCATAATGGTCGTCCGATGGCTACAGGTCCCGGACACCAACCCTTCATGCTTTTCGATAGATTAAACTTATTGAATTTCACTTTTAAATTTGTTTGGTGATGTCTTTTTAATTTTTTCTTTCAGGTCCAGTGTCAGAAAGGACATAGGCACTGTGATGTGGAATCACATATATTTTTCTTAAATTATTCCTTTCTCTAAATTTCAGTTAAAACTAATCTTTAATTACTTATTCATTTTATCCTAACCTTTATTTCAGTTCCCATTGTAACTTTCCTCCAAAAGAAAAGAAAGAAAAGAAATTTAACAGATGCCTTTACCACTAAATCGGCTCTCGCATTCATAAAATTCATTTAGATGATTATTCACGCTGACTAGATAAAAAAAAAGAATAAAGATCGACTTTGCTTTCGGCCAGTAGAAATAACTCTTTGATCTCTGCTTAATTTTTGAGTATGACTTCCTTGTTAAATCATAAACATTTCCAGTAAATGCGGTCTGTATTGTCTTTAACGCTATGTTCTCAAAACTTTCCTCTTAACGTACGAATTGGCGTTCGAATTCTTTTTGGCTTATTTTTTAGGACTGCTATGCTGGTGGCCCTGCCACACAATTCAAAATTCTCCTCATTGTCCAAAGGTAACAGATAATTTTTCTCATATGATATCATTTTTTTTTCATGTGCTCTTTTCGCCAATTGTTTGATGCCAATGTGTATATTACAGAATAATTGGGAATTGCTCCCTTGCACTTCATGAACTCAGTCATGTGAAAAAAATCGTCTTTAGAAATTCTATCAGGCACCATCCCTATCCATTTCTGTATGAAAATGCTTTAATTTTATATAGTTACTCCAAATAAACAGATTTCGTAAAAAACCATTTAAAAGCATTATTTCTACACTGATCACAGCCTACAGCTATTTATAGACTCCAGCGAATGCAAAGAAACTGAACCTGGTAATAATTTACGATCTCCAAATATTTTAAAGTGCAGATCTCTACTACAAAATATTGGTGCCTATACAGGGCATTCGCAAAATTTTTCCGGAACTTTATGGGATGGTGCCTGCCTGTTTACTAGACTGCCTGCCTGTTTATTAGACTGCCTGCCTGTTTATTAGCCTGCCTGTCTGTTTTTATTAGCCTACCTCATGTTTATTCGTTTGCCTATTACGGATGTGAATTTCTAGACGTCTTTTCTACCGGTATTTTTGAAATGTCTATTGCCTCGATAGATGACTACCTATTATTTATGGGGATCGTGGTCTGTTAAGTAACTTCCCATTTACTTGACTGCTGTATGAAGTGCCCGTGTTTCCTGTGAATTTATGCTGCCGGACTTTCTCTAATGGATTTCATTATTTTAATAATTATGGAGTTAGATCCCAGTGGCGAGTGTCATTTATGACTGTTTCAGCTGATTCTTCGGATCAAGATTTTTTTTTCACGATGTTCGCCGTAATCTTTCCCGCTTGTTACAGCCTCTCCTTCCAATGTAGGCTTAGGAAGCTGCGGTAGAATATATGTGACTCCTATAGTTCGCCTCCGGGTTACTCTGTTCACCGACTTTGGATGAATCAGTGCTTTTTTATGCAGAAATATACTGAGTCAATTCTCTACTTATGATTCTAAAGTGCTGCAGATTTCCATGTTTGACGTCGTATTGTTTTCACACTGATTTTATTTTTTTTTACTTCCACTTGTTGGTGCTGATATTGCCTTTCTGCAAAAAAAAGTGCATTAACCTATTTTGTGTTTTGAATTCAAATTCGATATTCAACGTTCATTTTCATTATAATACTGTTAACTATTGAATGAAAGCAGTTAAAAGTGTCATAAAAAAGGTACAATATAATAATGAATATCAAATATTGATACAGTTACATCGATTATAAAAATGGAAGAGCATAAAAGAAAATATGCATATATATAAACAATTACAGCTTATCATGTGAGTATGAGAAAAATATTATATGCATTTTATATTTTTATAATTATTAATGCTCAATTTCTATTTTGACTACATGACATTTTTATAAAATGTAGTATTTAAAATAATACATTAATTTTTAACAATTGTCGTTGATTATGCATTTTTATTTTCTCATGCTCATATTTTGTTTGCATGAATAATAACAGCTGTAAATACTTTTAGATTTCTTTGAAATTTATCACAGTTTTACAAATGCTATTTAAGAACTAAGATGCCAAACAATAGCATGATAAAATTACATTTTTCAGATATCCAAAATACTTATTTACTGTTCACTTTTGGCTCGAATAAGTATCACAAAGATCAAGACAATCTATTTTTAAAAATTTAGAATAAGTATTGTAGAATAAGTACTAATTTAGAATAAGTGTTTTATGGATCGCATTCTTTTGGATTTTTTTTTATGTTTTTTTTTCTTCTTCTTCTTAAAAAAAAAAGTTTTTATCTTTTCTCTCATTTTATTTAATGATTATATATTTTGTTTATTTTTTTAGTGCAGTTCCTTTTGAAGTATTATAAATTAACAGTTATATATATATATATATATATTTATTTATCTTATATTTTATATTATGACTTTCATTTAAAAAATTTTAGGTAAGTTAATGGTCCATCTAAAATATTTTTGTTTCCAAGTAAATAATAAAACAGGGTGCTGCCAGTTTCAAACTATTTTTTTTTTTGGACAGGAAGTCTTATTTAAAAAAAACAATATATAGAGAGATAAAGATGAATACTGGTAATGAATAAAGATTTCATTTATTATTGACATTATTTTCATTTTGAGGGATATAAAATTTTACCAGTTGAATCGAATCTCTATTTATATAAATTCTCAGTTTAAAGGTAAGTTATGTTTTAATGTCTTTGTACAGTACTATTAAGGAAGTATTTTTATCTCTGCTTAAAAGTAGCCATGATTTTACTTGAATAATTAAATCTATCTAGATAATCAATATGTTTAAAGTAGAGTGCACATTGATTATATCTATTCAAGTGAAACTATTTTTCACAGTGCATTATACTATAGCGAGAATATGAAATAATTTTTCTTGTCCTTTTATTATAGACACAAAAAGAAAGAAGATTTGTTTAAAAAAGATATAATATTTAAAAGTTTTGCATGCATGATTAGTTTCTGCCAGTATCAATAGCCTTATAAGAACTTTCATTTTAGGTTATTTAGGTAAACGAAAATCTTTTGATAATTTTCTTGATGCATTATAGTATTTCTTATGCATTTGATACAGAAGATAAACAATATGATTTGAGAAAAAAAATTGGGTCAATTGAATTGACTATTTTTCCCCTTTTAATTTAATTTTAAAACCCTTTTTATGCATATAATTGCAATGTTTGTTGTTCCTATATGCAGTCACTAAAAATTATTCCGTTACAGAGAGTGCAGTTTTCCGATATTTAAATAACTATTTAGAAGTTTTTTTTTTACATGCATTATCATGGTTTTTAACTGTGGAGTATAATACTTATTAGTTTATGGCTATATCTTTAACATTTAAAATTTTTAATATTCACTTCCAAAAAAAATCTAAAATTTGACTACTATTTATTATATTGCATTTAGATAGGTTCATATTTTTGGAATTATCAGATAGAGTACTTGTGTATTTGTTTTTGTATTTTATAATTCATGATATATGATGGGTAAGAAAAAGCCACACAAATTGACACAAGAGCCCTCTGCTGTATTTAATTTTCAGTTAAAACCTAATGCACAACAGGTAATGTTTTCAAAAACTAACATTGATTCTGAAACAACTGGTTTGGATTCTAATCCTTTTAAGATTTCATGTTTAAGTAGTTTAAGTGAAACTATTAACAGATATTCTAAAACTATTGTTACAGATGTTCAGGCATTAATTGACCCTATTTTAAATGAGGCTAATCCTGAACTCGTTCAGAAGTTTAATTCTTATCAAAAAGAAATTGAATTTAAATTTAATATTTTAAATGATTTGATGGGTAGTGTTCAATCAGAGTGGAATGTTTTACAAAAAGGTAATGATGACTTACAAAGAGTAAATAAGCTTTTATTTGAAAAGGTAAGGACACTTACCTCGTCCAAACAGTCTACGCATAATGACATAGCTGCTCAATGCGACATTGATGGACCTAACTTGGATGAACCACTTAATATAATTAAAGTTAAAGATAAGAAATTTAATTCTAATGTTAAAGACTCGTCATCCAAAATTTTAGATAATGCTAAAACGCAAACAGACACAGATTCTGGTACAACTATTTCTGACTTCTCAAAAAATAAAAATGTTAATTTTATTTCAGTACCTGATTACATTTTAAAGTTTTGTGAGAACAAAACTCCAGATAGGGATTTTTCTGACAGCACAAAAATAATTTTATTGGGTGTTGATGATAATATAGGTGTGCCAGATATTATGATAGCTATAAATGAAATGATTGGCAACACCATTCCTTCCATTCACTTTGGAAGAAAACATAAATTAAGACAAGGTTTAAAATACAATTGGACTATCAGTGTTACATCATGGATTGCTAATTCCTTAATGCAACATGGTAAATTAAATATTAATTCTATTAATTACACTGTCAGGCCATTTATTAATATAAAACGTTGCTTCCATTGCCAACGGCTAGGCCATCTGACAAAAGTTTGTGTATATGATTTGGCATGTGCTAATTGTGGCGAATCTCACACTTCAGTTAATTGTAAAAATATTTCAAGATGCATTAACTGCATCGCACACAACCGTACTTACAAGAAGTCTTTAGACATAAATCACCCTGCTTTTTCTTCCTTTTGTGATACATTTAGATTTTATTTTAAGCAAAAACAAGTTTTTTTTCAACGTACAACATAACTTATACATACATCCTCCCTTCAGGCATGCTAGTGCAAGGTTAATTCTTATTCATTCATTTACACATTTTGTTACTTAACTTTATGCGATACATGGCTTTATTTGCTCCCTTCGACAGTGAATGTTCACATTTTTCACATACGTTTATTCATAAAATAAACGTAAAGTATTAATGGAGTTTTTTTTCATACATTTTTCTTACACAAATATAGTTGTTTTCTTAGGATATACAAATTTTGAAACATTGCTATTTAAAGTTTGATTAATGTCAATTATTTCATGGTCTGTGTTCTTCGTGCAATACACTTGTCTCGGATTTTCTTTCATTCAACTGTTTCAGGTAGACAGGAATAGATGAATGATTCCAAATTTCACATTTTTGATTTACTGTTAGTTTTCTTCTGGTGGTTAAGCCCTAATTGCCAGTAAGACTTCAGCGGTGGATCTCAAATGTTTTTCCTTTATTTTCTGTCTACTTTTCTTGGTTTGCTTTCTGATGTACATATTTTTAAAAAAAATCACATATAGGTATACTTAGTTACTTTTTTATTATTTTAGATTACATTTTCATACTTACTTTGCATTGCGGTCACCATGATTTCAAAAAAATATTACGTCTTTTTGGTCATAACTTGGTGTATATATTCTGTTTCTTTGTAGGTCTTTCTGATCATCAATTGCACTTTCTTTTTTACACGCAGTGTTTATGCGAATGTTCATTGGTTTACCAATATTACAACGTTGAGTTTTCTTACAAAGGTTTTTCTCTTTTGGTGTACTTCTGGATTTTCGCAAATGACCCTCACTCACAAAAAACTTCGCTTGGCATGCAGCAAGTACAAAATTTTTTTTACAAAAGGTTTCTACAATGGTTTCTACATCGTTTTACAGCGGTTTTTCTTACAAAGGGTACATTTTTGCAGCATGCTATTCAGATGAAGATTACATGTGCAGTTGTTTGGTTAGTGGTCCTCAGTGCAGTTTTTTGGAATATTTTATGTCATTTGTTTAGAATACATTGGTCGTTTCTTTTAAATTTTCATTAGTTATGAATGATTCAATACAGCTCAAGTTGCTTCCTTCCCACTTGCACTAGTGTTACCAATTATTCCATGTTTTCCTGTTTACACATGCAAATTTCATTACATTTTGGCATAATTCAGATAGATATATACACTTTTCTGCATAACATATGTTGATGTTTATGTATGATTTACATTTGCTTCTTCAAATTTCTTTACTTTCAATTGGGTACGCATGATATACAGTAGTACTTCACGCCGCATACGCGACCATTAATAGTTTGTTTTTCAGTCAATGTATACTTATACACATACTATCTGTATTGTCATTATACCTAAGGAGCTTACTGCTTCTTTATTTAAAATTCTATCAAAGTGCAAATTTTTTATTACATCTGCCAAAATTCACACTTTTTTTTTTCACCTTTAACGCAATATTCGTTCTCTTATAATTTGTACAAGGTATTTACATGTTTGCTCATGACACTTTCAAAAAAGCTTACACTCCAGTCAATTTATACACATCGGTAAACGGTACACCCCAGTCAAGACGATAAAGAAAAAAATTGCATACCTATCAATGTTTTCACACTACTTTTCAGTGAAGGTATATTGTCAATTTTTATAAACAAAGACACTGTTATACTCCTGCTTAATGGTCATTGCAAGTTTTTTATTGGTGTTTATACCAACCGTGCACTCCATTGAGATTATTTATCGGTTTACATATTACTTTTTCTTTTTCACATATGTCTAGCATCTTTTACACTTTCTACGTAAATGTTCAGTGTCTTCCATTTATCAATAACTGTTTTCAGTAAAGGTATTTTATGGGTGATACCGAATAATATTTTGTGTAGATTTTTTTTCTTAGTTTACATAACAATACTGTTTTGATAGTCAATATAATTCAATGTGTTCTCTAAATTGTAAATTTCATTTTCAAAATTTTAATGTTTCAGGTCTTAAAAAAAAATACATTTTAATAAATATACACACAACAACACAGTTGTCACGTGAATTAAATGGCTTATGGCAGTGTTTCAGCTAATTTTTTTTCATATCCTGATTATATAGCATTTCTTGGACTGTCACCTTATGTACACGTTTGTTTAAAATCAATGTTGTGAGACAAAAAAAAACCAGTAAGATATAAATTAAAAAATATATATGCTTTTACTCATTATTATGGACATTATTTCAGAATCCTTCGTTATTTGTATTATGTTTTTGTTTATCTGTGTTTAATATTATGTGTTTAGTTGCATTATATTACTCGAGTATTTTATTATAATTATAGTATTGGTCAATACACATATTTAATGTTTATTATGAGAAACATTTTTGAATTTATTGCCAGTTGGCAACTGACCTGTGGACTTAGGCCTAATGTTTGTTTTATTTGTATGTGCACATTTTTGATACAGGTCATCGTCTGAAAATGGCGAATTGAAAAGTGATCACAAATTTTATTGATGTTGCTGCAGCAGTTTCTAAATAGAAACAATATATAATGTCATCTGTATTTGACAAAATTTATGGTACCAATATATTTATATCATGATATACTTTTATTTTAGGATGGTTGCCTACTTAGAGAGAAGTTCAATTGCTGTTGCTTTAATTTGAACATATCTGATTTCATTTGCATGACTGTCCTATACATAATGTACTCCTAAGAGCATATGAAAATTGATTTCACGCCCTTTATGTACATTCTTTTCGTTGATTGAAGGGGAGATATATGTGATGTGGAATCACATATATTTTTCTTAAATTATTCCTTTCTCTAAATTTCAGTTAAAACTAATCTTTAATTACTTATTCATTTTATCCTAACCTTTATTTCAGTTCCCATTGTAACTTTCCTCCAAAAGAAAAGAAAGAAAGGAAATTTAACAGATGCCTTTACCACTAAATCGGCTCTCGCATTCATAAAATTCATTTAGATGATTATTCACGCTGACTAGATAAAAAAAAGAATAAAGATCGACTTTGCTTTTGGCCAGTAGAAATAACTCTTTGATCTCTGCTTAATTTTTGAGTATGACTTCCTTGTTAAATCATAAACATTTCCAGTAAATGCGGTCTGTATTGTCTTTAACGCTATGTTCTCAAAACTTTCCTCTTAATGTACGAATTGGCGTTCGAATTCTTTTTGGCTTATTTTTTAGGACTGCTATGCTGGTGGCCCTGCCACACAATTCAAAATTCTCCTCATTGTTCAAAGGTAACAGATAATTTTTCTCATATGATATCATTTTTTTTTCATGTGCTCTTTTCGCCAATTGTTTGATGCCAATGTGTATATTACAGAATAATTGGGAATTGCTCCCTTGCACTTCATGAACTCAGTCATGTGAAAAAAATCGTCTTTAGAAATTCTATCAGGCACCATCCCTATCCATTTCTGTATGAAAATGCTTTAATTTTATATAGTTACTCCAAATAAACAGATTTCGTAAAAAACCATTTAAAAGCATTATTTCTACACTGATCACAGCCTACAGCTATTTATAGACTCCAGCGAATGCAAAGAAACTGAACCTGGTAATAATTTACGATCTCCAAATATTTTGAAGTGCGGATCTCTACTACAGGCACCACCGACAGGCATGCAGAACACTGCTCCAAGAACTCTGCGGGAGTCATATATATCCAATAGAAGTTAAAACTGCATTAAGTTTGCTTTTCATTTACAAATTGGCAAAAAATATGTTTTTAGAATTTTATTTTTTTAACCCATAAATGCACATATAGAATACAAAAAAAAGTAGCAAATTAAATAATATGACTTGAACATCCTATATTTTTATTTTTGTTTTAACATTGAGCGGCAAGTAGAACAAAATTGAAAAAAAAATACCACCCAATTAGCCATATCTCCAAGTTCTCCTGGATGTAATTAAACAGGCATGAAGGAGCAATAAGTTCAACAATCAAACTTTTATAATAAATATTTATATTTTTAATGTTTATGCTACTTGTAATTTTTTATGTAATAGAATTACTTCATTTGTACAAAATTCATTTCAAATTCAGAATTTCAGATACTACATGAAAAACAATGCACATTTGTATACTATTTACACTGATATTGTACTTTTTCTTTGCATTCTGATACAGGATCAATTGCCATCAACTGCTTGCATTCTACAGAGTATTTATCTCATTACTTCATGTCTAATACAGCTCATATTGAAAATATTACAATAATTACTTTTTTTTTTTTTACAAATTGAAAATATCGTTTGATAATTTAATGTCTTTTAATGCAAATATGCAAATGATATTTTTATTAAGAACTTATTGTTGATTAAACTTATTTATCACCTTAAAATTAATATCATTTTTGAAAAGATTAATTGAAAAAAAATTATTTTGGAAAGTCAAAATATTATAATATTTATTCAAGTGGTTCAAAGTATTAGAATATTTTATTCTCTTTAATTCTCACCAATTCATAACTGGTGGCATCATTGATTAAATTCAGATGATTTTATTTAAAATCAGTATTCTTTTTGCAGTTTTTTTGCTTTTTTTCTTAAAATGGGTCATGAGAGTGATATTCCTGAAGCTATGAAACTTCGTATGGTTGATTTGTATCCCCATGGTAAAAATCAATGTTATATAGTGACTTATTTACATTGTTCGGAATCAAGTGTTAGTAAAATACTAACACAACATTTTAAAAAATGGAATTTTTTAAAATAATTGCCGAAATGACGGCCGAAAACCAAAAACATCTGCTAGAGATGACAGGAAACTGCAGCGTATAGTTAAGAAAAACTGTTTTAAAAGTGTACAATTCTTGCACAGAAAATGGAAAGAAGAAGGAGTTGAAGTTTCTACATTGACAACAGTAAGACGTCTCCATAAATTTAAGTTTGAATCTTGTGTACTGAAAACAAAACCTCTCATGACTGCAAAACAAAAGTGTATAAGAATGAATTGGTATAAATCAAGATGTTTATGGTGCAAAGAAGATTAGAAAAATATATTATTTAGAGATGAAAGTATCTTTTGTGTTTCATATGGTAATCAAGGTATTGGAATTTGGAGAATGAAGCAAGAAACATTTGATAAAGAAAGCCTTACACGTTCTGTAAAATTTGCTGCTAGTGTCATGGTTTGGGATTGCATGCATGCAGAAGGACCTGGAAAGTTACGCATCGTCTATGAAATGGTTAACTCTCAGATATATCAAGAAAGTCTAGAATATTACTTGATTCCATCATCAGAAGATTTATTTGAAGATGATTTCATCTTTCAACAAGATTTAGTGTCACCGCATACCTTGGTGTCAACCAAGAATTGGTTCACCAACGCAACATTAAGGTACCGTAATTTCGGGTAGATAAGCCGCGGCTTATACGTGTTTAAAAGTTAAATTTTACCCCTTGTGGCTTATCTGCTGGTGCAGTGTATACGAAGAAATAACGATTTTTTCCAGAAAAAAAAAATAAATCAGATCATGTAATATTATAGAGTGAAAATCTGAAAAACAATATTAAAAATGCTTCACGGATTAGAAATAACAATCATTAAAAAAATATCGAGAAGTTCTTTTTTATTTCATTAAAAAAGAAAAAAAACTATGCATGGTTTCTTTCTGCATAACGAAACGTATTACTCAAAGATAATGATCTCATTCTGATAACGTTCAACTTCCGCTCCACCCAAACACAGCAGAGGAGTTGAATAAACAAACTGCAGATAACTCTCTTCCTTTTTATAAACTAGGGGTTTTGGGGAGTGCTGTAATTTTCTAATAACTTATTATATTTTAATAAAATTTTGTTACACAGCTTAATTTACTATTATTGCAACTTGCTGAAAATTTGAACAAAATTGGACAATTAATAATGGAGATTTTTTTTTTTTTAATAGCTAAGAAAAAACAGGTTTTGCTTTTCATTTTTTTCTCTTTTAAATTATTTTTTCTGTTTGCTTGCAGCTCATTAATTTCTTTTTACTGCACTTACGCAAAGTGGAGTTGTTGACACATTTAAGGAATCCTTTTTATGCTCAAGTTGTACATAATCACGGCGTTTTAATAGAAAAGAAAGTAGATTCTCTTGTTTTCTTTAAGTGTGCGCATTTGGGAATGTTTTTTGTTTTTTTTTTTCAATAATGAACGTATGTATTTAATTTTTGTGTATTTTAAAACTTTCTTAGAACAATTTATTTTAAATATTTACAGAATATATCAAATCGAGTACCAATTAATTTCTGTTAATAGACATTAATATTTACAGTTAGTAGTGAAGAGATTTTCAAAAAAATTCTCTTTATATGTCTCTCCCAACTTTTGCCAATAGTTCATGTTGTCAAAATGATTATTTATCATTAGTTATTTTCGGAATTTTACGTTGTGTTATTTTAATTCTAGTGTTATGTTTTATATTAAGAATTCCATCAAATATATTTCTACTTGCCGATCCAAGGCTGAAATGTGCGATGCAATTGGATAAATTCACAAACCAAAAGTTATTTATTTATTTATTTTCATCATTTGAATTAAATTTAAAATTCTAATTTTTAAAATGGTTTTAAAAAATGCGTGAAAATCTTCAATATAATGTCTATAGTAGTATGTACACCACTTTCAATAAGTGCGGCTTATACGATGGACTTTCAGTTTTTTTTAACCATTTTCGGACGTAGCGGCGTATACGCCAGGGCGGCTTATCTACCCGAAATTACGGTACTTCCTTGGCCACCAAACTCACCAGACCTTAATCCCATCGAAAACTTATAGTGTCTAGTGAAGAAAATACTCCAAGAAAATCCTCCTTCAAGAAAAACTGAGTTAGTGGCACGTATAAAGTCAATTTGGGCTAATATTGATTGAAATGTTTATAAACACCTTGTATATAGTATGCAAGATCGATTGTACACTGTTATGAAAGCTAAAGGGGATGCTACAAAATATTAACTACCATTTACTTCATATTCACATACCTGCCAACATGCTAATTTTGAAATCCTTACAATTTTTATGACATATTTTTACGTGCTTAAAAATGCATAACATATGTACATGCAATGAAAAAAGTAATATTTCATAACATTTTCTATGCTGTATTCATTCAAGTATAGTCTTTTTTTTGTTGTTGTTTTTCCCAAAAATAAAAATGTTAGATTTCATAAGAAAATTTTTTTGCATGGGAAATTCTAAGTAAAAATAAATCTGAAATTCACAGCAAATTTTCTGAAAGGTACAGAACCCCAACAAAGGGATTGGGGAGGAAAGGGGAGTGCTAATTATGAGTTCTTTCGAAGCCCTTTGACGAAATTTGCGTTTTTTCACGCCCTTTTGACGAAATTTGCGTTTTTTTCGCGATCTTTTGATGAAATTTGCATTTTTTCGTGATCTTTTGACGAAATTTACATTTTTTCGCGATCTTTTGTCTAAATTACTCTTTCTTTTGCGATCTTTTGACGAAATTTGCTTTTTTTTGGGGATCGTTTGACGAAATTTGCATTTTCTCGCGATCTTTTAATGAAATTAGCGTTTTTTCTGCAATCTTTTGACAAAATTAGCGTTTTTTACGCAATCTTTGACAAAATTCGCGTTTTTTTACACAATCTTTGACAAAATTCGCGTTTTTTTACATGATCTTTGACAAAATTCGCGTTATTTCCCGCGGTCTTTGATGAGGAAATTAGCTGTGTTTCAAAGATTTTTGATAAAATTCGTTTTTTTCAAGCGATCTTTGATGATATTCGCGATCCTTTGACGAAATGCGCATTCTTTTCACTAACCTTTGCCGAAATTAGTGTTTCTCCTGCGATTTTTGACAAAATTCTCGTTCTCTTCACGATCCTTCGACAAAAATAGTGTTTTTCTGTGCGATTTTTAACGAAATGCACGTTTCTTTCGCGATCCTTTGACAAAATTAGCTTTTTTTTTTCAAATGTCTTTGATAAAATTCGTGTTTTTTTCCCGCGATCTTTGACGATATTCGAGGTTTTTTTGCGATCCATTGACAAAATTAACATTTTCCGCAATCCGTTGATGAAATTCGCGTTTTTTTCCACGAACTTTGATGAAATTCGCGTTCATTTCACGATCCTTTGAACAATTTTGCGTTTTATTCCCATGATTTTTGACAAAATTAGCGAACTTTTCACAATTCCTTGACAAAATTTGTGTTTTTTCCTGCAATCTTTGATGAAATTCGCATTTTTTTTCACGATCCTTTGACGAAATTAGTGTTTTTCTTCACGATTTTTAACGAAATTCGCGTTTCCTTCGCGATCCTTTGACAATATTAGCGTTTTTTAACGATATGTGATAAAATTAGGGCTTTTTTCGCGATCCTTTACGTAATCCATTGATAAAATTAGCGCTTTTTTCGCAATCCATTGACGAAATTCGCCTTTTTTTACATGATCTCTGACGAAATCCGTGTTTTTTCACGCGATATCTGACGAAATCCGCATTTTTTTCACACGATCTCTCACGAAATCTGCATTTTTTCACGCGATCTCTGACGAAATCTGCGTTTTTTCACGCGATCTCTGACGAAATCCGCATTTTTTCACGCAATCTCTGACGAAATCCGCTTTTTCCGTGATCCTTCACGATCGTTTGTTCCACGCGCAAAACCGTACTATTCATCCGTACAGCTGTACACTTAGAACAAAATCTGTACATTGTACGGCCAATCCGTATAAGTTGGCAACTATGTATTCATGAGGTAATATTGTTGCATAAAATAAAATATTCTAATATTTTGAATCAATCTAAATTTTACTCTAATATTTTGATGTATTTCAGAAAGCTATATATCTAATTTATTGTACTGTATTTTATATTTTGTAAATGTTAAAATCTTATCTAAACATTCCAGATTTAATTTAGAAGACATTTAATTGCATTTACTTAGTATCAAAAATAAATAAATGAAAAAGAATTTTTCTTATTACTTTTTCTCAATTATTCTAATATTTTGAATATGAGCTGTATTAGCCATATCTTACCCTCTGAGTAGGTATTCCAAATTCTTACATTTCCCAAAATTAATTTGAATTAGTTAGAGTCAAACATATTTTTAACAGAATTGTGTTTTAAGAAATATCTATGATGAAGGAATATGAAAAAAAAATATATCAGTACCAAATCAAAAGTAATTTTCAAATAACATGAGTTATTATAAAAATACACAAAAGCTCTCAGATACACAGAATGTTATTGTTTAGATAAGTTTAACTTAGAAAACACATAAGCACATTTAATAAATTTAAAGACATCAAAACATTTTTCAAAAATAAACAAGCAAATCACATATTTTTTAAATAATACTGAGTTACAATTTTTATAAAAATAGCATAACTTACATTTTTAAAATCACTATATATGATGACAACAGTAACAAGGAGATATTTGAATACAAAAAGTATTAAAATAGCATTGCAGTATTATGTTAAAATAAAAAAAAATTCGGGTGAAACACTGGACATGGTATATCATGCATGTCATAATGGTATCACTAACTACAACCTGAAATAAAATAAGTAAGTTATATGTTACTCCTAATTGAGTTGCCTTATTTCATTTTGTGGTAATTCCCTTTTCCAAAGTGATTTGCAGCAAAGTTGGACATGTTGAATTCATTTTCTGATCATTGAAAATCACTTCTGACTAAGTTTTTGGGAGAATTTGAAGATTGTTGAGCATGTTCAACAGCAGCAAAAACTACCTAAAACTCAATAGCCACCAATTGAATATAATGCAATGACAGAAAAAAAAAGCTACAGAAGAAATATCATACCTGGACAAAAAATAAAAGGAGAGAGTCTCATTTAATGTATTCTGGGCACATAAAATTACCTGGATTATATCCGACAGATCATGTCAATAAATATCATGACAATTTGCAGTTTTTTCATTCTTTCCTTTTTGTATAATTATAAATAAATAACAAAGTGGAACAATATTTTATTTTATTTCATACCGAATAAAAAAATATACAAATGTACACTAAAATCTGGTATATACATACGTATATGAATAAATTGGTCTCTGTATCAACAGGTTAATCTGATTCCAGATTATGCTTATAAAACAGTTATTCTGAAACAAAAAAATTCAGAATATTTACAAATTGAGGTTTGTGATATTTGAAATGGAATTAATTACAAATACGTAGTCTTGATATTATAAATCTGGCTTCCAAAGAATATAAAAACTCTGAAAATGTATGATCAGGAATAACTGTAGTGTTGATAATTACCAGTTAAACAAATGAAAAATTTTCAGAAAACAAGATCAATTTTTCCATCGTATCGCCTGAAAAGCAAAAGAAAATAATATGTAAATAAATGCATTTACATTTATCTCTTTTCTGTACACACACACACTTTAGCTAAACTTTCAAAAGGAAAATTAGTTCTTAAAAAATTTGATTTGATTACAAACACATGAACCATACACAATTCCCACAATATTAATAATGCAAAATGTCTGCAGTAGTAATAATATCAAACAGAATATGAAACATACAAATAAAGAATTTTTTTTTTTTTTTTGTAAGGTGTTAAATTTTTTTTAAAGATATTCAATTGTGGTTAAATGATATCAATGAAGCACGTACTATTTAAAAGAAAGCATACCAAAAATAATGATAAAATAAAATTTTAAAAGAATTAAATATGAAACAATAAAAATGAACTGAAAATTTAATTATTCACATACAAACACACAATTTTTTTATAACAATATGGCTTTTTCTTCCACCATTATAATAAAAAGCTTTTTAAATAGTTAAGTAATCCACTAACTTCAACATTATGTTTAATATCTTTTTTTACTGCCTTTCTCAATAAATTGGACTTTATGTATAAAGAAATAATCTTCTTAACCATTCTTAATTGTCTGCAGACATTAACCATCTTCTTAACTTCTAATCCATCTTTTTCCATTATGCAGTTAACAAATTAAAATGCTGGTATAAAATTTTGAAATTTACATTGATTTGTACTATTACAGAAGATTAAAAAATTCTTTTAGGTATTGAAATACTAATTTAGATACCAATACCTTATTCAGATACTATTTTACGTAGTGCTAAAGAGATATGCAAAAGTACTGTCTAACACTCTAATACTACAACAGTATCGCAAGTATTTACATAATTCCATTGTTAACTGAAACACAAGAAGAAAAGTTTTATATTGGAATGACCAGGAGAAAATTCAAAGACAGATTGAAAGAACATGTAAGTGACATTAAGTTTAACAGAACCACCACAGTGTTAGCAAGACTTAACATACAGCATAATTTAAATATCCGTTTTAATGAAGCAAGAATAATTATTCCTTCATCCCATTATCATTTGTCATTAATAAAAGAATCCATATAAATCTTAATAAAGAATAATAAGGCTATTAATGATAATAATATGTCATATAACATTCTGAATACTATAAGGTTAAAGTTTTAAAAATAGATGATGTATTGCTAAGATTGGATAGTAATGTTCAGTTTATTGGCCCTCTTCCCCTCCACTGTAAATTGGACTGTTTTACTATTTCCCCTCCCCCTCCACTGTAGTATGGATTAGCCTGGTTGTCCAGCCGAGGACAAAAGTATGATTAAGATGTGTCAGTATGCAAAGCAGCCCTGAAGACGATCATGGCTTTGATTGAAAGCGCTCGGTGAAAATATTGTGAATGTTTTTAAGTTTTTAAAAAAGAATAATATGTAATAACATATTTTATATTGTGACATCTTTTTTATTAAATGCACCTTTTAAGCAAGTTTTTATTCGATTTTATTTCCCTAAAACAGTTAATCTTGACTTTTTCAAAAGAACTTTAAAATTGATTTTTAATCAGAAAATGTTAGTTTGTAAACAGTTTTCTAAATTTTAAATACTAATTTAATTAAAAAATAGCTTTTCCCTAACTATTTGCTTCCTTACAAGTCTGCAAAGAGAGTCTACAAGCCTACATTGTAATTTAAATATGGTGGGCCCATAAGTATTTTATTAAGAAACTCTTTGTTTCAATTAATTGCTTTTTAAAATATAATGCAAATTTGCTTAAAATTCCAACATAACTATTTTAACAAAAAAGCATAAAAAATTTGGATGTGTGTTTATTTATCCATTTTAATCTGTCATAGGACTCCATTTCACTATCTTAGCTACTCAACAGTTATACTACTGCTGATGATTTAATAGCAGCTGCATTTTTTTTTTATTCCTTTTTCTTAGCACTGCTTAAAAACAAATTAACATAAATGTTATTTATATGTTATATACATATATTACATATTTTTCACTTGTTAGTTATTTTAACTTAAAAAAAGAGAAACTGTGATGAGCCATTTACAAGTGCAGGGCCCCAGTAATTTGTACTGGTAATATGCCTCCCCCCCCCCCCCCCACCTTTGCCTTTGCACAACCCTGCTTCCTTACATCTTTTTTTCTGCTGCTTTTTTATCAAAGCAAGCAAGCACTCTGGTGTGCAAAGGAAATAAAAATCCTTCTCTTTATTAATAAGTAGGTTTAAGACATTGATACATGAACTAATAGTGCCGGCAATTAATCCCTTATATTGCAGCTGTTATGATT
This sequence comes from Maratus speciosus, assembly GCA_963932465.1. Taxonomy (NCBI): domain Eukaryota; kingdom Metazoa; phylum Arthropoda; class Arachnida; order Araneae; family Salticidae; genus Maratus; species Maratus speciosus. The sequence goes on from OZ010787.1 coordinate 434,146,955, forward strand.
CCTCTTTCACATTTTCTATTTCTGAATTTTAAATGACAGAAAATCGTCATTCTAGTGACACCTGAGCATTGAAAAGTGTCATATTTAATTTTGGGTGACTCAGAATGATTGTCCTGATTACAAATGATAGTAAGTTTGTTTTAAAGAGTGATACCAATAAAAATAGTTTTATTTAAAATTGTGAAAAATCTGAATCGATGATGAATTTCTAATAAAATTTTCTGAGATTTAAATTGGTATATACATTAAAATTTTGTGATCAGTAGTATGGTAGCTACTACCCACATAACACCAAAGCTCCTGAAGACCTCCAAATCATTCCAAAAAATGACATGATCAGGAGGTCCTGTAAGGATTTCCAGACATAACAATTCTTGTGTACATCGAAGGGAGCAACATCCTTGGATGACATTCCTGAGGACATATCTAGGAAGTCACACTGACACCAAATCATGAGTGATTCTTCACTGCAATTACTTAATAGATTTATGATAGAAAAGTGAATTCAATTTGACCGGGTTCAATTTTTAACTTTCTCACTTCTGTGAACTTATATATCCATTCATTAAGCTGCAGGTTTCACTGCAATAGAAGCATTATTTAAATTACCGTAATTTCGGGTAGAAAAGTTGCTATGTCTGAAAAGGATAAAAAAAAATCCTAAAATTCCATCAGATACGCCGCACCACCATATAAACCGCACTTATTGAAAGTGGTATACATCATTTGTGATCAGTAGTATGGTAGCTACTACCCACATAACACCAAAGCTCCTGAAGACCTCCAAATCATTCCAAAAAATGACATGATCAGGAGGTCCTGTAAGGATTTCCAGACATAAGAATTCTTGTGTAAATCCAAGGGAGCAACATCCTTGGATGGCATCCCTGAGGACATACCTAGGAAGCAGTGGCGCAGCCACGGGAGGGGTTTGGGGGTTAAAACACCCCCCAGAGCTAAGAAAAATTACTATAATTGCCTCTTATATGAATCAAAACCAAAATTAATATTTAAACGTTTTGGCGTTTTTCGAAATCCACCGCTTTGATAAATCAAGCTCTATTCAACAAAGTGATTCAATTAAACGGCGAAAATTCTACTTAAAACTGTAGAAGCGCATATTACATGCATTGGTTTTGTGAAAATGGGTTATTTGGACTTAGTCACTTTTTCGAGACGTCTTATGCTAAAAGAATGGTCATTTCCTGCCACACAGATGCTTTGAGTTTAAGTATTATACAATGGGCCATTTCTTAATTTAACTTCGGTCTTTGTTCCATGTTCGAAAGAATAATAGACTATCGAATTTCAGAAAAAACATGAAACATACACTTTGCAGATCTCTCTCAGTTTCAAACGCTCTGTTTTACGCTTTTTGCTCCCAATTATATCTAAGACCAAGCTTTTTACGTACCCAGGTAAAAATCTTTGTAAAATAAGAATTAAAAAAAGTAGCACTATAAAGTTGTAAAAAGCTGTTTTTGATCGCGATTAAACAAATTATCGCAATCAGCGTGTCTTTCGAACCATTTGTTACATAGGAGATCTGAACACAAATTTAAAGAATGTATTTCATTAGTTAGTAATATAGCAACGAGTAATGGTGCTTGCTCTCGGAAAAGCATTTCCACCCGTGTCACGTAGGAAAGAAGCATTGATTGTAATTTCATTGAGTTATAGGTAATATGTCTGTGAGTATGGATTTTGAAAAGAGAGGGGTTAAATGTAAAACATTTTCTTAGACTGTATAAAATATAATTATACACAATTTTATGCTAATCATGCATTGATTTAAATTAATAAGCACACTATTAAAAATCTGCAGTTTTAGCTTTATAGTCACTCGCTATTATAGAAAACAGTAACTTGAATATATTATGGAGCATTCTCATTATTTTTTATTATTCTCATTCTCATTATACTTAAAAGTAATCCCCATGTCAAAACCCAAGCTTTTATACCAACTATATCGCACAAACCGCAGTTTTAGAACGTTTTTTGCTCTTGCATCCTTTTAATTTCGAATTTTTGGAAAACTGTTCTTAGTGATCATATACGTTTCTATAGTAACAGCCATGCCAAACTTAATGTATCTAGCTCTAACAATTCCTAATAAATCATAATTTAGATCGTTTTCAGACCGTTTTCCACTCATTTAATCCTTTTTAAATTGAATTTTTTAGGAACCGTCCTTGAGCATTTATACATCCCAAAAGTTATCACCATGCCCGATTCTAACGTTCTATACAAAATGTATCACACAAATCGCAATTTTAGAAAGTTTTTTTTTTCTTGCACCCTTTTAAATTTCGAATTTTTAAAAAACTGTTCAGGGCATGCATTTAAGTATCTAAATTAACAACCATGCCAAATTCCATGTTTCTAGCCGTTGTTTTACCGATGTAAAATATAGCCTATATTGAAACGGAGATAGTCATCATCATTTTGCCATTATGATTAAGGTTCCACTCCACGCTTAAAAAGTAAAATCGGAATTATTGTAAGATCATTCGTGTGTCTTATTTTTCTGCTGGTCAGCGGGGGAGTTGAGGGCACTCGGTGTATCTAATCGACGTAGAATCTTCCAAGGATTGTCGGTAATGATTTTCGAAAAAATGTGTCTGTAATTTGCCGCGATATTAATTAAAAACCCATGTAGAAAACAACGGTACGGATCAAAATAGTGTTGCTACTTTGTGACCTCCTTTTGAAGCGCGCTTGGCACAATGCCAAGTTTAAACTTTGTATAAGATCTTTGTTTTAGGTAAGGTGAAACATAGTGACAAGCTCTTTTTATTCCAATTGAATTCAATTATTGAAGGCAAATATTAAAAAGATAATTCATATAATAATTCCAAGACATTAAAAGTCAGTAATTTTGAGACAAAAATTGCTTATAATTCAATAAATAATTCATTTATAATGAAAAAATTTTTTCGATTAGCAATTACATCAATAATTATGTCTGCATATGCTTTTATTTTTAAAAATGAATAGAAAGGTTTCATGCTATTAAGGGTACTTTTTTTTATTCATTTAAAATTGTCCACGATTACATGAAATATGATTGACAAGTAATTTTTCGTGAGAATCTCTGCGACCTCTTTCCAAAGCGTGGTTGGTTCTCTGTCAAGTTTAAACTTTGTACAAAGTCTTTGTTTTAGAGGGAGAAACATTCATCGGTTTTCATTCCAGTAGGATTAAATTGTGGCATGTGGTATTGTTATATGTACGCAAGTAAATATTATCTTTGAACATTTCTGATATTTTGTATGGAACCCTTTGTATGCGAATTAAGCTCACACACGACCGATTACCTTTTTAAATTCGTTCGGTAGTTCCAAAAGTAACCTCTACAAAAAAAGGGTTACTTCTTTATAATATTAGTACAGATACGACTTCAGTTTGAACACGGATATTTTTAGAGAACTTTGACAATAATAACGATGTTTTAAAAATTTTCAACTGATTTACGTTACTTAATGGCAAATTCGATGTCATGTAAAGTACTGGAAGTGCACAATAAAATAGCGTGTTTAATATCAACTACATTCCAAAATATGGATTACCTAACTGTGCACTAATTGGACGTAAATGATTATAAATTCCACATATTTTAGTGATGTTGTTACATTTGACAAAAGCACGGTAAGTATATTGAAAATTTTGTTAAAATGGCTTCATTATTATTAAAGTTAAAAACAAGAATTGGAGATTGTCATGGAATGAAATCCTGTGTATTTTCGTTGAACAAATGGATTGGAATTCTGTTATTTTCTGTGCAAAAATCATTTGCTGGACTGCACACTTCCAACTCCTAAAGTTTGCCTCATCATTTTTAAGCACTTTTTATAAATCTAACCTAGTTTGGCGTTATTTAATTGGTGCATTTTATGTTTTCTAACGCTAATATTATAAACGCTGTTTAAATGAAACACAACCAATGTATAACTACGGGTAAAAAGCATTATGATTTGATTCATTAAAAAGACAGATTATATTAAGCGGTGATTCAAATAACAGGCGAACACCTTTATCGAAAAACTCAAAACCCTCCCTAGAACCGAATTCTGGCTGCGCCACTGCTAGGAAGTCACACTGACACCAAATCATGAGTGATTCTTCACTGCAATTACTTAATAGAATTATGATAGAAAAGTGAATTCAATTTGACCGGGTTCAATTTTTAACTTTCTCACTTCTGTGAACTTATATATCCATTCATTAAGCTGCAGGTTTCACTGCAATAGAAGCATTATTTAAATTACCGTAATTTCGGGTAGAAAAGCTGCTATGTCTGAAAATGATAAAAAAAAATCCTAAAATTCCATCAGATACGCCGCACCACCATATAAACCGCACTTATTGAAAGTGGTATACATCATTTGTGATCAGTAGTATGGTAGCTACTACCCACATAACACCAAAGCTCCTGAAGACCTCCAAATCATTCCAAAAAATGACATGATCAGGAGGTCCTGTAAGGATTTCCAGACATAAGAATTCTTGTGTAAATCCAAGGGAGCAACATCCTTGGATGACATCCCTGAGGACATACCTAGGAAGTCACACTGACACCAAATCATGAGTGATTCTTCACTGCAATTACTTAATAGATTTATGATAGAAAAGTGAAAAGCTGCAGGTTTCACTGCAATAGAAGCATTATTTAAATTACCGTAATTTCGGGTAGAAAAGCTGCTATGTCCGAAAATGATAAAAAAAATCCTGAAATTCTATCAGATACACCGCATCACCATATAAACCGCACTTATTGAAAGTGGTATATGTACTACTGTAGACGCCATATTGATTATTCGCACATTTTTTAAAATGCCAAAAAAATTAGCATTTTAAATTTTGTACAAATAAATAAGTAACCCATTCTTGGTTTGTGATGGGGGTGATTCTGTTCCGAAAGTTTAAGTCATATGGTTAAAAAAATTAAAGAAAAATTGGTCATCAGCCGAAAATTTAGATATAAGAAATATATCGGATTTTGACAACTGGCCGTTGAAAAAAATCAATTTCGTCAATTGTTTGCAAAAAAAAAAAAAAAAAATCACCAATTCCATCAAAGGATCGCAAGAAAAATGCTAATTTCATCAAAGCATTGTGGGAAAAAAAGCAAAATTCGTCAAAGAATCATGGAGAAAAGTAAATTTCGTCAAAGAATCGCAAAAAAACCCACTAATTTCTTTAATGGGTTGCAAAATAACACAAATTTCTTCAAATGATTGCAGAAAAAACCACAACTTTCAGGGAAAGATCATAAAAAAAATGCAAATTTCATTAACACAAAATAAACTCTGTAATTTTCGTCAAAAGATCGCCACTATTTATTTTTTATTCAAATCCATCAATTAAATAATCCAACGTAAAATTCCAAAAATAACTAATGATAAATATTTCTTTTGACAACATGAACTACTAGCAAATGTGGAGAGGGACTTAAAAATGGATTTTTTTAATTATTATTTTTTAAAACCTCTTCACTACTAACTCTAAACAGTTATGTGTCTATTAACAGAAATTAATTGGTACACGATAAGGTATAGTCTGTAAATATTTAAAATAAAATGTTCTAAGAATGTTTTAAAATAAACAAACAAAAGGAAAAATTAAATAATACGTTAATTATTGAAAATAAAATAATACAATATTAGCAAGTGCGTACACACAAAGAAAATACGAGAATCCATCGGCAGATAAACCGCAAAAGGTAAAATTTAACTTTTAAACACTTATAAGCCGCGGCTTATCTGCCCAAAATTACAGTAATATAATTCTGTTTTAAAACACTGAAAAATGTTTAATAAGCTCAAGGATCATATTCATATACATAATTAAGTTTTTATATCCTGTTGCAAAAATCATCATTTTTTAGCATTTTAAGCAAATTACGGAGAAAACATTGTTACAATTTTAACAATTTTTCCCTTTTGCTTGGCAGTCAGAGGGTTAAGGAGTTAAGTTTACATTACTATTTATTAGATTTCTTTTATTTTTTAATACTTAAAATTACTGTTATTAACTATTAATATAGAAGCTTCTACAACAGTAAATTACACAGTTAAATGTTTTATATGAATTTTTCAGCATAGAAAATTACATAATCTAGTATTCTTCTAAAACATTTTGCATATTTCAATGAAATAAGAACTAAGGCTTTCATAGAGTGACTTATTCAAGTTTTAAACTTTATTCTAGGGAAAACTATAATTAATAATTTTAACTTACTGGATTATTTAGAATTTCTATAACAGCAATGAGATCAGGTGAATGAGGTTCAAGAGCAGACTTATATTTAATCAATCCAAGACGGTCTTTATTGTTTTTAAAAACCTGTTTGATAGAATCAACAATTAAATTATTTAACAATTAAACAGAAATAAAACAATACAAAATATTTTTTTTTTTTTCAGAAAATATATAGATTTACTTCAAAGGCTACAGAATGACAAGCATATTTTTGGGCTAATTCCAACTTTTCTTGTTCATTTTCTACACAAGATACATACTTTGAGAGGACCTAAAAACAACAATATGAAGTTAACACAAAAGTAGTAGAGGGGAAAAATTATTTCAGAACATTTATATCAGTTTGGATGAATTTAAATTTTTAAAAATACAGCACAACCTCACCTAAGCCTGAAATATTTCAATAGAAACTTTCTAAATTATTAAATTCTGACTTTGAAAACCAGGAGTTTAAGAAATGAAGAATTCAGCACATTGCTATTGAGTATCTTGTATGGTCATATAATTTCACTGAATCATTTATACATAATTTAAATAAAGACTATTATGTCAAAATTATTCATTTAACTACAAAGGATATAACTATAGAAAATCGCTTGTTTATATATTATGCTTTTAATTTTTGCAAGATATTATTGAGCAAATTATATTATTTTTCAATATTAACTGCTCGTCTAAATCTTTTTAACATTTTTGAAATAAGAAAAATCAGTAATTTAACTATCTTTTATATTAAATTAATTATTTTTTAAAACTTGCTGAATAATAATTGAAAAAAAAATTAAAATGTTAATAATTAAAAAAATATTTTGAGTAGCCAAGTCCAATAAATTGAAATACATGGTGAATAAGAAATAGGAATCTCACAAAAGTTTATTATTTTCATTTATTTATTTGAAAATAGAAAAAACATATATAACTGCAAAATGCATACATATGTGTTTCTTTAAACAATGAATATTAAATACTTTTCCTATACAGATTTTATCTTTGTAGGACATACTAAAGAAAAATTTAAAGTTTTATTCATGAAAAGAAGCCTGCATATGAGCATTATGAGCAAATTTTTGAAGTTTAAACTTTTTTTAAAGAACGAAACATATTTTTAACACTATTTTTCTAAAAACCATACTCATTTCTATCATATTTCTGAATTTTTATTTGATTGAAATTAAGAAAATATCACATATCTATGACAATAAGGAAATAAGTGTGTGTGCGTTTGCCGACAGTATTCTGAAGAGAACATTACATGTAGAGCTACAAAATTTGGTAGGAGGATATCTCTATGTATGTAGTTTTAAACCTCAAAGCCTGATTTTATATTTTTTTAATAGATTTTTTAATTTAATTCTTTATGTGATTTTTAGATTTTTTTCCCTTATTGCAATATTGCAGCAATTTTCCCACATTAGTAAAAGGAATATGGTTTAATTCTTCTAGCCCAATGTAGTAAATTTTGTCCTCTTTTCAAGAGAATTTTCTTTTTAGAATTTGTACAAAGATTTTTGAATTTTTTATGTGATTTTTAGTAGTTTTTTTTTTTTTTTTTTTTCAATTTGCTTAAAAAATGCAATATTTTTGTCTGAAAATAAAACACCTGCTCTGATTTGAAATCGCAGGCAACGGAATTTTCTAATTTTCATTGATAATCAAATATGAAAATTATCTGAGGTATCGATTTGAAACTCAGCATTTTTTACAGAAAAATTCCCTGCATCCTAATATCTAATTTTTGTGAAAGTCGACCAGTAATGTTTCTTAATTTTTTGAAAAAACTAACCCAGACATTACAAAATTTCAAAGAATGAACCAGGCAGGGATGAGCATTCATTAAAAACTGAACTAAAAAGAGATCCATTTCAGCAGATAAGCAGACTACCTATTTAATTTTAGATATGAACAGAAATTAATTATTAAACATTGCAAAATACTAAAAATATAATTTAAAAGGATTATATCAACTTTATCGAAGTTATATTAGTGCGTTCTGCTGCAAGAGTCCCTTAATATGAGTTAAGAGTTTGCCCACAAGGGTTTCTCGCCCTTTAATTAGATTTAAAAGTAGAGAAGGGACAGAAGCAAAATTTTAAAATTGTTACATTTTCTGCCTTAAAAATCATTATTTTAAGTCAGTTTATTTTTGCAGCCCTCAGACACATACTTTTCATAATATATAAAAATTTTAATGATGGGGTGGAATTTCACGTTGGGGGTCACAAATTGTTAATATCATTACAGTTTCTGCACTAAATATCATTATTTTAAGTCAGTGTCTTTATGATGACCTTGAATACATATTTTTTATAACATATAAAATTTTTAAGAGCGGGGTGTAATTTCGGGAAAGTGGAGAAACCAATCATTAAAATCACTGAGTTTTCTGAACTAAAGATTTTTATGAAGCTCTTGGATACATATTTTTTATAACATATAAAAAATTTTAAAACAGGGAGTTGAATTTTGGGAGGAGAGCAAATTATTAAAATTGTTGTGCTTTCTGCACTAAGTATCAGTATTTTATGTCAGATTTTTTATAACCACTCGGATACATATTGTAACATATACAAATTTTAAAGAGGTTGGAGGAATTTGGGGGGGGGGGGGAGACAATTATTAAAATCGTTGAATTTTCTGCCGTCCTCAGATACATATTTTTGTAACATATACAAATTTTAAACAGGATGGGTAGAATTTTGAGTATGGGGGCAAATTATTAAAATCATTGCATTTTCCACAGTAAATATCATTATTTTAAGTCAGATTTTTTATGCAGCCCTTAGCACATATTTTCATAAGATAAAATATTTTAAAGAAGGGGGGTTGAATTTTGGGGGAAGGAGGCTGGGCGAGTAAATTGTTACATTTTCTGCACTAAATATCATTTTTAAAAGTCAGATTTTTAATGAAGCCCTGGGATACATGCTTTTATAACATATAAAAAAAATTAAGAGGGTAGGGTTGGAATTTCCGGGGGGGGGGGGGGGGAGAACCACAGAAAATAGTTAAAATCGTTGCATTTTCTGAGCTAAATATATGATTATTTTAAGAAAGATTTTTTATGTAGCCCTCGGATACACATTTCTTATAACACGTAAAAATTTTAAAGAGGGAGCATGAAATTTTTTTTTTTTTGAGGTGGGAGAGCACCAGCAAATTGTTGCATTTTCTGAACTAAATATCAATATTTTAAGTCAGATTTTTTATGCCTCCCTCGGATTACATATTTTTTTTCTAAGATATAAAAATTTTAAGAAAGAGGGGGGGGGGGAATTTAAGGATAGAAGGGGGACAGCAAATTATTAAAATAGCTGCATTTTCTGGACTAAGTATCATTTTTTAAAGTCTGATTTTTTTATGCAGTCCTTGGATACATATTTCTTATAACAAATAAAATTTTAAAGATGGGTGTGACATCTGCAAATTATTAGTTTTGTTGCATTTTCTGAACTAAATAGCATATGTAAAGTCAGATTTTTTATACAGCCCTTAGATTCTTTGTGTGTGTGTGTGTTTCTATTGGTGATGGCTAGTGAAATCTACCACAGTACAAGCCTGAAATTTTTTATGAGAGTAGCTCAAAGCAGGTCTGGATGCAGGCTGAGATTTTTATTTTTTTAATAATTAGTCAAGATATTGATTAAAAACTCTTTGAAAACACATTTGTTTTGCAGAAAATCGCCAAGTGTTTCCATGCATGCTTAGTCTCTGCTTTCTTGAGTGCATAGAAGGGAAGAACCAATTATTGTTTTTTTCAGGTGGGTGAATTTTTTATCGTCCATCAACTGAACCATTCAGGCTATGGAAAAAAGTAAGATATATTCTTAAATTTCGTAGTTTTATGTCTTGAATGCTGCAAATCAGTTCAAGAAAATATGCTTTTTAACTCTTTGAAAAAAAACTTTTAAAATGATTTGTTTTCGCAATTGACTTTTCTACCTTTCGGCGACTCTCCTCTAGGACTCTATTTCAGAGGTACCGATTCACAGACAATATATAATTAAATTTGAGACATTTTTTCTCTTGGTTTTGAAAAATAAAAATTTTAACCCTTTTGAAAAAATTGACTAAAGAATATGATCATTTTGTCTACTTTAAAAGTAACTAAACTTAGGTAGTATGACACAATCCTTTTAAAGAATCTTAGCAGACCAGATTTACATGACCTACAAAAATTTCAAAAGTTCGGATGAACAGAGAAAAAAAAAAGAGAAATTTTCAATGAAAACCTAAACATGGTCTGTTTCAGAGTGGTTTCTGCTCGTGTTTTCGCTTCTAAATTTGCATAGTTTTCACAAAATTTTAAAGGAGGGTTGGATACAGTTATATTTATAACCTATTAAAATTTCAGAGTTCTGATGACAATAACTATTTTTTTTATGTTAAAGGACCAGATGCATATTTTTAAAAAAGAATTGAGAAGAAAAACATTTTTTTACAACTAGATATCAATATCTTTTCATGAAATTTTTACACTGGCTGCAACAAAACTGTTATATTTATAACCGATAGAAATTTCAAAGAATTTGGACAACAAGAACTATTTTTTTAAAACTATGAAACAACTACGTGAAAAACCAAAAAATGTCTTCTTATGACTGCTGTTACTACTAAATATCAATAATTTTTCATAGATACTTCATTAAAAAATATAAATTCATACAAAATCAGGTTAAAGATATAAAATCATATTTCAAATGAAAATCAAATTTCAAATTAATTGCTTAAAATGCACAAAGGCCAACCTAGTGAAAAAAATTCCATGTCAGGACTCGAACTTGGACCATCAGTATAGCGCACTGATGTTCTACTGACTAAACCACATGAAACGATGCCCAGCCTGGAACTTCTCACTATTACAGGTTAGCAATTCTACAAACGCAGCACAAGATGGAATATTTATCGTGAGCCACCGACATGGGCAAACACGAAATGTACTTAAATCCAGTATCGATTAAAACTATATTTATACTTGGAAATTTTTCCAGAGAGAAACATTCGCCTTGCATACAATATTTCAAATGAAAATCAAATTTCAAATTAATTGCTTAAAAGGCGCAAAGACCAACCTAGTTAAACAATTAATTTGAAATTTGATTTTCATTTGAAATATTGTATGCAAAGTGAATGTTTCTCTCTGGAAAAATTTCCAAGTATTAATATAGTTTCAATCGATGCTGTGCCCCACGTCAGCGGCTAACGATAAATATTCCATCTTGTGCTGCGTTTGTAGCCTTGCCAACCTGTAATAGAGAGAAGTTCCATGCTGGGAATCGTTCCATGTGGTTTATAGTCCAAGAGTCGACAGCACAAAAACCTATGTTATCAAGCACAAGAAAAAAACCGTTATTTCATGGAAGAGTAGAAGTAGAGGAATCTAATGATCCATGTCTGCCGGAAGTGAAGTGGTGCATAAGCCAAAAATTAATGCAACCAGTGATTGACTCGTAGGTTTATCATTGTGTTTTTCTGCTCCCATGTCCTCCATGTTTTCATATCTTTGTTTGTAGGACAAACACAATGATAAACCTATGAGTGAACCACTAGTGGTATTCATTTTTGGCTTATGCACCACTTCACTTCTGGCAGACATGGATCATTAGATTCTCCTATTTCTACTCTTCCATAAAATAAAGGTTTTTTCTTGTGCTTGATAACATAGGTTTTTGTGCAGTCAGCTCTTGGACAATTACTTGGTAGAATGTCAGTGTGTTATACTGATGGCATGGGTTCATGTCCCAGCATGGAATCTTTTTCACTAGGTTGACCTTTGCACCTTTTAAGCAATTAACTTGAAATTTGATTTTCATTTGAAATATTGTATGCAAGGCGAATGTTTCTCTCTGGAAAAATTTCCAAGTATTGATATAAAATCATACAAATTTTAAGCTTATGTAAGGTTATTATTATGGGCCCGGGCAATGCTGGGCATGTCTTCTAGTTTAAACTAAATACAAAATCTTCATTGTCTACAACAGGCATGTCAAACTCGTGGCAGCGGGCCATGTTTGTCCCACTGACAATTATCTAGGTCCCGCCAAGCCTTTGTCATTTTTTTCTATGTTTTATTCAGAAAATGCATTTTGCCCGAACATACTTGCATTAATCCTGGCTACAATGTTGCCAACTTGAAGATAATTTTTTATTTGAAAATATCTACCACTATTTGAGAATACTAATCTTAGCTCTCTTTATAAGTTCCATGATTAAGTAAAGAACAGATTACTAGTAAAAAAATTGAAGCTCTTTTGAATAAAAAATTCCAAAATCTCGTAACACTGTCGAGCTTAGAGATTTAATACTTCAGAAAGTATAGTATATGTATATGGTCTAACTGATTTTAAAATTTCATCTGCAAGAAAAAGTAGATGCAAAAATAACCAATCGGAAAGCTGTAAAGAGCAGATCTTGAATCTGATAATTTAAACTTTTATAATTTTTTTACAGTATTTTGGACAAATAAATTGCTATGTGTTTGATGTTGAAATTAATACGGTATTTTGCTATGATTTACATCTCATTATAAAATAATGTGCCGTTTTATTAGGTACTAAAAATGCATAGAAAAAAATATTAAAATAATTTTTAATTATCAATAATTGAAGGTTTAAAATCATGAAAAAAATAAATAGCTTTTAAATGAGTAACTTAAAAATGACATGAATTCTCGTCTTGTTTTTGTGAAAAATAAAAAATAAAATAACTAAATAAATTCTAGAAATATTACCCTGGCTTTTCACTTGAAACATACAAAATGGAAAATATTGAATTTGAGCTCATTAATTATTTTCTTTATTTAGGTTAGTAAGCATCTCATTATTAATGAGCACACACCATCTTTATCTTCTTTTTAATTTCTTTTTTACAGGCATATTCATACTCAAAGACATTTTATGATTTTCAAAAATTATGTTAAAGCTTTCTAGCACTATGAATAAATTTAATTAATTAAAGATGAATGTCACAGATTTACAAAAGTCAAGTTACAATACTTAATATTCTATGTAGAAACTTTGTTGAAGTTTCCAAAGGATGAATTTACAAATATATATAAAACTCACACTATCTTGAAAAACTTCTGAAAGATAAATAGTTAGATTTGAAACTGATACTTCATTTAAAAAAAGTGTATTCATGAAGACTATTAAAGGTAATGCATATAATTTAAAAAAATAAGTATTACATTCCATTGCACGCAAGTTAAAATCATTCATTGGGAAGTAGAAGAAATGATGTCTAGAGCAGTTGAAAATTTTAATAATAATATATGCTAAATTAATATAAGTGCCATAAATAAATTCCAGGATACAGCCAGAATTTTCAATATACAAATGAAATCTATAATTCCAATATTTTGTTGCATATAACATTGAAATTCATAAAAATACAGATGCTTAAAATACCAATCAGTAGGCAGTTTTTATTTGCAGGCATGATGTGTACTTAAAAATAAATGATGAGCTTCTGGAAATTATCCTGTGCTCAATACAATCACTACAGCAAGTTCATATTGCAAATAATAGTGCTCCAGCTATGATTGTTTTTATAAAGAGTAAAAATTTCAAAATTAACAGAAAAGTGCAAAGATCACAGTAATGTACTTAATAATTGTCATTTTGATTGCTATTTGAAATTTTAACTATCAGATATGTGTTTTTACCTAGTTCGGAAGCACACTTTTGTACGACATCTTTCTTAGTTTCTATTTTACCGAATAATAAAAATTTGCATTTGTGGCTTCTGACTGTTTCTCAAGAAGCCTGGGACCTATGTCCCACATCCCCGACCATAATAGACTGGAAGCACTAAACTGGAATTGGATCCATGGCAGTAACGGGGCGAAAAACATTTTTAAATGTGTGTGTGTGGGGGGGGAGGGGGGTCACAAACGTGAAAATTGATGTCTTTTACTTAATAGATATTCCTTTTAAAAATTTCCAGTTGGGTGTTTTTTTAGTAGGTAGCTTTAGAATTTTGCCCAACCTCTTTTTTTTTTTTTTTTTAAACAAGGCTGTCTATTTTATGTACAAATTTTATTCTGTGGGAATAAATTTGCTTCATCTTTTCCCTTTTTTTTTTTAATGTGACCCGCAGTTTCGTATACAACAGTTAATTTGGCCCTCAGTGGTAAATGAGTTTGATGTGCCTGGTCTACAATGACATTATCATTGGAAATGTATTCTAAATTTAGTATTTTTACATCTTTCAATATAAAAAAGCATTGCAGTACTGCTTAACTTGACATTCCAATAAGATGCAAACAAAAACTTTGATTACTGGAAATATTTTAATGGAAAGGAAGCTACTATTTTTACTCAATAATTTAAAATATAAATAAAGATTTATAACCTTATTTATAAAATTATAATTATATAAAATTATAACTCTTTCTTAAAGGATTTTTGAAATACTGATACTTGACTGTAATTCATGTTATCATCCAGCTTGTTGATCTGGCTGTCAAAAAATTTTGTTTTTAAATAAATTAGAGGTAAATTGACCTTTCTTGCTCTATATATGGCCTAAATGATAAGTTTGTCAGAATCCAGAAATTTGATTTAGATTTCAATACAAATCTGATAACTTCTGAAAAATAATAGTTTTCTTTTGAATTTGGCAGAGTCCTTAAGCAAGATATTATCAAGTAACCAAAAAAGTTCTGTTGTTTTTATGAAATGGCAAACGTTAAAGAATGTTACACACAATGGATAATAGATGGCAATACAATTGCCAAAATATGTTAATGAACATATAATGCAGAGTTTGAAAGGTTATCTCGTAACAGTAGAAAAATGGACATGAACAGGGGTACTCCAAACTGTATAATTCGTGCTAGTACATTATATGGTTTAAACTTTGAAGGTTGTGTCAGCACTCGCACCACCCAAAGACAGTTCAGTAAATTTGCGACAGGCGATGAGTTGGTTAAAGATGCCCCATGAGCAGGGTGGCCATATGTCATTAATGACGAGGAATTAAAGGCTGCAATCGAAGAAGATTCTGCTCGAATATGTGAGATGTTAGCAGAAAGGTTCGCCGCCAGTGATGAAACTATCCATTTACATTTGCATCATCTGGGGAAAGTGTACAAGCTAAACAAATGGATACCTCATGCCTGCCCAGAAGCTCAAGCACCTGAACATTTTTTGGGGTTGCTGCATCGCCATCAAACAGAACCATTTCTTGCCAGTGTATTAACCTGTGATGAGAAGTGGCTGTTGTACTGCAATCCTAAAAGAACACATCATTGGTTGTCAGCCATTGATGCTGTGTCACAGACCACCAAACCCAAGATCCAGCAGCAGAAGGTGTTACTATACGTATGGTGGACAGCAAATGGAATTGTTCACAATGAACTGTTACCATCTGGTAAGACGATTACTGTGAATGTCTATAGTGACCAACTCCGTCGAGTTCACCAATCATTTAAAAATAAAAAACAGCCAGCTTTGGTAAACCATAAAGGCATTCTTTTCCTACAGAATAATGCTAGGCCACATGTCACACATGTGACCTCTGACACAATTCAGACACTAGGATGGGAACAGCTTTTGCACCCTCCTTATTCCCCTGACATTAGCCCTTCTGACTATCACCTATTCTTAAACCTCGATAATCATCAGCGCAATCGACCGTTGACCAGCCTCTTGGCTCGTCAACGGTCGTTCTGTAACTCTGTTGCCATAGCCTCTTGGCTATGGCAACAGAGTTACAGAACTTTTTCAACTCTAAAGATTGTGACTTTTATAAAAATGGAATTTATAAGCTTGTTTCCCATTGGGAAAAGTTTATTACAAGTGAGGGTAGTTATTCTGATGAATAAATTGTATTCTTTCTAGTCCAGGCAATAGAGACCGTATAGGGACTCTACCTAGCAAAATTAATGGTAGTACTGGAAATCGGCTTTCTAGATGTTTTTTGGGTCGCAGAATCCGAATTTGTAATTTCCCACCAAAATTTTCCCCGGCAACCCCCCCAAATTTTGGTAAAAAGCCCTCCAAAAAAGGTTTTTATTAAAAAATTCCATTTTTTTATTGTTTTAGGGGAAAAGTAGCTAGAAATTCAGAAAGTAGACAAAATTTGCAACAAATTAGATATATGACATTATGACTTAGGATGAAGGGGATGGGGGGATATGCCTTGGAACATGCCCCGCAGTGCTGCATGGACTAAGTTGCGCAATTCCACTTAACCACTCACACGTTTACATTAGCCCTCCCATCTTCCCTCCGAACTTTCTCTATAAGGTTTACTTTAAGTTTTTTGGGTCGCTGAATCCAAATTTTTAACTTACTCCCAAAATTTTCCCTCCCGAAAACCCCCCCAAATAGTTGTTTTCAACTTAAATTTTTTATTGTTTTAGGAGAAAAGCATTACAAAATTCAGAAACTAGACAAAATTTGCAACAAATAGGATATATGACATTATGACGTAGGATAAACGGGGAGAGGGGGGGCTGCCTCGGAACATTCCCTGCGTGCTTTTCTCAAAAACCAAATTTTTTCAAAAAATCAATTTTTGGAGGGGTTGCCGGGTGAAATTTTGGTGGGAAGTTACAAATTCGGATTCAGCAACCCAAAAAACATCTAGAAAGCCGATTTCCAGTACTACCATTAATTTTGCCAGATAAAATCCCCTATTGTCTGGACTTCATCATTTAGTGCACGTAACGCCGCAGTGCATGTTCCGAGGCAGCCCTCACCCTCCCCGTTCATCCTAATTCATAATGTCATACACCCTATTTGTTGCAAATTTTGTCTAGTTTTTGAATTTCGTAATGCTTTTCCTCTAAAACAATAAGAAATTTAAGTTAAAAACAACTATTTGGGGGGGTTTCGGGGGGAAAATTTTTGGGGGAAAGTTAAAAATTCGGATTCAGCGACCCAAAAATCAAAGCAAACCTTATAGAGAAAGTTCGGAGGGGAGATGGGAGGGCGAATGTAAACGTGTGAGTGGTTAAGTGGAATTGCGCAACTTAGTTTATGCAGCACCGCACGCATGTTCCGAGGCAGATCCTCCCTTCCCCTTCATCCTAAGTCATAATGTCATATATCTAATTTGTTGGGAATTTTGTCTACTTTCTGAATTTCTAGATACTTTTTCTCTAAAACAATAAAAAATTGACTTTTTTAATAAAAACCTTTTTTGGGGCACTTTTTACCAAAATTTGTGGAGGTTGCCGGGGAAATTTTGGTGGGAAGTTACAAATTCAGATTCAGCGTCCCAAAAAACATCTAGAAAGCCGATTTCCAGTACTATCATTAATTTTGCTAGGTAAAATTCCCTATTGCCTGGACTATTCCTATACATTTTGTTATTTGTTTTCTTTTACCTAAAAATGACAGAAGTTTTTTGGTTAACTGATACATAATCGTGCAAAAATATTCATTTCACACTGAAAAAAATGAAACATTCAGTCTTATGTTTTGTTCCTGCAAAACATTATGTAGGATTAGAATGGGGATGTTTGACCCACTTTTTATTAACATTCACAAAATTTCTGTTTGATATAGAATAGCATTTCAGCTTGTCTCATATAATTTGTATTTATTATATATATTTGTATTTATTATGTCTTATTATGTATTCTATTTTATAGCATCATAATTTAGAAAAGATACTAAAACATTTAAAAAAATCCCAGGGGTGATTGTGACTCAGAGTGAAAAACCCTGAAAATTAATTGATACAAAGTGAAAAACCCTGAAAATTATCGATGCAAAATATACCAATATCAATTTACATAACAGCTGATGCTGCAACAGCATGACAATCAAATGACATATTTCTGCTATTGTTTGAAATATACAATTTCAGAAAAACATAATTTGGTAAACTTATGTTAATTTCACTGAAAGCTAAATGACTTCATCAAATGGAGAGTGCAATTTATCTTGTTATATGCAAAGTTCGAATTCTATATTCAGTAAATGAATTTATTCTAAGTACTCATGAAACAAGTACAAATTATATGTTAAGAGTTATTCTCTTAGTAGATTTAATGCAAGCCATATCTAGTTATTTGAAAACAGTAAAAAAATGTCAAAACCAATCTAATTTTACTTCTAAGTGGCTAAGTATTAGAAAAAAAAAATAAAAATCTATTTTTAAAGCTTTACTTTTACACAAGGTAAATTTCTTTTTCCTGCTTTCTTTTTGGATATTACACATTACAGATATGCAATTCTGGACATTTTTGTACTGTGATTGAGATGGATAACACAATACCTGTTAAAAATAACTTAATTGTATCTGTATGATTACACTCTCCATGTTTTACTTAATATTTACTTCCCAGTGGCAACACTATTTTATGTAATATGTATTGGCATCAGTTGTAAGTTGTCGATTCTGTTCGCAAGTAGCGCAAAGTATGTAGCTGATACTTTACTATCTTTTTATATTAAACTTAATCCAGATTAAATGAAACATCCTTCGTATATTTTTTGCTGCACTTAACATTAGCAAATGCTAATAGGTTATGAAGAATTAGAAAATTTAAAAAGAAATGAAACTTGGGTTGTAGTCCCTCGACTGAAATTCTAAAGGAGCATCAACACCTCTAGATCCAGGCATGAAATATGTACCAGCAGCCAAGGATAGTATGTTGAATGCTGAAGGAGCACTGAAGTATAGACATGCTGTAGGAGGACTCATGTATCTGGCAAGAGGAACAAGACCTGACTTGGCATTTGCCACTACCTACATGAGCCAATTCAGTAATTGTCCAAGTAGAGAACACTGGTCTGGTATACAACATATACTGCGTTACTTAGCTCAGACCAAGGAATTAAAGTTAACTTTTCAGAAGACTGGAAAGAAGCTAGAAATACTCTGCGACTCTGATTGGGCTAGTGACAAGGTTGATCGTCGATCATTCAGCGGCTATGTTGTGTTGCTTGCAGGTGGGGCTGTGTCTTGGAGCAGCAAGAAGCAGCGGACAACTGCACTTTCTACAGTTGAAGCAGAATATTTTTCGATGTGTCACGCAGCAAAAGAAGCATTATGGTATCAAAACTTTATGCAAGAAATTTTGGATGAACATTTCTTGAACATTCCTCAAAATATATTTGTGGATAATCAAGGTGTTATTTCCTTAGCCAAGAATCAGGTTACTTCAGAACGTAACAAGCACATTGAACTCAGACATTTTTTCTTACGTGAAAAGGTAGAGGAAAAACTGCTTTCCTTCACATATGTGCCATCCAAATTGAATGCTTCAGACATGCTGACCAAGAGTGTGACCAGGACAATTATGCTAAATCATAGACTCAGTGTAGGACTGAAAATTGACTGATGGAGATCTAATCAAGGGGAAGTGTTAAAAATAACTTAACTGTATTTGTATGATTACACTCTCCATGTTTTACTTAATATTTACTTCCCAGTGGCAACACTATTTTATGTAATATGTATTGGCATCAGTTGTAAGTTGTCGATTCTGTTCGCAAGTAGCGCGAAGTATGTAGCTGATATTTTACTATCTTTTTATATTAAACTTAATCCAGATTAAATGAAACATCCTTCGTATATTTTTCACTGCTCTTAACATTAGCAAATGCTAATAATACCAGGGGTGATTCTGAGTAAAAAAAAAATGTATCTGAAATTCACAGCAACTTTTCTGAAAGGTTACAGAAGAGAGGGTGGGGAGAGAATCACTCCTGGTTCTAATTATGTGTTTTGTCCGTGATTTTTCGGCAAAATTTGCGTTTTTTCACGATTCTTTAAAGAAATTCATGTTTTTTCCTTCTGATCCTTTAACAAAACTTGCGTCTTTTCTGCGATCCTTTGACGATATATATTCTGCTTTTCTAGCGATTCTTTGACGAAAATCACATTTTTTCCTGCGAACTTTTGACGAAAATCGTGCTTTTTCCGCGATTCTTTGAAGAAATTGTTTTTTTTTTCCGTGATCCTTTAATGAAATTTCCGTTTTTCCCGCGATCTTTTGACAAAAATCTTGTGTTTATTTCGCGATTATCAGAAGAAATTTGTTTTATTTCGAGATCATTAGAAGAAATTTGTGTTTATTTCGCGATTATCAGAAGAAATTTGTTTTATTTCGAGA
Organism: Maratus speciosus; assembly: GCA_963932465.1. Classification (NCBI taxonomy): domain Eukaryota; kingdom Metazoa; phylum Arthropoda; class Arachnida; order Araneae; family Salticidae; genus Maratus; species Maratus speciosus. Next base: position 434,167,287 of record OZ010787.1, read on the forward strand.
TCATTAGAAGAAATTTGTTTTATTTTGAGATCATTAGACGAAATTTGTTTTATTTCGAGATTCTTTGACAAAATTCGCGTTTTTTCCGCAATCGTTTGGTGAAATTTGCGGGTTCTTTTGCGATTATTTAAAGAAACTGGTTTTTTTCCGTGATCCTTTAACGCAGTTCGCAATTTTCCAGCGATTCTTTGGCGATATTTCCATCTTTCCCGCGATCCTTTGATGAAAATCGCGTTTTCCTCCACAAACTTTTGACGAAAATCGCGTTTTCCCCCGCAATCTTTTGACAAAAATCGCATTTTCCCCGCGATTCCGGGATGGGGATCCTTAATATGCTAATACACCACATTCATAATTTTACAAATCAATGAAGATTTTCAAAACCAGAGAAATAAAATCTCAATTTTAAAACAACTCTTTTTAACCCTTAACCGGAAACGTAAAAATCCCGTTCACAAACAGAACACTTAATAATTTACCAAATAATGAACTTAAACATTTGATCTTTAATAGTAATGCATTAACAGGACCAATTCTTTAATATAACAGCATAAAAATAAGTTTTGAATGTCGGAGAGAGAAAATATTAAGGCCAGATATGTAGACGCAACTGTCTCACAGACGGTGCGTTTCCAGTTAAGGGTTAAACCACTACTAGGTTTCAGTAGGATTAGATGTGATAGCTTAAAAAGACTTCCCAGAAGAAACTAACACAATATTGTTAACATAAACTATGATATATGTATATTATGCATAAAATATTAGTGGTTTGTCAAGAGAAAAATTGTGTCCATTTATGGACCTTTCAGAAATTCAGGATAAAAAAAAAAAACAAAAAAAAACAGACCTCTCATAAAATTTGATACCAGAAAAATGAGCGTATCCTAAAATTTGATGTTAGAAAAATGAATCTTTCAAGAGCTTTGATGCCAGGAAGACATAACCTTCAGAAAATTCAGTCTCAGAAAAATGAACTCTACAAAATAAGTCTCAAGAACCCCAGTGCAAAATGCTTAGCTGTTAACACCCATCTACCAATATACCACCTATCTACCATATAGTATTGGATGAGATTGTGGAAAAAAATTACCCATCTTTCACAAAATAAAATAGATGCTAAATAAATAAAAATAAATTTTGAAATATTTCCCAACTAGTTTTATATTAATGAGGGCTAAAATTACTTGATATATGAAATTGGTCCTATTTTGAAAATATTTTACAAATTTGTTTTTAATATTTTATTATGGAAAATTAAATATGTGTAAATTTTTACATTAAAAGTTGAAATCTTTAAATGAATGGCTATCCACTACTAATTTTACATTTGGGAGTACCAAGTGCATTAGAAGATGAAATTAGTCCTCATTTTAGATTAATGTTTTTGAAAACAAGAAAAAAAAAATATTTGCTGTTACAATTCAATCCATTTCTAGCTAATTATTTCATGGTTATTTTCTAATTTTACATTAATGGAATTTCAAATGAATTGGTAAGTGAATTTTGTTAATTTGTTCTTATATATTGTATATATATACTTGTGTCAGAATTTTAATTTTAATTTTACCCATTGCACTACTAGCTAAACTAAACTATACCAAAACTTCAGCTAATTCTTTTTTGATTAATTACATCGGAACTGTGTGTTTGGAATGTAACAGATTTTTTAAAATTGCTTTTTTCACAAAAATAAATTATAAATTAATTCATAAATTAAAATAAAAATAAATAAAAATAGGAACCCTTAAATATACATACTGCAGATTAATGTAGCTTTATTATGAATAATTTGTTCTGAACTGTAAAAGCTTTTGTTTGAATTTCTGAATATAAATGTATGAATTTTAAATTACTTTTATCAAGGACACAAATAAATATTGTATAGGTTGAAGTATATCAGAAGATAATTATATCATGAGAACTATCATTTTATATGAAGTAAAGATATAATAATGAAGTTTTTGGTATCATTTTTTTTCACAAGGAGTTTCATTCTTTCTCTCTTTCTTTAAAAATGTACTGGAATTTGAAGCTGCCAAACTTCGATGAAAATAACTACCTTAATTTTGTGCATATCCACCGCACCACAGTTAACTTGATTTCCTACCAGAATTTATTTTAAATAAAATATGACTTGCTTCTTCTTGGCACTTATCTGACTTCTTTTTTTCAATAAAATTTCTGGTTTGAAAAAGACTTAACTAAGCTGCGGCAGATATGCGGGAAATTACGTTAAAGCAAAACTCAAGTATTTGATAGCTCCTGTAAATTTTGTCTAATTAAATTTTGGGCATTGTAATACATTAATTTCCAATTTGTAACAAGCATGTCTATAAATTTACAATAAATTTATATTGCTGAATCATTAAGTTTTCAGTTTCATGCCTACGCATGTATTTAAAGAACATGTTTTAGACTAAATTTGTAATTATCTGTTTTGATTTTCTTTTTAAGCAAGTGGGTGTATACAGTATTTCTAAGGTATGATATAATATTTTTCTTGTTAATGAGGTAAAAATTTAATTTTATTTTAAAAGAGAGCTAAAATAAATGCAAACTGCAAATGATAGAAAGAATAAAAAAACTAAAAGGACAATGTTGCCATTTCAAATTATGTTGATAACAGTATAAACAAGTTAAAATTTACTAACAACATTAAGTTTATTATTATGTATAATAATATGAAATTATGTATAATAATATGAACTTGCCATTAAAAAAATTATTTTTATAATTAAAAATATGAAACATTTTATATATAATTTTCAGAGAAATTCTCTAATATTTTAGGCTAGTTCCATGAGTACTTGTAGTGTAAGTCACATGCTACGACTTTTGGCTACCAATAATTTGGAACAGAAAATGTGACTTATTTTATCAGAGATATCTCATTTATTGTATAAAGCAAAGCAAACTTTTCAAAAATAACGGTGGCTAACAAGCATAGCAGTTATCAGCTATGTGACTTACACTACAAAAAACCATGGAATTAGCCGTAAGACATATTTGAAAAGAAACACTAAATTTTCTTGTACTTTTCCGGCCAACAATTGACAGTTAGCACATGTTTTAAAATAAAAATAATTAAAAAGAGAAAAAAGAACTTACTAAAGTAGGAGCATTTGCTTTAAATAATATTTCAAGGACTCTTGAAAAAGAAATACAAGAGCGTACTTTATAACTTCCCAGCCAATTCTAAAATAATAATAATAATAATGAGCATTATTAATTACATAACTGTGATATAATCACCACAATAACCATTAAAATAAATATTTATACCTTAGTCATGAATAAATCATCTATATCAGACCACTTTTGTAATGAAGCTAATGCTCTGAGTGCAGCCCATGTAAACTGTTTTTTTGTCAGCTGCAAAAAGGAAAAACAGGGAAAAATCTTACATAAAAAGCTTTAAAATACATGAATGCAGTCTTCTCTAATTATATTGCTTAAATAATATTTTTTTCCATTCTTCTAAAGTTAGAAAAGGAACACTTTTATCTGTTGAAACCTTAATTTTTCATGCCAAGCTCATTTTATACTAACAAGGAAGGTCTCCATACTGGGCATACTCAGAATATGTTGAAAAAAAATGCTAGTGAAAGTACTCATGTATGTAATAAAGGATCAGTTAAAATTAGCGGCGGAATTACAGTAGAAAATCTGTAAAAAAATAAAATACTTTCAAATGATTGGCGTGAAAAGACGAAAGCGGCACGCAATTTGGCGAGCAGCACTTTTCCTCGCCAAAAGCAAACGATTTTAATGAATCTGAAAATTGTTTGTTAATTGATTTTGAGAATATACGGTATTTAATGAATTTAAACGTAAACCATGAAAGATTTTTTTATTATTATTATTATTACATTTTGCATTATACTTGTTGCTTGTTGCCGATTTGAACGAAATTTTGCCATTGTTTTATTCTCCAATCCACAATTTTTTTAATTTAAACGGTTTTATCGGTTATAAAAATAACTTTTAATGCCAGATGAATAATGCTGCCATAATACATTTCCATACCGGAGAAGTTGTTTCCATAGCAACAAAGTTGAATCGACAGTACTCGATGGGGCATATTGGGTTTGGAACAATTTTAATCAATTTAAATTTTGTTTTAAATTGTAAAATATGATAGTTAAAATTCGTTATAAGTACATATAAATATATATGACAAAACTATAGTTAAAACAAACTAAAAATGACAAAGCTAAAGTTATTTAAATTAAACTTATTTAAACAAATTCAACATAAAAAATTTTTTCTTTAAAGAGTATTCGATAAGCGTATTTTTTTTAAACTTAATTTCTTCGCCAAACGGTGATAAGTCACCAAATAAGCGAAATTTTCATTATTTTTTTACAGACGTTCTACCGTGGTTCTGCCAAAAACTTTTTTATAAACATATAAACCCATGGGAGAAGAACATTCTGTATTTTTTTTCAGATTTTTCTGAGTATGTCCGTATGGAGATCTTCCTTGTAAGCTCAATACCATTAATTTCAAAACTAAAAAATATATTATTAATGATGTCACTATCATCATTCATGTAATAATATACAACTGATCATGCATAATGCACTAATCAATCATTATGCATTAATCAATCATAATTTGAAATATTTCAAATTATCACTTTTCTACAGTCTAATATTTGCAATAGTGATTTCGCTGTGAAAACACAAAATTAACCCTTTCACTGCCCGAGGGTTTTCTTGCATTTTTATAAGAATGCTTGTAAATTCCAGGATATCTATATTAATTGCAGTATGATGCTATAATATCTTTAATATCACCCTCTTTCTATATATGGTTCAAAATAAAATTCTGTTTAAAATATTTTTGTCTACAGCCATTTTAACATGATTTCTAGAAATGGAAAAACCTGGGGCAGCCGTTTAAAGGGTTAAAAAATTCTCTAATACGTTAAACAAGATATGAATGTTCATGTTCTCACACACCCATGCACACAACCCTGTTTATTGGAACAGCCATTTATGACTAACATAAATTATTCAACTAACCAGAATCACACTGTCACATTTTTAACTCTTTCAAAAGTTTTTAAACATTGATGTAGAGCACAATACTATGGAAAGAAACTTTAGAAGAAGGATTTTTCTTCTTTAGGTGCAAACATGAATGACACTAGTACTTTGAGAGCAAAAGAAAGATGAAAGGAAATAAGAGATAAATGTAAGGAATAAGGCAAGTGAGAGAGTGCAGCCAATAAAAACACATAAAACAGAGGGGAAACAGACAATCAGTAAACAGATGACGTAAGAAAGAGAGGGGGTAAAAAATGCCACCAGAATCCCAAGACTAGTTAGGATTTCAGCGATAGATTTAATTGTCAAAATGCTAACATTATCTTTAATGTCAATTGCATTTCTGAATAAATTTTTTTGTTAAATTTAGTTACATATCTTACTCACAATGTTGTTTGTAATGAAAAATCAGATTCTATTGAGATTTCAGCAGTGAGGAAAATTTCTAAATTTAACTAAATATATATTTTATATTTTTATCCCATTAATTATTTTTATTATTTTAATTTAATGCTTTAGATCCTTATACAGCCACACACACCCCTTTACTTTTGCATTTTATTTATTTTTCATTTATATACATTTATTCAATTTTAATTATATATTTCAATTTTGTCCTTAGTTTCAGGGTTTTTGCATCAATTTCTATTCCTCTCTCTTATTGTGCTTGTTGATTACTTCTTTTGTGATGGTCTGTTTCTCCTGCTTTCTATTTTTGTATTGTCTGTTCTTTCTTATCTGACTTACTCTCCTGCTACTAGTCTCATACTGGTACAAAGACTTTAGCAACTGAAGGAGAAAGATCCAGTTTTCAAAAAGTATTGCATTGGCTTCTTTTTATAGTGAGTTTTAAAAGCTTCTTTCTATACTTCACTTTCAATTATTTTTTACTTTCAACTCTACTTAAAATTATTAAAATATAGTACACTTTAAATACTTCAATCTAGATATTATTTTAGCATGGTTTTTATTCAAAATAACTAGAAGAATTTCCCAACAGTAATTTTTACTTTCGATTTTGTGACAAGTATACTCATGAAAGGTCAACAAAGTGTTAAAATAGCAAGTTGCTACATTAAAAATAAATCAATACATTAAAATTCAAACTGAAATATTTTAATTCATTTTAAGTAAAAATCTATAAAAGGAAAGCAAATTATGTAATTCTTTAAAATTACAAATCATAAAAAATTAAATGCAGATTTTATCTTTTTTAAAATACATCAGTCTGAATATCACTTCATAGAATACATTTCAACCTGATGAAAAGTCTGTTTAATGGAAAAGTTATCTATATACATGTGTTATCAAGTTGATGTACAAGTTGTGTACAAGTTGATCCCTACACTTTGAGAAGTAAAAAATCTTAAAAAATTAAAAACTTACACTGTCACACTAAAAAGAGCCATGTGAGTAAAAATTATAAATTAATTTAACACATTGTAAACATGTTACTAATTCGTGTATAGCGGAATATTAAAGTTTATTCAGGATCATAGATTTGCTGATGAAATTGTACAGTAACAAAGAAGAAGATAAACATGTTGAGAACTTTGAATAATAAGGATTTTTACCTTGCTCCTATGAAAAGCAGAGATGAAAACATTGCACAACTAATTGTCAATGAGCCAATCAGATAACATAATTGGAAATGGTATATTCTTTTAGAAATGAGAATACAACACATACAAATAAAAGTTGGGGAAATCAAACCTTTAATTAAAAAAATAATTAATTAAACATTTAAAATAAATGAGCGGGGACACATGGTAACAGGCCATCACCTTTTCATGGAACTCCTAAAAATGTTCAACCTATGGATTGAACAGATAAATGACAAATGATGATACTTTTGAAAAATGCACATCTCGGCATTGAAATGTGCCAAAACATTCATCAGCCAACTGGAGCATGTGACACATGATGATCATGTCAAGCAAATGCAAACACTAAATGCTTATGGCTAGCAGCCTGGTATGTAGATCTATGTACACCTGCAATAAGCTGAGGGACAATGACGAAGAAAAAAGAACATAACATCTAAAAATGGCCCCCAGACAAAATCAATCACAGCCAAAGATAAAATAATTTTAAAATATGATCATAATCACAGGAGTTCAAAATGTAGAGTGGGTATCAAATTAAAATGGATTAAAAATTCAGTACAATGGAAATGTTGAATTAAATAAATAGGAAAGGGAACTATTGAAAATATTAAAAGTATAGCTTCTCAAGTAAACAGAAACTTGTAGTTGAGACAATGTCACATTTCCATGTGACGTGCCTATAAATCAACCCCCTACTTTGATGGGGGAAAACCCAAGTAGATTCTCTTTCCTCTTATACATGCTGTCAGAAAATAAAAACATAAAAACTTTTAAATTACAAAATGATTTAGAAAGAAGGAAAAAAAAATATACACATAAATAATAAATTCAATCAACATAAAGGTGTTTTATCTGAATCTTTCAGACTCTGATCCTGTTCCAGACACACTAAAAAGTTCAGTAAAGTTTTATGCCATCAACACATCATATATACCCCAGTTTAATCAATATAGATTTTGTATAAATAATTTTTACTGTCAGTTTAAATTAATGCATTATTCTCCATATTGTCAAGCTTTTTGCTGATGTAGCATTTTTAAAATGACTTTATGATGTTTTATTGTTTGTATAGTTGTCCTGTGCATTTTCATCCATCACACAATCAATGTAACACATGGCTTCTTGAAATTTCTACCTTTTACTTCAGAGGACAAGCTTGTTCTGATCCAGTTGGCCCAGAATGTTTGGATACTGTTTTTTAACAGTTTGAAGAACAGACATCTAATGGTTGAAGCAATGATGTCAAACACTCATAAATTACCAAAAGAGTTGATTTAATTCATTTAGCTTGGGTTTTCACTGCTTCAATGCGGTGAGTAGCAAATGAATCCCATGCCAAAATCTAAAGTTTTCTCAAAATTGTACAGAGCCTCTTATCTAAGATATTCGTCAGCTATTTGTTAATACTGGGGCCTCATTCATCCAAACAGTTTTGCTGGCATAAATGCTACAACAATATTGGAACTCAGCACTGTTTGGAAGAACGATTCACCTAAAAATTGTTAGTTTAAGCAAAGATCATATTCGGCAAAGGTGAAAGTTGAAATAGATAGAACACAACATTAAAAGATGTACCACTATATATTATTTCAATATATTTGCTATATTACATATTATATCTTAATATTAGTGTCTTAAATATTTTTATTTATATTTCAATTGATTGCATTTTAGAAAAGAAGTATTTCATAATTTGGGATTTTTCGGTTTGAACCCTTCCACATGGTATCTCATTTTTTGTCCTAATTTCAAGAATTACTGAATATATACAGTAAATTATTAGAACACTGTCACATTCCATACATACTAAAGGGCACTGTAATTGAAGACTTTCATTTACAGCTACAATAAATAAACAATGGAAAGTGAAGCATTACGTTTGTTTAATTTTCATTCTCCTAAGCCCTTAAGGCTTTTAGATTAATAACTGGTGAAAATGTTGTTACACATTTACAAAGACATTAACACTGATAAGTTTTCCAAAAAGCCATAGAATGTAGAGTTAAGTTCAGGAAATACAAAAATTGAAAAATAGTTGATCATTTATAAATAAAAGTTACAACTGGATTTCTGGAAGATTTTTTTCTCTCTTTATTCAACAGCTAAAACAATTCATGACTTCCCAATTGTTTTTTATTATTAGCAAATGGAATAGTCATATGGTGACAAGAATGGTGTTTGAGTGAGCATACAATAACTGAAATATTTAGTAATAAGTTTTTTTTTTATGAGAAGGTGATATAAATTTGCATGTCAATTGATGATTCATTGTTGTAAAATTTGTGAGTCCTGTTTCATGAATTTTCTGGGATTTACACATAAAATGAGAGTAAATAAGGATGCTGATGAATTTTTATTTTTCATAATTCAGAACATTTTTAAAAACTGTAATTAATGTTTTCCTACGATGAGTTAAACGTTCTATGAAATGAAGAAAAATGTAATTTCCCCTAAAACAGGACTACTCAAACAAACAAACTTTAAAAAAAACGGCATGTAAGCATACAAACTCTCAATTTAATTTTGGTTCTTGTTTTGCTTGGAGAAAAGGGTAGTTCAGGTTCCGACAGAAAAATTACGACATTGCCTGAATGAGAACTGAAGCCACAGAAGCACTAAAAATTTCTTAAGTTATTTTTCACAACCAGGAGTTCTACTGTTTGATTTCATGCAGCATGTGCAACTCTTTCTAAGCTTAAAAATATCAATGTTAAAGACGCAACAAAACTAATTTCAAGACAATTTGTATACAATCAAAATGATTTCATCTTGAACATAAAAACAGATTTTTGATTGCTCGCGATATAACTCTTAAGACAGGATATAAATATCAATATCTAATAGAAATAATTACTACATGATATCACACAAGTGGAATTCTGAAACAAAATAAAACATGCCTGAATATACTTACATTGTAACTTGTCATCAGTTTTTGTGGACAGGTCAAGATATGAGAATTCTAGAAAAATTATAAATGAGATACCAAGAATAAATTAAATGCTTATGAACAAAATAAATGAAAATTAGAATTTTTTAACAACTTCACAGTACTTATTTAGCTATTGTGATAAATTGAAATTTCTTCCAATGAAAGTACACAATGTTACTAACTTAAGTGAGCTTTGAAAGTGTTATTTTAGCTTCTTTTAAAATAGAATAACAAATCCTTCACAATTCCCTATCTTTCTTTTAGGAGTCACTGTTCCATTGAAGTAACAATCAGCTGATTATGTAAAGTTTATTTTACAGATACAGTGCTGTGCTGCTTATAAGTTTCTCAAAAGACCATTTAAAAAAGATACATAAATGAAAAGGCATATAAGAAAAGTTTTAGTGCTAAGCATTATACACATTTCCTTGACATACTTGTTTCATGTGTTAAACTATACTATTATGTTTTTAGAATTCTTAAAAAAGGATACTTATATTAAAATAATCAATGCTAAGTTAATAAAATATTAAGCTAGTTTTAGTTATACACTTTTCAGTATGTTAATATTTGTTGTAAGAGAGAAAAAATGACATAATAAAACATAACTTTTTACTGATAAACATTTTGCTTTACTTTTATAATTTCAGTTTTGTTATATAATATGCCTTTTGATTTGGGGATAATTTAATCCTCTGCTTGTTCAGCAAAAGGAAAAATGTTGTTTACTCTGTATTTTTTATATGCTAAAAAAGGGAGTTATTCAAAGAAAAAAATAACACTTTTAATTATGTAAATGAAGATAAACTTTAAAAGTATTAACCATTAATTAGTATTTTAAATCAAAAGTTAAATCTGATGAATTACATTAATTTAAAAATTATACCAAAAAATTATCTTACCTCTTGTGATTTATAGAAGTATAGACAACCGTAAATAAGACTACCTATAACTGATGAATCAATTACTGATTTTTTTCCAGTCAAATTTTCAAAATGTATCATTTCAGTTTCATCAACAGAGCTCCCCAAATTATTTTTCTAAAAGAATAAAAGAAAGCACCGATTTTCAAAATGATTCATTGCACTGAATTCAATAGTTTTACAAATATTTTCTGCCTTGTATATGTAAATACTCTTGCAAATAACATTAACATAATTTAAAAATATTTCAAATTCTAAAGCACTTGAACATTTTTATTAGTAGTATACATTTTCATGTTATATGATTTATGTCATTCCTTTTTATGACATCATTCATTTGAAATTTTCAATGAAATCGCTTCTCTTTATGCAGGGATGCCACTCAGAAGATAACAAAAAAGAGAAAATTATGTTTGAAGTAAATTTTACAGCATTTAGGTATTTGTAACAATTTTATAAACTATATTGAATATAAAATGAATACATTAGCAAATTTACTATGTTAAAAAGTTTTATAATGTTTTCTGTAAGAAATATATTGTATTTTCATAATTGAGTTCTGAATGAAATCAGTACATATCAACTTGTCTTCACAGATAGAAAACATTGATTTGTTGCTTCCTACATCAATTTGTACACTTAAATCACTACTACCGTACCATTTATCTTTAGAAATTAGTATTTTTTCTATTCTCCTGCACTTTAAGGTAGTATTACAATATATCACTAAGAGTTTGGTTTCCATTTATTCTAATCAAAAGCAAATAATGTAAGAATATTAAATAGTTAACTACCATCTTTATATGTAGAGAAAACCATAACTTAGATCAAATTCTATACAAAGATATATTTTTATTGTTTAAGTAACGATATAGTAGTATTCACTAAGACAATATAAAATATCGCAATATATCAATGAGTTACTAATAAAGGGGTGTTCTGGTAAAGAATTTTGATTTTTTTTTTTTTTAGCCTCCGGTAACGGTATGCTATTTCTTTCTGCCAGCTTATTTTGTGTCCAAAAAATAACGTTACCTTACAGAAACTAGCCGTAAAACAAAGCATTACAATTAAATACTCTTTAGCAATTTTTTTAACTTCTAAGCATCACACATTTTCAATTTTTATACCGTCGTATTGGAAAAAAAAGTTCTTTTAAATGTATTTTGTTTGAAAACTGTATCTCCATTTATTTTTGAAATATTAATTTTTTTGTAGTTTTTGGAGCCATTTGCTTAATATTGGCAACGGAAGTACTCCATTTCTGTAGAAAGTAAAGGAAAAATAGTTTCAAAATAGTAATTATATATTATTGTTGCCATTTTCTAGTAAGAACCGAAAGAAAATGTAATTAAAATATGTGCTATTTTGAAAAAATATATAAACGAATGATTTCTGTTAAAACAATGGAGCTATTATATACTATGTTTAATTGTAAGTATCTATGAATCGTTAGATAGCCATTTTTTTTTTCGATTTTCTTGAATGACGGAATCTTTTTGCTGCATTTGTGCATTATTTCACAATAGTGATGTGGTATGCATGCTTTACTGTAGATGTTTAAGAGTAGATTGTAAATGTGGAATTCTTAACCGGATGCGAATGACGTCATTTTACATAAAATAAAACGTGCGCTTTAAGTCTTAAAATTGAAATATGTTTTGTACTGCAGTAGAGTTCTGCTTCACTGAGTTATTTTCTTCTGATGGACTGATGGCTTCTATTATTATGAAATAGCCATTATAAATGAAGTGTTAGGTGAAGATGAAAGAGCAGCCGTAAAAAAAATTATGGCCATTTCCCTCCCCTCCCCTCCCATTCTGAACAGAAAATCAGAGTTCTAACTTTTTATGACTGCTCTTTCATCTTCACCTAACCCTTCATTTATAATGGCTGTTTCATAATAACAGAAGCCACTAGTCCATCAGAAGAAAATTAAGTAATGGAAATGCCGGGGGTGACACTAAATTCTGAAAAAGCAGAATTCCTGTTCTCTAGTTTTATATATATATATATATATATTCTTAAAGGTTAGACCTTTAAGAATATATCCTCAAGAGAAATTTTTTTAATTACAGTAATTTACAGAGTTATAGCTATTTCATTGATGCAGCAACTAAGTATTATGTGGGAGAAAATCAGGCAATAGACGATGGACAATGCCCGGCTACCTGACAATTTTTGGCATTGTAATGACTTGACTCATCACCAGTGGAACCATGTGTAAATCATTTAAACCAGCAGTATGCACATCAAACATTTATTTTTCTCATGACACTACATTTCAATGTGCAAATTGGTTTCTATAATAGTACACTGTATTTATATATACAGTAAATTCTGTCTAAGGCGGAATCAGTCAGGACTGAGAAAATTTTCCGTGGTAGACAATATTCCGGATTATGCAAAAAAGCTTCCTCCCCCTCCAAAAAATGTGCAAATCGTATATTATTTTACATTCGTAACTTTAGTAATGTTCTTTAAAACGAAATTTTTAATGAAATTAGATTATTAAATTTATTGTTTTTAATAATTTCGAAACACATTATTTGAACACAAAAATAAATATTACCAATAAAAAATTGCTCTAATTCTGAAATTTAATGAAAATCATTTAATTTAATCAATACAATTACATACTTTATATTTCGCATGGTAGTTTAAAAAAAAAAAAAAAGATCCATTATCGAGGTTTGTTTATCTTTCGGTTTACCATGCATTCTACACTAACGCATAAAGTCTGTTATTATTGGTATTATTATTTTTTTATTTCTCTGAACCAGAAAAATAATTTCGAGGTACCTAATTCTTCTCAGACCATCCTGTTTGAATTACACCGCTGTCTCCAATGTTTTCAGAAGTGTGGTCATCCTCATTTGCTTTCCTAAGATAACGGGTAGTCTTTTCAGGCGGCTTTTCTGAGTAAAGTTTGGCAATCCATTTAACAGCATCGAAAACACTGATTTTTTTTGTTGTTGTTGTTAGGTCGGTGGTTGAAGAACAGTCATCAAAAGATGCAATAATCGACCACAACAGCTATCTTTTGTAGTAGGTTTCAGCATTTTAATAACTCATTGATCCATTAGTTGTGTCACTGCAGTAGTATCTGCCGGAAGAAATTGTAAATTTATATTCAACAGTTTGATGTCGGCATGACAAGATGCATTATCGAGGAACAAATTTCATTTTTTAGTTTCTTCAGTCATTCGTCTATTGAACTCCTTCAGCCACCCCTCCATTAAAACAATCGACAACCAGTATTTTTTCTGATGTCTCCAGGTCACAGGCAGTTTAACACTATTTACATTCTTGAAACATAACGTTGTTTTCAATTTCCAAATCACTAACTTTTTTTATAAACTGCCCTACATATTCGAAAAAAACAAACAGTGACACGCTCGTTGGAGGTTTTACCTCTGCAGCATTAGCTTCATCTTTTTACAAGGGACTTATTTGGCAAACACGATAGAATAGTACAGTCTCATCACAATGATATATGTCCCTCTCTTGATACCTTTCAATCAGTAGATGAAAGTTCCCTTTCCATTAACGAATTTCAGGCTGTGGGACATCTTTTGGGTGTCAGCAAGCATGCTTCATGGCAATGTTGTGTAGATTATGGAAACTCATTAACCTTTCACTGGAAGCTTTAAAATCCATTTTACCTATTTTTTACCCGACTGGCAAGAAGGGTTATGTGTTTCACGCATATCTGGGTATGTGGATTTCTTTATACCCTCGAAACATCCCAACGGCTGGATGGATTTTAATGAATGAGGTATCTGTCGATTTGTCTTAACCGTCCGATGGTTATAGGCTAGGTTTTGTTTTTATAAATTCAAAATGGCGGCTGTAAAATACAAAATGGTGGTAGAGACAAAAAAAATTTTTACGCACCATATTGAATGGCATATCATTGGATAGGTCTTTCAAAATGAAGATTATGTTTAATTGACTATTTTACAGTCAGAAGCTCTGTTTAAATATTACACAACCTGGAAGTTGTGTAGGTAGGATCTTTAGCTTTACTGCAACTCTAACCTTCTATAGGCCTCATCAAAACAGTGTTTATAGATAGGAACCAACAATTAAACACATCAATACAAGTAAATAATAAAAAAAAATAGGCAAGTAATTTAAAAAATAGTTTCACATTGATAAGAAATAATTAGTTAGTTCGGTTTTTACGCAGTCGGGTTTTTTGATTTTTTAAATTTAATTACTTTTTCGCAATATAGTCCAGATGTCTGCAAAATTTTCACTTTAGCAATCGAAAAACATTCAAAAGTTAATGCATTAACATCTTCATCTTTCATAGCACGTTTCCTCTTTCTATTGGAAGTTTTCAACTCTTTCTTTTTAAGCATCATAAATTTGAGTTTTACCATAATTAAACCTAATACAAAGATCTCCCACAGAATAATAATTTTCCTTTTAATTTGGTAACTTTGGCTTTCTCCTGCAGCGATTGAGTATTGAGTTTAAATTTTGAAGCCACTTTTACGATGCACTTACTAATATCCTTAGACAAGATAAAAACGACGAAGAACAAATAACCCGTGCAATGATTGAGTTTTCTGAACAAGCAATTTATTGGAATGAAGCATACATCAATCGAATAACATTTTATGTTTTCAATAAAAAGGTTGGATCATGAGTTGTAATAAACTGCTCGACGATGACGATCTTTCATTGATTGTCTTGACTCAAAAATCGGTTGACAACTAAAATTCTGCATGTCTTTACAGATGAATGAGAAATGCTATTCAATTTCTTAGTACTGCTGTAATACCTGCAAATTTTAAGTTTACACTCAAACACGCACACACAGACAAAATAACTTCGGGAATGAGATGGTAAGCTATCACTTTGAATTTGAGTACAACCTTAAAGCATAATATATTATATACATTTTAAAAGCAACGTTAAAAATGCCAGAATAAACAAAAATTTTCCAGACTAGTTTCAGTAGCGTTTAGCGTACCGTGGCACTGAGGACGGTACGCTAAATGCTACCGAAACTAGTCTCTGAAATTTTTGTTTATTCTGGCATTTTTAACGTTGCTTTTAAAATGTATATCATTCTGCGCCATGTAGCATCTTAATAATTATTTATCCAGCTTAAACGGGCTTTGCGTTAGGCACTGAGGACGGTACGCTAAACGCTACCGAAACTAGTCTCTGAAATTTTTGTTTATTCTGGTGTTTTTAACGTTGCTTTTAAAATGTATATCATTCTGCGCCATGTAGCATCTTAATAATTATTTATCCAGCTTAAACGGGCTTTGCGTTAGGCACTGAGGACGGTACGCTAAACGCTACCGAAACTAGTCTCTGAAATTTTTGTTTATTCTGGTGTTTTTAACGTTGCTTTTAAAATGTATATCATTCTGCGCCATGTAGCATCTTAATAATTATTTATCCAGCTTAAACGGGCTTTGCGTTACGCACTGAGGACGGTACGCTAAACGCTACCGAAACTAGTCTGCGAAATTTTTGTTTATTCTGGCATTTTTAACATGTATATCATTCTGCGCCATGTAGCATCTTAATCATTACACAATATATTGTACTTAGAAAATACTTATTTTCATAAATGTGCATCCTTCTAATAATAATCATTTTTATATGCAAATTTATATAGGAAAAATGATTATTTCATTTTTTAAATGCAAGAATTTGTTAAAATTTAAGCAGTTTCCAGTTCTTTAATTAACTTTTTTAAACTATTACGGAATTTAATTAAAATTCTCGGCATTGAGTATATGACGTATGTAGGTATATCGGTTTTAAAGTTTCATAAACGGAATGCTTTTCATGTTTAAAATATCCTTTTTTCTGCCTTATGCAAAATTTTGGTTTTGGTGGGACCTTAAAAACATTTCCGTTTCCGCGTTAGACAGATTCCAGCTTATGCAACAAGAATTAATGTTATTTTCTATGGGTTCGCCGGGACTTGAAAATTTTTCTGCGGTAGACAGATTTCCGGCTTGCACAGAGTCCGCCTTAGACAGAATTTACTGTATATATATACATTTTTAAATATCAAAACTTAAATAAGTAAATATAAAAATTTCAGAAAATGCATCATAAATTTCTATTACTAATTAAAAATTTACTTTATGAACGCTTTTGCTTCAAAAGTTTTTATTATACCATCATAACAGAGTTTGTGAGCTAAAAATACTCAAAAATAATAACTTAAATAATTATTGTATTTTTATTAAATTTCTGACATGTTTCAATGAGTTTCAACATGATAAAACTTCTTCCATTGAAGGAGACAGATACAGTCAGTGTAAAAAAGATTTTGAGACATGTAGAAAGGTTTTGTTATGCATCTTTATGTATATATGTCTTTGTAGATGAATAAATGAGCTTGATTTCATTTTTGGATGTAACTCCACTGCATTATATTTACAGCTTTAAATGTCAAGAAACAGTTAATCTTGTAAGAGATAGAAACAATATAATTATTTACTGGTAATGTTATATTTAAAATAACACAATATAAATTTTCAGCTAATTAATGTAAAATATAGACTCGTATAATATAGAATTATAAATTCCAATGAAATGTTTAAATAATTAATTCTGAAGAAAAAAAATAAATACATTTCACTTTATTAATAAGAAATTATCACAACTCAGAACTGATTATTTTTTGGTTGAGATGTTCTTGATGATCCTATGAAATAGTAGGATGCAACATGCAGTTTATTTTATTCCACTCCTAGGAGAAGTTGCAGTATTTGCCGTTCTCTTGACAGTAGTTTTCTTTTTGATTCTATACATTCATTCTGATTAGTATTATGTAATATTTTTTTTAAATGTGACAGAAGACTTTCATGAAAGTTTCTAATTTTTGGAATTAAATTAGAATGCAAAACATATTAAACATGACAATCCTTTGTTTAGCTATCTACAAAGAGCCTACGTTGTTGGTAGCAGTGTCATATTTACATTTGCTCAACGCAGTAAGATTAAAGTGACAGATAAGGGTTCACTGCAGAAAGGTTAAAATAAAGGACCAATAAGGTGCATCATCGCAGCAGCACAAAAAATCATGAATGATAAAATAACCCATATATAATTTTTCAATTAATTTTCAGCAGTGAAATTACGCTCGAAATTATTGAATGCATAAAAGGTGATTTATCAATCACATTGCTAACGAAGCATAGAACCAACAATGTGAAAAATGTTTTAGCCAGGAATTGAACCCGGGACCCTTGGAATAGCACTCCAAGTGCTCTACCATTTAAGCTATGAGGATGATGCCCAGCCTAGCATTTCCCACATATGTTGATAAAGCTGCAACTGCAGCACAAGATGAAACAGTCTTCATGAGCACACCATCCTGCGGCGAAACATAAAACACAAACAAACCCAGATATAATTTTTCAATTAATTTTCAGCAGTGAAACTACGCTCAAAATTATTGAATGTATAAAAGGTGATTTATAAATCACATTGTTAATGAAGTGTAGAACCAACAATGTAAAAAATGTCCAAGCCAGGAATCGAATGCAGAACCCTTGGAACCCTGTTCCATCTTGTGCTGCAGTTGCAGCCTTACCAACATATGTGGGAAATGCTAGGATGGGCATTGTCCTGATAGGTTAAATGGTAGAGTACTTGGAGCACTATTCCAAGGGTTTCTGGGTTCGATTCCCAGCTTGGACATTTTTCACATTGTTGGTTCTACGCTTCGTTAGCAATGTGATCACTTTTTATACATTCGATAAAATAATCTGTTGCACAGACTTACAAAATTTTCTTGTTGGTCCTGGGCATAGATAAGTTGCTTAAAACTTCATTTTTTAAAAATCTTTTGTCGCAGTAGAATGGCCCTGAAATCAGTGAGCTTTTAACATAAGTGACTTTCTATGAATAAAGACCATTTATGAAATAAGTGATGATTTGTAAAAATGAAGTTGTTACCATTTCTTAAAAACATTATTGAATACTGGTGACATGTTATTTCAAATACTCACTTCTACAAAAACGTAGCTGCACTTTAAACCTAGAAATATAAGCATTCGCTCAGGAGGCTTAAAAAAGTAATAGTTTAATAAGTAGTATGTAAAAAGTCCCAAAAATGCAACCCACAATATTTAATAGCTCAAAATAACCACAATCTGAGACTAGAAAAATTTACACGGAAACATAGAATTTAGGCAACCGAATTGGGTGGAAAAGCCTAACCTGGCAAAATTAGTATGGAGACTTGTGAGATATCTTGCCTGTGTCCAAGATTAGTGATGGGGAATCCTTGCTCTTTGTTAAATAAATTTGCTAATTTTATCACTATTTCTAAATCTGACAAAGGAAAGATTTTAAATTATCAAACGTAAAATTAAATATTTTCAAAGGTGTAAGTTCAATTTTATACAATTCCTCATTTTTGTACCCTCTCAAATCCAGTGCTTGGGCAGCTCCCGTCCCCTTCCCCTGAAGTTCTGTGCATGCCTGGCTTTGTTTTGCAGGAAATCTCACATTATTTTCAAGAATATAAATATTAATCATTTAAACAGTTATTAAAAACCACATCATTATTCATACAAAAGTAATGACTTACTTTATGTAAATACAGCATAATTTGTATGTTTTTGTATACCTAATATTTCAATACATTTTTTCAGTAACTAAAAATCAAGATTTTATTTCAACACGTAATAGTTAAAAAAGTAATTATAATAGTCAGGTATAAATCAATTTATGAATAGACAAAAGCTTGAACCCAGACACTAGGAAATCATATCAAAATTCAACATTTAACTTTATACTTTGATTTTCAGTCAGCCTTGAATCCACAATCAAACTCTATTATTCTGCATACATAAAACTACTTTAATAAGCCCCAACAAATTTGAAAAAGCATAATACCATTAACAAAATAATTCCAGATAAATGTAATCGAATTTTAAAAGTGATTTTAATATACATACATGTGTAATTATACTAATTATTAAAAAACATTTCACAAACTTTAGAAATTCATAAAGACTTTAAATTTTACAAAAAATTGACAGAGATTCGATATCTAGACATATTAAAATCATTAAAAGTTTTCAACTAGCTTAAAAAAATGAATGAAATTTATTTTTCACTTCTCCTTAAACTTGCTATTCTCGGAACTTTTAATGCTGCTAATGAATCATGCATGAAAACATATACTATCTTGTAAATAAAGATAATTTTTCTTTAATTCATAGCATTTTAAATCAACTAAGATAACCCAGCAACATATTTTTTGAGCTCAGTGATGAATTGTATTATTTATTAGCATGATGAAAAAAAAAGTCTAGAAACATCAAAATAAAAAAATATATATCCATGTAATATGGAGGAATTTTATTTCCTTCTTGGTTTTAGAGTTTAATAAAATAAATTTAACACACATTCTAACATTCATACTATGGATGTAGAAAAGTCAAATACTGTAAACCTTGTTGCGACTTTTGTTGGCAGAAAATCATGAAAGATTTTTTCATCCCTCTGAAGAAAAAAAATTATAAAACCGTAAATATACAAGAAATTGTGGGGATATTACTCAGTAAAAAAATGTGACTTTGTTTTTGCTGATAGGATAATAAAGATTTGGATGAAATCCCCAATTGTAGCTATTCTGGGATTATTGTTAACATCAATGCAAAGACAAAAATAAAACAACTTCAACAAATCCTAAACTTGACACCTAATTTTTTTTAAATGCACATTAGAATTCATGAATAATATTCAAATTTATTAGCTGTGAACTTTGAAAGCATTTCTAATTTTATTGTTAACAATACTGTTTACTGTTCATATTTCTCATTATGCTTTTGATTTAATAATTAGAAAAATCATTTATGGTAGAAATAGTAAAATGTCACTTACTACAAGCTCAATTTGTGCTTTAAGAATTCGGTAATGTTCTTCAACAGAAAGTCGAATTAATGAATCATTTGAAACCAGTTGAAAATGAGTACTAAAATCAAAATAAAATTGTATTTGTTAAAAGCTGCAATTTAGAGTACATTTTGAAAACTTAATGAATTAAAATTTTTTCCATTTTAAATGATACAATATTCATCATATACTCAGAGAAAAATTTAGAGGAAAGACATAAGTATTAATTAAATACAGTGGTTCTGAAACATTTATCTTATCAGGGGTCAAGTTTTTTAATGTGAAAGTTATATCTGTTTACTCTTGCATATTTCTTATATGTTTGGTGGTAATTAGCAGAGATAATCTTACCAGGTTGATTCCTTCAGACACTAAAATACCTATATTCTTTGTCAACACAGACTCATCATGTACTTTACTTTGAGAAACATAGGTGTAATAAATTTCACTTTTTTTGTTAATAACAGTAAATCTGTTGATTAAAACAAACTACAAAAATTTGAAGAATCTCTTTTTCATGCATAAAGATACAGAAATATTTAATATGAAATTAAGTATCATGATTCAAATTTTATTAATTTTGTTTTAACAGACATACTTTTTTAATGGTGTAAAGTCTTTTAGATCTGCAACGCTGTGAAATCAGTATGATCAGCTTATGCTGAAAAGAGTTATTTTCACAATTAAGTGTTGAAAAAATAAAAGTTGGGGAAAACATACAGCTGCCAGATTTATATGACAAAACTTTTAACTTTATAAATAAGGTTAGTTGGTTAGGGATGTTATTATATATTTTGAGTGCAAGTGTTAAACAGACCTCCATTTAAAGTGGAATCAGACCTAAACACATACATGCCTGAACTGAGATTCAGGCACATCAGAGGCAGATTACTCATTAGGCTTAGTAGGCAGAAGCCTACGGCCCAGAAGGAAAGAGGCCTCGATGCTATTGTGTGATGCATTGTGAGTCTGAAGCTTTATTTCTGCGATTAACACAATTGCATGAAATGGGAAGTCCAATTTTGGGACCTAGTCAAAATCTCTAGATTTTCACAAGAAATTTTATGATAATGAACCTTTACTGTAAGTGCTGAAAAGCTCAATTACTGTAAAAAATGATACAGAATGTTCCAACTCAACGTAACTGATAAAAAGCTATCTGTAATTTCTGAAGAAGTTATTAAATTCAGAGTAAAGTTCCTAAAACTTATCAAGAAAACAATTTGACTGAAGATCAACTCTTTACAGTAATGAAACAAGATTATATTTTTGTATGGTATAATAGAAAATCACAGCTACAAAAAAGAAAAGCATCAGCTCACAGATATAACAAGAGCAAGGAAAGTAGAGTCTTGTGCAGGTCGGGTTGTACCCAACCTAAACCTGAACATTCCATTTGAAGTCAAAACCCACAACCCGACCCGAACCCGAGAAAAATAATTTTCAGTGACTCACAACTTGACCCAAACCTGCAATGAAAGGAAAGTAAGTCTTGTTTTAATGCATCATGAAAAGTAATCTACAACTGTACCTCTAATATAATTTTTGTTTTACAAAGAAAAATGACATATCTACATTCTTTAATATTCACATAAAGTAAACATCTGGATAGGGATTGCTGAATAGAATCAAACATTGGATAAGGTTGGCCAGAATTTTTTTTTCAGCTCAGAATGAATCTTACTCTTTCTACGAGTCAAAATCACAGACTATAACAGTTCTTGCGGCTCATATTTAGATTTGTTGCAAGTCAGGTTATTGGGATTTTCACAAAAAGTTTGAGCAGAACTATGTTTCAGATGAAAATAAATACTTATTTGAACGTGAATGTGTATATATTTAATTTACTGCATAAGAAATAAAAAGTATATAAGAAATGTGATCATAGATTCTTTAAGAACCATTTTTCTTCTTTTGAAATATGAAAATTATCACGCATTTCATTTTTGATATACACAAAAACAAATGTGTGTGTCACTTGAGAGATACACGCTATTCAGATGTATAAGCATTCAAATATATATACATATGACAGGAATTGAAAAAATGTTCACAAAATAGAGGTGTCCACTTTTCAGGAGAAAAGACATTATGGAGGTTTTATTGCATATAGATTTTTAACGGGAAAAAGTATTTTGAACATTCTTTTGAAATTCAGATCAACCCACAAGAGTCATAACCCAACCCGAAACAATGAAAGTCAACCTGACCCACAGTAGAAATGGGGAAAGTCAACCCTACCCGAACTGCAACAAAAAACATAGTGCCAACCCTAACTGTGGGTTGGGTCGGGTGCAGGTAAAAATGGATAACCTGACATGATGCAGGACTCTAAAGGAAAGTGTAACAGATTTAGGTTGCTGTAATGTATCTGGTGCCTTGAAGTTGAAACCCATGCTCATCAAATATTCAAAGAAACATAGAGAATTCAAGAACTTCAACATCACGAGTCTTCTAATATTTTACTGAGACCAAAAAAGTATGCGAATGAATGCTGAAATTTTTAAGAAGTGGTTGCATGAGCATTTTGCTCCGAAAGGGAAAAGTGAAAAGAAGTTAAAAGAAACACAATCAGGCTTTTAGACAATGCCCCATGCCATCTGGATGAGGATTAATTGAAGGAGAGATCAAAACATATTTTTTGCTACCAAATGTGACTTCGCTTATACAGCTATTGAATCAATGTGTTCGTAAAAACTTGAAATAAAAACTACAGAAATAAGCTGTTAGGAAAGCGGATTGAAGATCTTGAAGAACAAGGAGTTAAAGAACATCTGAAACAAGTTACACTGAGGGATGTTGTGTCATGGATTAAAGAATCCTGCAGTGAATTTAAACCAATGACTCTTGAGACATCATGACAGAAGATTATGGCACCAGAGCAGTTAAACAATGAAAATGAAGCTGATGATGATGAATCTTTATTCATTTTGGAACAAAGACTTCCTGTTTCTAATCTTCTGATGAAGATATTGCTGAGTGAATGAACACAGATGAACAGCAAGAACTTACAGATGACATGATTACAGACATGGTTGAAAACTGCAATTAAGAGAGTAGTAATGAGGAAAATGATGTTCATCAGAAGAAAATGATGCATTCTGAAGATCTAAGTGTATCTAAATAACCTGTTGAATACATTGAATACCAAAAAGGGACATCTGCAACTCTGATGACACTAGTACACCATCATAACATTGCAGCAAAGAAGCATTTATCATCCAACAAACCAAAAATGATCAAGGACTTCATCAAATGAACAATTTCATTTCCAATTTGTATAAAAGCATTAGAAGGACTGTAAGTAGTACCATAAAAATTAATAAATTGTACATAAATGTATATTTCATCTCTTAGTTGGGGAAGATTTGTGTACATTTGGTTTATCTGTGTTTTTTGCTTATCTGAGGTGAGCTTGGTCCATATTAACTCAAATAATCAGGACTCTACTGTTAATGTCGGTTTCTTTGTATTTCATAAAAAATAAACCAATTTAATTGTTCAAAATTACTTTTATAAAAAATGAGATCAAAGAATTATTAAAAAAAAAACTTTGACCAGAGCATAGATTTGAGAGAACATCACACATAATTAGTCAAGTTCCTTTTCTTTTCTATTTTTTTTTTTAAGAATTGACATCTAAGACATAAACAGTACAAGTTCACAAAATAATATTTTAATTCAAAGATATTTTTATTTTGTGATATCAAGGATTTTTACTACATTACTAAGCATAAAATTGACAATATATCAGCTACAAGGAATCAAATTATGAAAAAATATTTGCTGAATCATATTAAATTGAATGAAGAAAAAAGTTAGCCAAGTGCCCTAAACAACATTTTTTTTCAGAGCTACTGCAGACATTTTCTCAAGAAGTTTATAAGTTTTAACTAAATGCTCTAAAAATTAGATAATACCTTTTATCACCATTCCAGGCATTAATATACCCATCTTTAAAATAGTTCTGCTCCATTCATTTAAAATTTTTAGATTTCACACAACAGGCAAAACAGAGATTAAAGCACACAGAAAAATGGCAATATAAAAAATTGCCGGTTTAATAATATAAAGATATTAAGATACTCAAGTTTATTTTATAACAATTAAATAACAGTATCAAAAGAAAAAAATCTACTAATGAGAAAACAAACATAATTAAAAAATATAAATTCATCATAAAATACCTCAAACAATTTTCAATTCGTTGAAGTTTCCGCTCTGGATCTTCAACTGCTACAGCAGCTTCATATTTTAGAAACTAAATAAAAAATGAAAAAATAAAAAATAACTAAAGAAAAAAAATTAAGCATGCAGTTTGCCAGTTTCTGAATAATTTTGTTTATAGAAGCCATAAAATATTGCAAATTTGTCAAATATACTGAAAACTTTGATGAGTATTTAACACACTCACAACTGTTAATGAGAATTCATGTCATTTGGATAGCTGTAACTCCACTTATGGATGTTCTTTTTGTATTTTATACATTAATTTTTTCCCTTAAAACTTAAATTGCAAAATATTGACTATATTCCTCCCTTTGAAAAAAAGTCCCTCACCCAATTTTAAGCAATTTTGATTTTCTTTTCCACTCCTAAAAGTGAGTCTTCTTCCAAATCTTTTCTGCACAAAAATTTTATTCAAAGAATCCAGTGGTGAGAAACTTCTGCATTTTGGCAGTTTTTCACTTTTCTTTATAAATTTAACAAAATTCCACCCTTATCATATAAATTTCTGCTTACCTTCTCTGCCTCATCCACCCCTAGCACACAATATTGAGAACTCTTAAAAAATTCTGTTTAATTTGTTGCTCTGTAGTAATAATAAGTAAATAATTATCTAAGTTTTAAAACTCCTCACTCTGAAATTTAAGCTTCCCCTTTCCACAACACCCCTCCAGCATACAAAGTTTAAAGTTTTTAAAACTCTTCATTAAAAAACATCTCCAGTCCTACTTTGCTCTCTAGTAACAATAAATAAATATTCTGTCATCTCAAATTATCTATGTCTGCCCACCAACAGCTGACAGCAGACACAGTTTAAGATGTTTCAAACTATTTTTTAAAATCTGCCATATTTGTTGCTCTCTCATAACAAAAAATAAATAATCAGTCATGCAAATTAAACTACACCATCCCATAATTTCCACTCTTTGCCCTCCCAACAAACAATTTAACATCTTTAATACTTTTTATTATATTTAAATTTTATTCCATTTCTTAGTAAGGTTTAAATAGCTTTCATCTAAATTCTCCGGAAAACAAACAAATTTTTAAAAAAAAGAAGAAAATTTTCTCTCTGCTTCCCTCTACCTAGAAATTCACCATTTTTTCAGTAAAGGGGGATGGAGATTTTAGGGGAGAGTTAGATGATTGATTATTTATTTATTGTTGCTACAAAGTAAAATCAGAATATAAAAATCTGTTGAAAAACAATACAGTGTTAAACATTGTATGCTGAATGAGAGGAAGGTAATGACAGAAGTAGGACTTTCACTTTTTTTGGTGGGGGGGGGGGGGGGGTAAGTTAGATGATTATTTGATTATTATTGTAACAAAATTGCAAATAGAGAAAAAAAAATAAAGATTTTAAAATTTGTGTGCTATCAAAAAAGGAGAAGCAGATTCCTTGAAGGAGGAGAGAGGTAATTTTGGTGATTGTTTAATTAATTTTATAATAAAATCAAAAGTACAGCAGAATTTAAAGAAAAGTAATTTAAAGATTTTAAAATTTATGAGATGTGTATTGAGAGGGGAGAGGGAGGTGTACAGAAGCAGAAGTTGTAGCATATTGAAATAACTTAGATGATAGATTATTTATTTATTGTTAGTATAGAAGTAGGGGTTTTCTACCCATGGCCCTCCAAGACTATTTTAGAGGCCTGCCATATCATTTTCAAACTGTAAAAAACAAAAGTTTTCATCAACATGAAAAAAGATTTTCAAAGCACCTTATTTGGGCCAATCCTTATTTCAGAGTATCTATTTTAACTCAACCACAAATTTCTCTGACTTTTCCATACCAATAGTATAAAATTTCCAAATATCAAACTTTTGATGAGTTATATGAAGAAATATTAAAAGCTGCAAAATATTTATATTTTGTATCAAGGTGTCTGGCACAGCTCAACTACAAATTTCTCTGATTTTCCTGGGTTTTCCATACCAATAAAAAAAAAAAAAAAAAAAAAAAAAAAAAAAAAAAAAAAAAAAAAAAAATCAGGTATCGAGATTTTATGATGTTACACTAGAAAAATCTTTAAAATTGTGAATTTAAGAGTGAAATTTTCACAACTGATTCTGAAGCACAAACTACTGATTTTTTAAACAAATTTTAGCAAAACTTACAAACTGTTTAACACCAAGATATTTTGTACTTAATGATTGCTTGGTGCACCGATATATTCGTAATGAGTTTTTTTTTCTTTTCTTTTTTACATGCTAAACATTTTATAGATTACACACAGATTTAGCATCAGGTTCTACCCATTTTGTCCAATTACAATGAAACTCTTAATCCCATCAGTCACAGTTAAATATAGATTGCTTTAACAAATTTTATTACAAACAAAAAAAAAAAAATCTTTATAAGTAATATATTTGTTCTGTTCCCAATTTAAGTATTATAAATATTCAATAAATTAAGCTGGCAAATGTTTAGTTACCAAAGAAAGATAAATAAGACTGAATCATCTAGTAAATCCTACAAAATTCAAAGATTTACTATCGTGGCTGATTTCTACATAATGTGCATGGGTAACAGAACGACAGGAAGAGTTATGGCCATACCACTACTATGGCCATAATGCTGGCATTTGCAACAGCGGAGAGAGTTAGGGAGAGAAGACCGGACATGACAGCTTAGGTAGGCACTTTGTAAGAACCACTTGCCCATTCTGATGGAGTAATACGGCATACTGTCTGGCTGAGACAAGAAAAACCCTGAGTAGACTTCCTGTTTTCAGAGATTCCAAAACTTGTAGGGAAGGATCTTCGTCCGTACGAGGGGAAGGGTAGAAAAGGTTACGGTAATTCTCGGAATGATCAATTGAATGGGAGAAAAGAAAATGCCGGACTTCCCTAAAATAAAGTCAACTGACTAGTTACACTGGCAACAGGACCGAGTCAAGACCAGTTCCAGGGTTTTTCTTGTCTGAGTCAGACAGTACATCTATGACATTTTGATCTTTTACATTTTATAGAAGTTCTTCCTTTGTAGAGAAGAAAAGTTCTGGTTTGGATATTACATCACAGCTTGAATTCAGAGTTTGATGAACTTGAGCAGAGAGCTGAGAGAACCTACCATTTTGCAATTTAAGAGAAATTACAAGTGGCTGACTGAAGAGTACTCTACCAGCAAATCCCCAGAATGTATTCATTTAAGTACATAACCATTTCTGAAAACAGATTGAAATTTTTTTTTCTATAAGAAAGAATGAAGCTCAATTGAAAGAACTATCAGTATAACTGACAGTACATTTAACTATACAGAAGTTAGTGAAAGAATTGTTCTGTACAGTTTCCGGCTCTCTACATGAGAGAAGAAAAGGAGAAAGTGGGGTAGGCCATTCATACTAGAAAGTAAATAAATTCAGACCCCAGCCACACCACCCACTATCAAACCCAACAAGGGGATGCACATTCATGCTACAATGAATATATGTTCACAAGACAATCCTGTGTCAGTCTCCACTCTTAACAAGATGATTAGTAATAGACCATGCACTTGATTTATAGCCAGTGACAAGTTAGCAATTGATACCTATTGGACCAATATGCACCTCCCGTTTACTAGAAGCAGAAGCCAAAACAGTGCGTTGGATTCCCTCAACTGCTAGGATTCCCCTTTCCAGGGACACAGATTGAAAAGGGAAAGTAGGCATAAACCTGATTGAAAAAAAATATATATCTCAGACATGTTGTAGGGGAGGGATATCGCAGATTGGCAGAAGCAAAAATTCAAGCAGTGAAGGAATTACTGGTGCCAAAAAATAAGACAGAAATCCACAGAAGTTTGGGCATGGCAGTGTATTATTCCCACTACATGAAAAATTAAATTACACTGTCATTGTAGAACCATTGACATGAGAATTAAAGTGAAAAAATAAAAAAGAGTGCATTATATGTAGCGAAGAATTGAGTAAAGCATTTAAAACTTTATAAAGCTTACCGAAAAACCAATATTATATGCTTCGAAAGGAATTTATCATACAGACACATACATCTGACAAAGGGATAAGTGCATTCTTAGCATAAAGAGAAGTTTTGGAAGAAGATCCCATTATTTTCTTAAGCATAAAATTCTCCGAAACCGATAAAAGCTTTGTGCCATGGAGAAAGAGTGTGCTGGAATTATTTTTGTGATAAAAAAATTAAGGGACTATATTGATGGACAAAAATTTTCTATTGAAACAGACCACAATCTATTAGTATTTCTGAAAAGAAATTCAGGAAATAATCTCAGATTACTAAGATGGGCTCTAACTCTGCAACAGTACCATTACATGATTAAACATTGGCCAGGCAAAGACATACATATATATGTTCAGGGTGAGGAAATACATCATTTTACTCGCCACTGGCGAGTAGATTTCCTGGCAGGGCGAGTACATATTTAGGCAATCTTTAAAAAACTGCAAGCTATAGAAGATATGCCAAAAACTTAATTTTTTTAATAGTTAGCTATATTTTCAAATTTGCCATGACGTAAACATGGTACTAAATTCTATCTTATACTAAACATTCCTCTGTTGTATATATTTCTTAATTTTATAAAAAAAAACATGAAAATGCATTCTAGTAACAGCAATTAACTGTTTTTGCAGTTGCATATATTTTGTCATAACAATTTTCAACTGCACGCTCAATCTTGCTGGTTGGTAAAATAAATCTTTGGCTGGTAAAATTTTCTGAAAATTCCCTTCTTATCATTTCCCTTGCTTATGTTGATTGCTTGAGCAGAGAAAAATAAACTCATTGAAAAATATTTGCATATACCATATTTTTCTGCATGTAATCTGCAGATTATACATTAAAAAAGTGGCGAATTTCGTTATGTGGATTACACCCTGCTGTGAATTATGCAAAGATTTTTTTTCCTCTGCTAAGTCCAATCATGAAATTTCTGAAAAAATGGATGATATTTTTAAGGTGGTGAATAACAGATTCTACTAATCACTTTAATGATCCAAAACTAGACCTCTGACACCCACATGCAATATTTTCTTCTAGTGCTTTATTCGCAATTTTATTCAGCGATGATCATTTGACAAAATTTACGATTTTTTTCATGACCGATTGACGAAATTCTCGATTTTTTTTTCTCAAGTGACTGATGAAATTCACGATATTACTCCACAATTGTTTGACAATATTCGCAATATTATTCCATGATAGTTTGATGATATTCCTGATTTTATGCCATGATCATTTGATGAAATTCACAATTAATTTCTGGAACTGTTTGATGAAATTCGCAATTAATTCCTGGAATTGACTGATGAAATTCGCTGTTTTTTTCACCACCAATTGACAAAATTGCAACTTTCTCCACAACTGATTGACATAATTCGCGACACTTTTCTGCAATCGTTCAATGAAATTTGTGATTTTATTCCATGATCGTTTGACAAAATTCATGGTTTTAAAACACGACCGATTGACGAAATGTATCATTTTTTCCCCAACTGATTGATGAAATTCTTGACTTTTTCCCATAATTGTTCGACAAAATTCGCGACTTTTTTCCACGATCGTACGACAAAATTTGTGATTTTTTTCCTGGATCATTTGAAGAAATTCACGATTCTCTTCTTGACTATCTGACGAATATTACCATTTTTTCCCAAACCGATTGACAAAATTCACTATTTCTTCTTGCGCGATTAACAAAATTCGTAATTTTATTCCATGAACTATTGATGAAACACTTGATTTTATGATGAAATTTGCAATTTTTTTTACAAACTATTGGCGAAATTTAAGTTTCTTTAACGTGATCTCTTGACAAAATTCGCAAGTTTTTTCGCCATATAATCAGCAGATAATATGGCGCTGCAGTTTATATGAACGCCATAGTAGATTACACAGTTTTTTCAATGTCTCAAAAATTTGTAAATCCAAACTAACACCCGATGTACTGATGACGTCACAGCACCGAAAGTTTCATCAGAAAATCTTTAACCAAGTCTGTGAATAAGCCAGACAAAAAACTCCCAAGTCTATAAGTTCTAATCATGACTACAGTTCTTGTAAACCCTCAAAAATGCAAAGTCCAGATCCTTAGAAAATTTATCATTAGAATACCAGTTCACATTTTAGCGATTAAGCATAGTAACCATGAAGTCTTCACTATAAAAATTTTGTAAAGTTTTTCACCTTTATCCTCTTACAAACAGCATTTCTATGATTTCTTCTCTTCACAGATCCTATCAATGAGCACTAACAACATAACTCTCACTGTTTTATTTTAACTCTTTGAATTTTTCTTAACTGCAGCTTATATCTCTGGCATGCATTTTAATTCACAATTTGCAGCTCAACATAAAGATGAAAATAAGGAATTTTGCTTAGTGGCCACTTGCCGGTAGGTTGATTTTTTTTAGTAGCCAGTTACTGGCTAGTATGAATAATTTCTTTAGTAGCCAGTAAGTACATTTATGTCACTAAATATTTAATTTAAAAATATATGAGTTTAGTGTAAATAAGTGATTTATGTACTAAATAAAAATATTTTAATTCATATTGTTTTAATAAACTTGAGATAATAATTTCCAATCAAATTTTAAATAAAGTTAATAGCAAAGTTATATGCAACATGCTTATATAGCTAACTACATAAGTACCCCTATGCTTAGTTACTTTTTAAAAAAAAATCTGAAATTTGCAACAAATTTTCTGAAATATAAAGGGGGAGGGGTCCCTCCTGGTACTAATTATGCATTTTTTTCATGATACTTTAATGAAATTCGCATTTTTCAATGATCTATTGGCGATATTTGCATTTCTTCCGCGATCCTTTGACGAAATGTGCATTTTTTTCGCGATCTTTTGACAAAATTCACGTTTTTTTGCAATCTTTTGATGAAATTCGTGTTCGTTTTTGCGATTCTTTGATGAAATTCTCATTTTTTACGCGATTCTTTGACAAAATTTTGTGTTTTTTTTTTGCGATCTACTGATGAAATTCGCATTTTTTATGCGATCCAATGGCGATATTTGCGTTTTTTACGCGATTCATTCACGCTATTTGCGTTTTTTCCACGATCCTTTGACGAAATTTGGGTTTCTTAGCAAGCCTTTGGTAAAATTCGTGTTTTTCCGTGATCCTTTGACGAAATGTGCAGTTTTTTTCGCGATCATTTGACAAGGTTTTGTTTTTTTGGGGATTCTTTGACAAATTTCGATTTTTTTCCGAGATTCTTTGACGAAATTCGCGATTTCTTGATGAAATTTGGGTTTTTTAGCGATCTTTTAATGAAGATCAGGTTTTTCCGCGATCCTTTAACGAAATGTGCGGTTTTTTCGCGATCATTGGATAAAAGTCTCGTTTTTTTGACGAAATACGCGTTTTTTTTTTCGTGATCTGTTTATGATATTTGGGTTTTTTTTCGCGATCCTTCGACTAAATTCACGTTTTTTTCGCAATCTTTTGACGAAATATGCGATTTTTTGACGAAATTCGCGAAGTTTTTTTCCGCGATTCTGTGACGAAATCCTGCATTTGACCTGTACTTTCATATTTTTAATCGCCAGTTTTTCACGTTTAGTCGCCGAGTGGCGACTGGCGAGTGCTTATTTTCATCTTTAGCTCAACACGTTCAATAAAAAAAAATAAAAATAAATTCAAATAGTTATATTAAAGATTCAAAAATTTCTAAAAATATGAAACTTTTCCATCAGATCAATACTATTAAATTACTTAAATAGATATAGTGTATGACAAGCAATAGTTGAAAGTAAAAGATTTTATATACCTCTACTTAAATGCACATTCATCATTCTATAAAAATACATCAGCCTCTCCTCCACAATATAACATGCTTGTAAATAGATACCGGCACTTTCCGTGGCCAACCTGAAAACCACACAGTACACAGCAACCACCAGAACAAACATATCACTCCAGGGTTCCAATAGCAGACATGAGCTAATTGGCCCAATGGTACGGATAAATGGAGAAACTTATTGTATCCAGAACCCATGGATACCAATAGTAAAAACATCCATAATCATCTATAAAGATGAAAAATTGGCCGAGATATCTAACTTCAGATGACACAGCAGAAAGGAGGAAAAATCTAACAACTACCACTTTGTATTAAATGGAATTAAACTATAAACATTAAAAAAAAACATACTTTAAAAGAATTTGAACGCGTCGAACTATAGCTGCATTAAAAGACCTTTAACTTAACTGGAGCATTTCGTTAATGTTGATTCATCTTTACCGCCGATTCAGAAATAAAAAAATCTTCTGACGTCGACATAACTAAAACACCTTTCATATAAAAGTCGGTGATTCAAATCCACTTTGCACTATTCAAGAAAAGACTTTGAAAAACAGGCAGCTTCTATCCAACATGTTTAAGGCATCTTGAAGCTTAATAAAAACCACGTACAACTAAAAAAAAATAAGCAAATGAAACTCAAAGGCTAAAAATCATGAAGCTACTAAACAGCTGTCTGGCACGACTATAAATAGTACTTCACAGGAAACTCCCCCTCTTACGTAACTCCTTCATCCCACATGAATACACATCACTGTACATTACCAGAAAGATTTGAGGGTGTGGCCAAGAACACAGACGACAACGGACAGCTTACACCACCTGTCATTGGTCGCCGAAACTCCTCAGATGAGCAACGTGATTCAAGTCTTGCCGTGCGTTCATGAGGATCGCCGAAAGTAAACATTACAATGTTTCCCATGAACTGTAAGCCACAATATATGGAGAGTCAAAAATAAGAAAAGGAAATGGCTTAATACTTTATAGCAAAGGATAATAGTAGAGAAAGTAAGTGACAAAAATAAAGATATTTATTTTTCTGAATAAACTTAATTAAATAAATACTTGATATAGGACTTAAACTATGGGGAATGTTAACAGCAGGAAATATATACATTAAGCTAGTATAGATGCTAAAGATTGATAGATTGAATGTGTGATAAGAAATGTGGAAACATACATAGGTTAAGGAAATATAAATTTCCTAACAGTTTTTTCCCCCTGTGACATGGAATAAAGCCCTTACAGATTATACGCAAGAAAATACTCTTAGTTATTGTATTTTTTCTGCTTAATTGTTTGTGTATCACGTGTAATTAAAAAATACGGTCGGATATTTTTTATGATTAAATATAGAATTAATTGAGTAAGAGCATTTCCTAATAGGAATAATAGAAGATATGACTTTTTACCAGAGAGTGCAATAAAATGAAGTGTTACTGTTTTATTATTGTCACTCTGAAGTATGTACAAGAGCTTACAGCCTGAGGTTTAGGCCTGGTACCTGAAGTTTGAGATAGTAATTAGCAAGCTTCGCCTGCTGTGCTGGTTATTTTTCCAAACAAACCTTGAATCAAATGAATCTTCTTGAATTAAAAGAACCTCAAGTGAGTATCATTCTATGTTTTTAAAAGAAAATATTTTTAAACTAAGCTGTTTCTGAATGAATTACTATTAAAATACTATAAATCTCTGTGTGTTTGTCAGTAATGCAATCTTCTCAGGGATCATCGAGAGTACAAGGTCAAGACTGGTAATATTTTAAACAAGAAAATCCAACAAAGTCATTTCATCCATTCCCTAAAGAATTTTATTACAATTAGCCGAGATATTAATTAAAAACTCTCGTTTGATGCTAGATAACAAGCTTTTATTGTTCTGGCAATTGCTTCCATGCATGCAGAGGAAATCAAAGTTTTTTTTTTTTTTTTTTTTTTTTTTTTTTTTTAGCACAAATGTACTGTTTTTTTTTTTCATTTCAAAATTGCAATCACCAAAGTCCTTATGGAGATATAAATATATATACATATATAGTGTTCACAGTACCTGTCTGGTATTGACTGTACTATCATTAAAAAAATAGGATTATGTGCTATTCCAAATAATTATTTGCTGAAATTCATTTTCACATTTTCTGTCTTTTATACATTTTTAAATCATAATCACCAGGCTCCAGATAGAGTTATATATATAAAAAACTACATTTAGGTAGTATCTTCACAGTTGTAATGTTATCTTTTCCTTAACCACTTAACTGTCACTTAATATTTGGAAAAACCATCAGAAAAGTACCTATTTTTTTATTACAGAAATTGAATAATTATAAGGTTTCTATATAAAATATGCAATTCGTTTTTCTTAAGCGAAAAAAAAAAAGATGTTATAGAACAAATTCATATTTGTGGAAAAGCCATGATGCAAGAATTCTGTGTTTTAATGTTTGTTTTACACCATACAAATTAATGCAAATAAGACCTTTATTTTTCACATCTTAGATCTTTATTTATCATCATCAAACAAATTTTTACAAATAATATAATATACATTAAATTTTGATTATTAATAATTTTTTTTTTAGTGTGATATATTTCGAAACATGCAATACAAAGTCCAACATCACAATCAGCGACAAAAACCCAAACCAAACGTTAATATTCAAAGACTTCACATGGAAATGCCAGTTAAATTTTTCTGGTTTCAGAAGTTTTTTCCAGCAATAAATTGCCAGCCCAGAAATATGATGGGCACAAGAAATAACAAATTACACCTCAGCCTGTGATATTGATGGGAGCGAGAATTAAGGGGTTAAAAAAATGTAAATATTTACTGATTCAAAAAAATTATTTTGGGACTTGTGGATAGGGGAAATAAATTTTGAGCCAGATACAGAGCTACACAGACTATTAAAAGACTACACAAGACTAAGAGAGAAAATTAAAAGCTAACATAAAATTAGGAAAACATTAAAACTCAGATTGACATAAATCATTGTTCTGTCCTGTAATGCTGCCAACAGTGTAGCCAATTATGGGATTTTCTTTTAAAAAATATCTACCACAATTTCTAAATTGCTTTAATCTTTGCTTTATTTAATCACAGAATATCTGTCATTAAATAAACCAAGTATTGCTATTCAGAAATTCTAGTAGCTACTTCTAATATAAAAGTGCTAAATTAATATTTAAGCTTGATTAATTTTTGTAAATAAAAAATATATTTTATTTAAAATTATTTGCATACTTACAGCTGCATCTTCTGCTTTATCTGCAAGTCTAAAATAAAAATAAACAGTATTTCAATAACTGATTTTAAAGATTTTAAAAATATGAAACAGAAAAGTAAAAAAAAAAAAACACAATCTAAAAAATGTAGCAGTGGTTATATTGAAAGAGATTTAATCAATTAACTCTAAATACCTAAGGAAGGTCATTAGTCAATACACTAATATTTTAAATAAAAATAGTACTCCATATAATTTTTTTACTCAGTAGACATAAAAACTGAAGAAGAATCATTGCAACAAATGACAATTATTAAGAATACAAGTAATAATAATATACTAAAAATTATCTCAGAAATAATAACTGATTTAATGTATTAAAAGAAACTGAAAGGTTCAAAAGAAAGAATATCCATCTTTTACAGAATACTCATTTTTAAAATGTAACTAATTTTTTAAAAAATAAATTTTTCAGATATGTGGCAGTTTGTGAATAACTGAATATTAAGGTTACTTTAAGTGATCAATAATTGATAAAAACATATTAAATATTTGAAAATTAAGTTTATCCCATTTCAATCAAATGCAAGAATAAAGTAACAGAAGTTAAATGGCACCAACAATTAGAAAATCAGTAATTCATGAAGGAAACTTCTACTGCTTTTATAATTGTCTACTACCACCTTTACATGAAGTAAAACAAATTGTTAACAAAATACAGACAGAAAAATTGAGTGAGTCATTTTAAATTATTTTCAGGAATGATTTTTAGAGAATA
This sequence comes from Maratus speciosus, assembly GCA_963932465.1. Taxonomy (NCBI): domain Eukaryota; kingdom Metazoa; phylum Arthropoda; class Arachnida; order Araneae; family Salticidae; genus Maratus; species Maratus speciosus. The sequence continues at coordinate 434,203,700 of OZ010787.1, forward strand.
CAAAGGTTATTTCAGAAAATTAAATGAAAAATATTTTAAGGTAATTTACTGACAAAGGTGACACTTGAGAAGGCATCTTGCAGAAGCTTTTTTTTCCCTAAAATTTTGTTTCCTTTAACAGAAATAAAGTAAAAATTATATTTTAAAGAATATTTCATTATTTTTCAAAATATGATTTACATTAAAATAGTAAAACATTTTCAGAATTCTCATTTTTGAGAGGGATGTTTATTTAAAAACATAAAATATATACTCTTTTAAATTAAAAAATGGGAAAATGATTCTAGAACATGTAATACAATACTTTGAGAAATTTTATAAGCAATTATAAATGCTATTTATTGATTTATAAATGCATAGTTTCGTGAGATTATTATAAGAAGTCTACTCTAAATGCTCTAAAAATCAACTTTAAAATTCATAAATATCTTAAAACCCTAATTTAACAACCAAAATATTTTTCATTTGATTTTCTAAAAAACTTTTGTATTCTGCAGAACTCATTTCTTAATGAAATATAAAGTAACTTACTCTTTTCTGTCTATCTGTATTTTTTAGTTTACATTTTACTCCATGTTAAGTTATTGGCAGAAACTTTTTATTAACTCAAAGCAGTAAACAATAACCTTCATGAATTACTGATTTTCTAATAATCAATACATTATTATATTTCTGCTACTTCATCAAGTAATCAAAAATGGTCAAAGTATAATTCAAAATATTATAAGCAACCAAATTTAACTGTTGTGGTAAACAACTTAAATTTAAAAATTATCACTAACTTCACAAATTTTATAGAAATGAATACTCACAAAAATAGAAGTAAATAATCAGAAATTATATTTGAAAACAGGAAATAATAATCCCTTCTCTTCATTTACATAATTATATATACAGTAAAACATTGATTATCCAAACTCCAAATAGCCAAATGTTCAATTATTATCTGAAACTCTATAAACTCATTTTCTTTTCAAACTTACGACTTAAACATGGATAATTTTCTTTTTCTAAAGGAAAAATGTAGGAACCTAAAAATTCTAAACAACATAACAACTGAAATTACATTAAAAAAAACCCCAGAGATTATATAGGCAAGGTACAGGCTCAGCAAAAAAAAAAAAAAAGCTTAACTTTCATTGCCTTTTGATGAAATTCACATTTTTACATGGTCCTTTTAAAGAAATTCGCGTTTATTCTGCGATCCTTTAACAAAATGACGTTTTTTTCACGATCCTTTGACGAAATTCACGTTTTATCCCATGATCTTTCGACAAAATTCGCATATTTTTCATGATCTTTTGCAAAAAATTAGCATATTTTCCACGATCTTTCAACAAAATTTGCATATTTTCCATGATCTTTCGTCAAAATTCCCGTATTTTCCATGATCTTTCAACAAAATTCCCATACTTTCCATGATCCTTTGGTGAAATTCATGCTTTTTTTCATGATCTTTCAACAAAATTCGTAGTTATTTCGTGATTCTCTGACATAATTTGTGTTTTTTCCAAGATATTTTGCTGAAATTCACATATTTTACATGATCATTTGACGAAATTCACATATTTTACACAATCCTTTGACAAAAATCGTGTTTTTTTCGCGATTCTTTGACGAAAATCATGTCTTTTTCATGATTCATTAACAGAAATCATGCTTATTCTGTGATCCAATGACGGAAATCGCACTTTTTTGGCAGTCCTTTCTGTTAGCCCTGCTTTCCTTGACGTTTATACCTTCTTAAAGTTAAATACTTTATTTCAATCATTTCTTTATTTTTCCTTTTCAACTAAGTTCATTCTATCGTTCTACTTACCTTTGGTTATCTTTATTCCTTTCAGTTTATTCAAATGTCATTTCGTAATTCACTTACCTGGTGTTTTCATTTTGCCGTAAATGAGGTTTAGTTATTCGTTTTACGATTCGATAGAGAATCAATTCACGTTATCAGACTTTCCTTTCTGATCATATTTCTTTTGTTCCGTTCATCCGTGTAACTCGGATGCACTTCGTATTGCTTTTCTTCCATTCTGGAGTTGAAAAATAGTTTTTCCATACGGCCGTACCCGTGTTACTCAACTCTGCCGGACGTGTGTTTTGCTGAAGGAGGCGTTTTCACTGGTTGGCATGTGCTTAGAGTTGGAAGGTATTTAAAGGGACGTTAGTGGCTGAACTTTGGGTTCTGGAGGTGCCGTTGGTTCTGATGGCTTATAGTTTTAGTTATTTCGTTATCGCTTTTAATTGAACATTATGACAGCTGTTGATAATTAAAGGATATTGTTAAATGTTGAAGTTGTTTTAGATATCGTTTTAGCAAAGCAATATTGAATGCTGTTTAAGAAAGATGTTTTTGAAGTTAGTTAATATTGAAAGGCTTTTGACATTTAGTTTTTTTCATGAATATGTAATGAAGTTTGATGCTGCTAATTTCAAATAATGCAATACTTCGTGGACTTTGCCAAATCTTTAAGTTAAAACCGGTGGTCTTTCAAACTGTGATATTTAGTCATTTGTTGGACTTTTATCTGTTGAATAGACTGTTTTAAGCAAATACATCGAACATTTAATTTTGATACTTCGTTATCGTCGTACGTTGTTTAGTGTCGTCAGCACTTGGATTTCTTCTTAACCATCAGTTTTTCAACGATGATGTGTGTGTAGTGCTACGAATTCTTAAGAAATGCTTTTTCCATGGTTTGATGTTCTGCTTCAACCAACTGTGAGTAAAATATAAAAATATATATATATATCTGTTTGTTACTATATTATCATACAAGTTAATATGCTAATAGCTGGCCTATATACTAAAGTATATTATGCAATACTGAATTCTTGTCTGTCATTGTCAACTAATTACTTTGATTTTATTTTTAGTTATGTACTTGTTTATTTTTAGTTTGTTTTTTTTGACCAATAAATGTTAGCTCCATAAAAAAAACTTAAATACTGTTTCTTCTCTATGTTCATCTACCTTTATACACCTACGTCAACAACCTTGTCATTTACCTTTTTACTTAAGGTCTATGCCGTGGCTTTCCTCAGCTATATTATTTCTCTGCTACTCAATTTTAGATCTGTTTCAGACCCTGGTTCGGTACCCGGACCAGGACAACACGGTTATGGGCCAGGCCGTTCATTGGCCAATATAGTTAGAACCGAGATGGTTCCAGGCCCACATGGGCATTTGACCTGGGCAAGGAATTGTAGACCAGTGTGTGTGTAGATCGCAAATACAAATCTTTTAAAAATGATGAATATGGATATGAGAAGCGCATATGCAAATTTTGAGAAGGTGAAAATTGCTGTTTTTCATTTCAGAATACCAAGCATAAGAGCCTCAATTGATAACCACATCCTAATAACTGATCTTTATTATATTTTACTGATTAAGTATCTATATTATAAAGAACAAGCTTATCTGTGCATAACACTGACATCATTTTGCGAATGGCCACACTTCACGATAAAATTTCAGTCTTGAAATTTTTGCTACTGCAATTTTTTAATCTTCTGACCATCGTACATTTTCAATTTTCGTTGCATAGGGAAAAAATTTACTTTCAAATGCAATTTGTTTAAAAACTGTATCTTAATTGACTGATGTATTATATTTTCTAAAATAATTTTTAAGCATGATTTTTTTAAAGTTTATCTTATCATGTGCCGGTTTCAATACATAATAATAATAAACATTTTGTACATAAAGCAACAAACATTTTTCAGCTTTTGTTTCTGTCTATTTTTGCATAACAAAATTAATATTTCCTTTATACACAAATAAAAGAATAATATTTAAAAAACCACCAATCTAATATGTTTGTGAAAGACAAATTAACGAAATTAATACTTCTTTTATAAACAAATAAAAGAATAATATTGAAAAAACACAAATCTAACATATTTGTAATCGTACAATTTAAATTTTTAGATCACCAAATAGGATTTATTTTTTCAAATGGAATTTGTTTGCAAAGTTCATCTCACTTTACTGATTGTCTATGGTTTTAAAAACAATTTTAAAGCGTGAAATATTTTTAAATTTATCTATATCGTGCGGAGTTCGATTACGAAAGATTAATCTGTTTGTCCTTAAAACAAAATAAAAAGTTCATCATTTCCTTATGGCTAATATCCATTAAAAAAAACTTCCCTATGAATAAATAAATAAAATAATATAAATAAAACACAAATTTAACACACGTGTATAAGCTCTGAAATTATCAGAATATAAAAGGAGTAGTAAGTAGCAAAATCTTGGTCAAATAACTCTTAGCATGCGGGTAATAAGAAAATATCGCTTTTGATAAATTAAAAAAAATTATTTGATTATATAATTCGTATTTTCTATATGAAAAATGCTTTTTTAATGTAAGTGGGCAATCTAAAAAAATTATTGCATAGAAAAAAAATATTAGTTTTCAATTAAAAAAAGATGTTTTCACCTATATTCTTGAATCCGGGAAGCCCGGGTACGATCTCCTAGTTCTTTTCAAGTTTCAATACTTGTTTCAACTTTTGCATGTTAAACTTAAAGTTTAACGTATTTTTTTTTTTATATATATATGCTGTTTCCTGCAAGAATCAGTATATCTTTATTGTACTTTTGAATTACTATGTTTATACACTTGTTTTTTTTATTGCATCATGTCAAGATTACTATATCCTTTTTCCCTAATTGCATGATGTTTTGTTTTAAAAATTATCCTCATTTCCAACGGTGTGGACAGTTTAATTCCTTCTGGAATGTGGTCGGACCTCATGTTGGTTCATCCTCTGGGGTCACGAGCAGCCCCGTGAAATGTCTTGTAGGGGTGACAATGTAATTGCCAGAGTTGACCTGCAGGGGGTAGTGGCCTTCGTGAGTGTTCCGATCACAGGAAGGCCTCTCGCGGGCACATTATTTTTTATTTCAGTAAGTCCATCGTTTTATTGCTGGAAGTGTCACGTAGGTCCCGTCCAAGCTGTTGGAAATTGACTAGTAATATATATATATATATCACCATAATATAAGTTTTGTATTTCTATGCATAGTTCCTCTTATGAAAAAAAAAATCAAGTTTTTCAAGTGTAATGTTAAGCAATAAGTGTTACATATTTAACCCATAGTATTTATTTTTGTTGTTTGGCCAAATATATATATTTCAAAGTGAGCTCACTGAAACGTTTCAATATTGATGTAATTAATGTGTATTATATAAAAAAAGTGGTTTAACATTAGAAGTGTTTTTCTTTTGTAAAGATCAACATATTAACATAGTGTAATTGTGTATTAAAAATGTTAAATTTTTGTTATATATATAATGATCATATTTACATAAGTGAAAAATTTATAAACGAAAAATTTGCATATGTTGGTAAAATGTAGTCATATTTATATGACGAGGTATATGTAAATCCAAGAACTCAATGATCAAGAACTTTATTTTAAGATAAAGATGCTAATTTTTGCTAATGAACTTTACAGGTTAAAAGTTCAAGTTTCGTTTGTTATCCTGCGAGATAACCTTTTGTAGAAGTTGATTCCTCAGAGTAATGAGGGAAGTTTGTTATTATTGTTTTAAAATGTGTTTTCAAAGTGTTTATACCCAGGTTAAATTATTGTTAATATAGTGTTATTTGAATCATTGTGTAATAGAATGGTTATTTTTACTGTCAACATTTTTTGTGGTTATATTGTTGAAAAGTTGTTAAAGTGTTTAATATATTAAGTATCTGAAATGATTGTTTAAATTGATTAGTTTCAAGTATAAGCCAGTATAATTGACAAGGGGGGGGGGCAACTGTTAGCCCTGCTTTCCTTGACATTTATACCTTCTTAAAGTTAAATACTTTATTTGAATCATTTCTTTATTTTTCTTTTCAACTAAGTTCATTCTATCGTTCTACTTACCTTTGGTTATCTTTCTCCTTTCAGTTTATTCAAAAGTCATTTCGCAATTCACTTACCTGGTGTTTCCGTTTTGCCATAAACGTGGTTTAGTTATTCGTTTTACGATTTGATTGAGAATCAATTCACGTCATCGGATTTTTCACTTCTGATCGTATTTCTTTCGTTCCGTTCATCTGTGTAACTCGGACAGACTGCGTATCACTTTTCTCCCGTTCCGGAGTTGAAAAATAGTTTTTCCGTACAGCAGTAAGTGTGTTACTCAACTCCGCCGAACGTGTGTTTTGCTGAAGGGGGCGTTTTCACCGGTTGGCATGTGCTTAGAGTCGGAAGGTATTTAAAGGGACGTTAGTAGCTGAACTTTGGGTTCTGGAGGGGCTGTTGGTTCTGATGGCTTATAGTTTTAGTTATTTTGTTATCGCTTTTAATTGAACATTATGACAGCTGTTGATAATTAAAGGATATTATTAAATGTTGAAGTTGTTTTAGATATCGTTTTAGCAAAGCAATATTGAATGCTGTTTAAGAAAGATGTTTTTGAAGTTAGTTAATATTGAAAGGCTTTTGACATTTAGTTTTTTTCATGAATATGTATTGAAGTTTGATGCTGCTATTTTCAAGTAATGCAATACTTCATGGACTTTGCCAAATCTTTAAGTTAAAACCGGTGCTCTTTCAAACTGTGATATTTACTCATTTGTTGGACTTTTATCTGTCGAATAGACTGTTTTAATCAAATACATCGAACATTTAATTTTGATACTTTGTTATCGTCATGCGTTGTTTAGTGTCGTCAGCACTTGGATTTCTTCTTAACCATCAGTTTTTCAACAATGATGTGTGTGTAGTGCTATAAATTCTTAAGAAATGCTTTTTCCATGGTTCGATGTTCTGCTTCAACCAACTGTGAGTAAAATATAAATATATATATATATATATATCTGTTTATTACTATATTATCATACAAGTTAATATGCTAATAGCTGGCCCATATACTAAAGTATATTATGCAATACTGAATTGTTGTTTGTCATTGTCAACTAATTACTTTGATTTTATTTTTAGTTATGTACTTGTTTATTTTTAGTTTGCTTTTTTTTTACCAATAAACGTTAGCTCCATAAAAAAAACTTAAATACCATTTCTTCTCTGTGTTCATCTACCTTTACACCCCTACGTCAACAACCTTGTCATTTACCTTTTTACTTAAGGTCTATGCCGTGGCTTTGCCCAGCTATATTATTTCTCTGCTACTCAATTTTAGATCTGTTTCAGACCCTGGTTTGGTACCCGTACCAGGACAAGACTTTTAATGAAATTCACATTTACTCTGCAATCCTTCAACAAAAACTGCATTTTTCGCGACCCTTTGATGAAATTCGCGTTTTATCTCATGATCTTTCGACAAAATTCGCGTATTTTCCACGATCTTTTGATGAAATTTGTGCATTTTCCATGATCTTTTGACGAGATTCACGTATTTTCCATGATCTTTCAACGAAATTCCGTATTTTCAATGTTCTTTTGACAAAATTCGAGTATTTTCCACAATCATTTGAGGAAATCCATGTTTTTATCCACGATCTTTTGATGAAATTTGCATTTTTTTTCACGAGTCTGTGACATAATTAACGTTCTTTCAACAATCGTTTGACAAAATTCGCATATTTTCCATGATCCTTTGACAAAATTCACATATTTTACACAATCCTTTGACAAAAATCACATTTTTCCACAATTCTTTGACAAAAATTGTATCTTTTTCGTGATTCTTTAACAAAAATTGCATTTTTCCATGATCCTTTGATGGAAATCGCATTTTTTCCCCCATGATCTTTTAATGGAAATCCCATTTCTCATTTCCGGCGATCCTTTCACATTAATCGTGTTTTTCCCGTGATTCTTTGATGATTTTTAAGTTTTTTCTGCGATACTTTGAAGAAATTTGCATTTTTCTTGTGATACTTTGAAGAAATTTGCAATTTTGTCATGATCCTTTGAAGAAATTTGCTCAATTTGATGGGGTTTGTACTTGGGATTTTGTTGTATTTCATCCGCTACCGCTATCCCTGCTCCCCCCCCCCCCTCCCATAAAAATGTCAAAAAATTTTAATGCATCTTTGCATCGATCCCAGGGATAATAAAATTCAGTGCCGAAAAAGTGGAATTCCACATTTCAGCGGAAAAGTAACATGTCTGATTAATATGTTTAAACATGGATTACTTTCTTTTATTAAAGAAAAAATGGAAGTACCTAAAAATTCTGAAAATATAACAAGTGAAATTACTTTATTGAAAAAAATAGAGATTATCATGTTTACAGAGTATTCAATGTGCTAAGCTGTTAATCCAAAGTAAGTTTTAAGAAATGACAGTAGGCAGGAGATTGTAAATTCCCAAAAGAGCTATAAAAAGAAATTAACCCTCTCTGCAATCTCCCTTTTCTAAACAACTTTATCTAGTAGACAAAGCTTTTATCCTGAATTGGCATTGAACACAAGAAATCTTCAACGAGAACTATCTAAACACGTTATTCTTCTGATATAAGGGCTGATAAACAGAGGAAACAGTTTTCTCATGGAGAATCCATTCAAAACGACCCTCTTTGTCAATAGTTATTTAAAAAATATTCAATGTTCTTATCAAAACATATTAAATGTTCTATATGGAATCTGTCAATTGTTACCTGAAACAGATAACTGGCTTAAATGAAAGTGGGCTTTGGGAATACAGGTACAATAACAATAGACAACAAATAAAAGAAACACCTTTTTTATGGTAAATTTTTTCTTATATTATGAGGTGTTTAAATCCTAGGAAACACTGACAGTACGAATAGTTGCAACTCTTGTTGCAACTTCAATATTTCACAGCAGTGGTGCAATTACTTTCATTAACATTACAGTCAGTGTGCATGTGCTTTCATTTGGATTTTCTCAGTCTTGGTACATTTCAGCTCTGATAATGTCTGAAAAATGAAATCGAGTTGCCCCTTTTTTTAACAGAAAGAAAATATAATATTTAAAAGATTTTAAAAAAATGGAGAAGCAGGAAGAAAGTTAGCAAATGAATATGGTATTGGAAAATCCACAATATCAGACATAAAGAAAAACAGTGATTCTATACTCAGTTTCATTGCTCTATTAGAAAAAGAGCAAGGAAGGTTTGAACAAAAGTGTCTGAAAACTCATTCACAGATAAAGTTGATGCATGTGGTTTCTGTAAAAACAATCATCTGGACAGCCAATATCTGGGACATTGTTGTATGAAAAAGCACTGTTCTTTAATGAAAAATTGAATGGTTATAATGGATTAAAAGAAGTTCTGAATGACAAAGAATTTTTAAATCACATCATGGTAGATATGAAATGCAAATGCATGATGAAAAGTTATCTGTACCAGTTGAAACTCTTAACATTTCATAAAAGTACCGTATATACTCGCGTATAAGTCGACCCCTAACTTTTTACTTCAATTTTGCACAAAATCAAATCAAAGATTTCACTTGCCAATGCGAAAAGGTAGTAAGAAAACAAAAATAAATCATTGAAATTTTTTTAAATGATAAATTATTGTTATATTTATATTTTATGTATTATTTTTTTATTCATACACATAAACAGCCATAATTTTGCAGTATTCGAAGTTTTTGGTTTCTCTTTTTAAACTGACTTGCGTATAAGTCGACCCCCCAAATTTGCTTACCGAAAATTGTCAGAAATTCTTCGACTTATACGCGAGTATATACAGTACTTGAAAAAATAATTTAATGTGAAAGTATGAAGAATTCATTTATAATACAGATGAAACTAGACAAAATCTCTTCCCCAAACAAAAAACCCATTTCAGGGTATGTAAAGATCAAATACTTTTCAGGTTTGTGCAAATGTAACAGGAAGTCATAAGTTATCATTATTAGTGATTGGAGGGTCTAAAAAACCACAAGCTTTCAAAAATATAAAAAGTTTGTTAATTGTTTATGCATTTCACATAAAGAAGCTGGACAACTACTAGCACTTTTATTGACTCATACAACAAAACTTTCATATTTAAAGTTAAAGATAGCACTGTATTCATAAAAAAAAAACCCCAGAAAATGCACTACAGCTTTACTTGATAAATAGAAGACATACAGAGCTTTTTAAAAAAAAATTCTGAAAGTATACAGTGTATATCACTATTTAATCCTGACTACAGCTTTAATTTTGGAGCATCAACACAATAATGGTAAATCTGGTAGGTCATACTGATTTTGGATAATGCTTAGTCTTGTCCATATGAAAGTCTCCTAACAAGTAAGGGTACCGGAGTCCTTGGCAGTAAGATTAGTTTTTTATATGATTCAATTTGTCTCATTGAGCTTAGTAATTTGATACTTTGCATATGTGCTATCGAGGTTTAATAATGATAGGAGAGCAGGTCAAAGTTCAAAATTTCGTTACTTGAAAAATAGCTGCTGTCAAAGAAATAAGTATGATTTAAGTTTACTTATGGTACTTACACAACCATACATTGATGATATTTAATTTTTGACACATTGTTCTTTCCATAGATGTGATTAAAGCAAAAATAGTTCTCACAGTGAGATCAAGAAGCACGCACAGGCTTCTTTTTCAGCTGATTCAACAACACTCAAAACAGGTCAGCTTCCTTTCTTGAATTTTAAAACAGTAGTCTGTAGGGGTGAAGTAATTTTCATATTTATCAATATAGCAACCTTTTGCAAAAATCCATACTCTAACATAGGGATGAATTTAACTGCTACAAACTGATAGCATGCCAATGATTGTAGCTTTATGACACTGTTCCTAGTCATGAGAAAAATATTAAATTATTCTCAAAACTTATGCCTGATTCAAAGAGTGCAATGAGATTGTTGACTGCAATCATGTCTCTCTCAGTAATTGTGACTTTCAGCTCAAGCTAATATTTCTCAAATAGAAGTCGAGTAACGTTTTTTTAATTGAACATTATGTTAACTTAGGTCTTGGTGTCTGAAACTTCATTTCCAATGTTTCAAGCTATAACTTTATACAATCTTTAAAAAAATGGGAGAAAATTCAGTTTAAAATTGAATAGTAACAGGGGTTGGTTCAAGCAAGTTAAACTTGGACAAGAGCAGAATAAAGTACAGTGGAGAATATTATCAGCTGATTAAAGACTAAACCAGAAAATTCTTCTTCCGAGTCCAAATTTAAAATATAGAACATAAGAATAATATGAGAAAAAACAATAATAACCTAAAATAGTAACATTATGCTGCAGAAGAAACTTCAGGTTTTATAAATAAGGCAAAGCTAAAATCACATACCACCTTCTATGAGATTACATTTGAACACAATAAATAAAATACACTAGTCAATTATGTTTGCCACACATTTACTGAAAAATTTGAATAATGCAAGATGCCAAAAATAACACAGTAGCAGAAAACCCCTTCTGGATGCAGAAGTATACAGAATTTCTGCAAAATACAGAGTGACTAAAAAATTGATGAGGGAAAAGAATCAGTAATGTGTGGATGAAAAGGATTTTGTGCATTACTTGGGAAAAGGTATTGACAGAAAGGTATTGAACAAAATTAGATAAGGACTTCATAATTTGAGAAAACGTGCCTGTCAAAAAGCATACCAACAATTTACCTACACTTACAATATCTCGTAATAACCATAATACACAGTAGTTACCACCAATGTATGGCAGTGTAAGAAACATAAGTAAACTTAAATCATATTTATTCCTTTAACGGCAACTGTTTTACAATGAACGAAATTTTTAACTTTGACATAGCCCCCTGTCATTATTAAAACTCAATAGCAAATATGGAAGGCATCACATTACTAAACCTTAATGAAACAAATCAAAAAAGCTATAAAAATCTAAATTTACCACCAAGGTTTCTGATACCTTTGCTTGTAAGGGTGAGAAAAAGATGCATAGAATTTAAGGTATTATTCTTACCAGCAACATGTTTTACTAATTATCTATTATATATATATATATATATATATATATATATATATATATATATATATATATATACAGTAAAATCTGATTGTAAGCCCCCTTCCTGCTTTTAAGCAATTTAAATTTTCTTTTCCACTCCCAAATATAAGCCCCCCCCCCCCCCCACCCCTCACAACCTTTTTTGTGGGAAAAAATTGATTTAAAAATCTAAGGGAGAGAATTTTCAACATTTTGACTTTTTGGTAGATTTCCACATAATCTTAATAAAATCCCACCCCACCCCCCCTCTGCATGAAATGTCCACTTCCTTTCTCTTCTCTCTCTCCCCTTCCTCAGCACAAAAAGTTTAAAATTGTGGAAACCTTAATTCTTTTGTTCCATTTGTTGCTCGCTAATAACAACAGGTAAATAATCAATTATTTAAATTACACTCCTTTCTCCAAAACTTCCTGTTTCTTCTCTGATCCCCAACCAGCAAAGTTCCTTAAATTTAATTTGTAAAAAAAAAACTGCCCTATTTCTTATTTTGTAGTAAGGTGATTGATCTAAAATCTTATCTACATAATCTCATCACTCAACTAAAATCTTCATCCTTTTGAAATTTTTTCTCCATCCTTTCTCCCAATCATTTTCCCCCTCCAAGAGTGGTGGTGGTGATGTGTGTGTGTGTGTGTGGGGGGGGGGGGATAGCTAAATATGTGGAAGGAAAGCAAAAGATTTTTTTTTTTTCAGTTTGGCTGGTCTAACCCCCTGAATTACATGTATATTTTTTAGATTAAATAGAGCCAAACAAAACAGTTTTAATTTTTTTTTAATGTACTATGCATGCTGTGGGGGAGGGGAGGAAACAAAAAGAAAAGAAAACTTTTTTTTTGGTGGGAGGGGGGGTAGAATAATTTAGGGGGTTATTTAAATATTTTAATGACAAAATCACAAATCAAACAGAATTTTTTTGAAAAATTTACAGACTTTAAACTGCATGAGATGGAGGGAGGGGTAGGGTCATTATATGTGGGTCATAAGACACAAGGAGACAAGCAGAGATTTTGGGAGGAAGGAATAATTTAGCTCATAGATTATTTGTTTTAACTATAGTGTATTTGTATAGCATATTGTTACAATAGTGTATTAAGAAATTGAAAATTAAAGAGTTTTATACGTTAAATTATGCATGTTTGGTAAATTATGCATGTTTGGTACCTGAGGCAAAGGGGGAAGCAGTATTTTTTGGTGGGGATGATTAAACATTGTTGCAGTAAAATAACAAATAAAGAAGTACATTTGAAAAAAAAGGTAAAGTTTTAAATTTTGCATAGATTTTTTTGTTGGGGGGGGGGGGGGGGCATTTAGATTTTTTTTTTTTTTTCAAATTGGAAATCTGCTGAAATATGGAGGATTCTCACCTCTGTATTTACGTTATTTACTTCTAAACTAATGACAGAAGCAGGTTTTTAAATAATTTTTTCAAAAAAAATCTTGATTATAAGCCCCCCCCCTCCCAAATTTAACTGTTTTTGCTTTTGAAAAAGGGGGAGGGCTAAAATTGGAATTTTACAGTATATATAATTTTAGAAACATTTGAAATTCATATACTTGCCAAGAAAATGATTTACAAACTTTATGAAAGTAAACTTATCCTAAAATAAATATAAGTGAAAGAACTTTTTCTTAAATAAAAGTAGAACAAATATTTTTAAAAAGACATATAAAAACACCCTAATTTCTGGCATATAAACCATGGATAAACTAAACCTACCAGGAATTTTGCTTCAAAAATGTTACCTAAACTACATCACATAGAAATATGTTATATTTTATTCAATTTATGGATCTAAACATGCCTGTTTGGTCTGCTCTTTACATACGAAAAATTGGGGTATTACATTTCTCAGAAAAAATGGATAAAGTTTTAACTTACTGAAGCATGTTAGCAAGTTCATCAGTTTCATGATTTTCTTCTAGATAAGCCAAGTAAACATTTAAAGCACCTGGAAAAGCCACTATTTCTCTTTGGAATATCGACTTTTTAAAAGTGTTCCTCAAATATAACACAACCTATAATTTTTAAGAAATGCAATATATAGCATAAAAATTCAAAAATATATCATATACTTATATTATGTATATAGGACTGGAAGATAACATATTTTAGATTTTTAAAAAGTCATTACTATTTAGCTAAAAAATACAAATACAGACAAAATAAAGAAAGCACACAATAGCAACCTTCCACGGCTGTATGCACAGTGGGAGTTAAAAAAAGGTATACCCTATAAAATTAATCACCAAATTGCACTGTTTTCATGCAGAAAATATACCAAACTCTTAAATATTCAATTCAAACAACATATCTGGATTTTTGGTATATTTTACCTTCGGATGCCAAACAAGAAGTCATTCAGTCAAATAGTTTAGAAATTTTCAAAATTTGGAACTTTCGTTAAATTCCTTTTTAATCATTGCAAAACAGATTGCAAAAAGGATAGATTTTTAAATATAACTAAAATACTATTGGTTAGAATGAGCTGTCATTTTGTATTCACATATTTGAAATTTCTAGAAATCAATTCCTGTTAAAAACTTCATAGGTTTCACTTCAGATTTTTTTTTTTTTTTTTTTTTTTTTAATACACAAATTTTGAAAGTGATTTTACAAAAAAAATGATATGATGAATGCCTATGAAGTTTTAAAGAGAAATCTACTTCTAGAAACTTCAAAAAAATGATAATCCAAAATTACAGTTTATTCTGAAAAGTAGTTATAGAACTATGCTTTAAACCTTTTAAGCTACCTTCATTGCAGTCTGTTTTGCAATGATTAAAATGAAATTTAACATTACAAGTTCAAAACTTTAAACCTTCATAATTCCTATAACTATTTAACCAAATGACTTCATGTTTGGCATCCTAAGGTAAACTGTACCGAAAAAAAATTCTACTTAAATTGGGTGTCCAAATTGAAAATTTCAGAGTCTGGTACAAATCAAGTGTGCAGACAATCTCCTAAGATTATTTGTTTGACTTAAATTGAAAGAAGATATAATTCCTACTCAAAAAACTATTTTCATTTCTCTTTGCAACAATTTGACAATTAAAATGTATGAGGTGAATCTTTTTTTTATACTGACTTTACAAATAAAAATAATGAGCTGAAATGAAATAGATATGCTTAAAAAGCTTGAAATGTCATTCATTTAAATTACATGTTCATTTACTTTTTTTAAGATAAACTCTTTTTGCGAAAAACCCAAGAACCATTAGGCTGGATCAAATTCATTAAATGTGCCATTACTTCTCTCACTTTCATGGAAAAAAAGTGTTGCAATTTCATAATTTTTATTTATCATTAATGCTTCCCTTTTCTGATAAATGATACAACCAGACATCAATATACTTTTAAATGCATTACTGAATTTGCAAGTTCAGACTATTAAAACCACTTAACCTACTTCAAAAAATAAGTTTTATCATAATTTATGAAGTGCATTTATTAAAATCAACTGAAAAATGTAACTTATAGGCATTTTTAACAGATAAATTTACTTCCTTAGGCTTAAGTGTGCCTAATGTTTAAATCTAAGAAGTTGTACAGATTTTTGGCACTCTACATATATACATACATATACATGGCGTATCATCTTATCCTTGACCAATAACTAATTTCTGAACCGTTTAGAAGCATAATTCCAATTGAAAAGAAAAATATTTCCAATCTTGTCAAAACTTACTCAGTTATGGTTCTTTGAATTTATGAATTTTCATAGTTTTCTAGCATTAGCATTATAAACAGAAAATCATGCTGAACATTCATAAAATTCAAGAAATCACAACTGATAAAGTTTTGGTCATAGAAGAATAGATTTTTTACAGTTTTATTTGTTAGAGCATGGAGAATGTTTATAAAATATAATCTATAGGACACAGGGAATAAATAAAAATTAAAATTTCATAACTTTAAAAAAAAACTGTTTTGACATAAATGAATTTTCATATGATGAAGAACAACATTTGAAAGACATTGAAATTAGAACTGTACATTTAAAACTAACAGTTTAGGTTTAACAATAGATCAACAATAAGAAGACACCCTGAACACACACACACACACATATATATCTATATGTGTGTGTGTGTGTGTGTGAAATCTATGACCAATAATTAATTAAAAAGCAAATTATTTTTTCAAAATACAAAATGATTCAGAAAAAGTTTAAAAGATAACTAGATTAGAGCAATTTTGAAATTATTTTATTTTCAACACTTAACTCATAAAAAAAAAAGAAAGAATGCTATTATACTTTTATCTCTTTGGAGAATATCAATTAGATAAATAAATGAATTAAGGTTTAAACTGAAATAAAAATTAAATTAAAATAATTGCCAGAATTAGAAAAGGCTAATTTTGAAATTTCTTTATACACACTGTTTTTAGGTATGTTCATAATTATATAAATATGTAGCACCTATAGTCATTGTCTGGTATGTCCATCTGTCCACATATAACAGCACAAAAACTACCCAACCAAATGGTTTGAAATTTAATATATATAAATGTTTCAGAATTTTGTCAGGCCATTTCAAATTTTATGATAAATGAATCAAAACTTAAAAAGGTATTAATAAAAGTTTTATTCATTCTGATATTCCATGATAAGAAATGATTCTAGGTTGCCATGGTGGTCAGCCTATTAAATCCTATCATATGTAATTAATTCAATGATATCCCATGATAGGTAATGATTCTAGGTTGCCATGGTGATTACGTCATATTATTTCTGTATTACTGAATTTAATATATATAATCATAATAAATTTTGTATTCATGCATTTTTGAATAAAAGTGCAGCAGCTATTGCACCAAGATCCAAATATTTACAAAACTAGTTATAGTACGAAAGCTCTTCATTTGCCATGTTTGATATACAATTTCTGACTTGTTTAAATTAGTTTCAAGGATTTTTTCTTTGTTGTCTATTATAGCATAAATGACAATTATTAAAAAGACTATTACAGATTCCGTATTTTTAAATATGAGAAATTTTAGATTTAGCATAAAGACAAAAAAAAAAAATTAATATGAATAAAAGTTTGAAAAATGTTGAAATATTCTAACAGCATATTATACATATAGAAAGTAATAATAATAATGGCTACACATTTGTTAGTTTTTTACATTCTATCAATTTTAGTTTAATCTTACAATTATTTAAATGAATGTAATATTTTTAAAATGTTGGTTAGAATGAAGTAAAAAGAAATAGACAGAAAGTAGAATATATTTTAGATTAATTTATTTTGTTTTTAGATCATGAACTAGATTACTAAAATTAACAATGAGCAGTATAAAAGAAAGTTAACTATAAAATGCAGCCATGTGCAATAGCAAAATAGAATTTCTGTTATTTTATATTATCTCCAAAACATGGGCCGAATTAAATTGGATGGGAAGAAGTTCTCAACTGTCACCCTTTCCTTTCCCAAATGGCACTCCTAGTGTTAGTAACTCTAGATTTGAGAATCCTATACATAAAATAATACACATATGTGTATGAAAATAATATTAGTTCAGCATGCTCTTTCACTGTAACACAATCATATACATACACACGCACCAGTGTTGGGCACGTTCACAAAAAAAAAAACGAACTAATTCAAACTCAATTTCTCAAAACTGAGTCAAGTTCACGCTCAAATTCAAAATTTTTCAAACGAACTCGTTCAACTCAAACTCACTTATGAAAGTGAACGAAGTTCACTAAAAACTCGTTCCCCCCCCCCCCCTCCTTCTTTTATTAATATATTAGAACTTCATCGTCAAAAATTCGATGTAAGGGTCTTCATGGGGCCGGCCTAATTTTCCTTCTCGACACTGGGCTCGAACTTCGTTTGGGGTTTTCTATTTTCTAGAGGTTTGGACCGAGATGAGCCAGGACTACATTTATTTCCCGGCCCAAGTCGGAGTTGGACTGCATTCTTCTTGAGGTCTGAACAAGCAGAAATTTTCAGTTCCACTTCCAACCCAGCTCATATGAAAATCATTGGACCTGCGCGAATCTGGAGGCCTACCACGAACAGATCGAATTCTCCCCTTTCTAGTAAAATCTTCTGCATTTCCCGATGTGACGTTGCATTCCGATGACCCTGAAATAAATGCTACCACGACACAATCGAGAACGTCTTCCATCGGATTACTGTCATCGAGATCTCAACGAAAACTTCCGACCCCATTGAAGGGAGGGAGAAAAGCATATGTTGTCGGAAGTGCGTCTTTGGGGAGAGATTTTAAAGCAGTTGATATTGTTTTCTCTGTTTAGTAAAAATACCATCGACACACGCCTAATTAAGATATTTTCATAATCTTTTTTTTAAACGAGAGTGAAATGTTCAGATTTTCAGTTGTCAAAATCTCAAAGTGATATGACGGATAGTTATTTATAAAATGGAAAATAAAAATGAAATTTGTTTTTTTAACCAAGCAAGGGTTTTTCTTTGAAAATTAATAAAAAATTAACATGTTAACCTACAAATATTTAATTAGTATCGTAAGAAAGATCTTATTCTATATTTTTAAATGGTATAAAAAGAAAAGTTTTATAAGTTCTTCTTAAGCAAATATGGGTATAAATACACCAAAATTTCAAGAAATTCTACTTAAATATAAAATAACTGGGAAAATATTATAAGTTTTGAAACTAATTTTTAGCACTAATAATAAGCGTTTTTTTTTTTTTTTTTTTTTTTTTTTTGCAAATACTGCAAACAATTTTTTGTAGATTTAGATTGATTTTTCTTTGTGATACGCTATCTTTTTAAAATGAAATGTTAACTTAAAATAACAAAAACTAATACTAATTTGAAAAAAAGTAATTGAAATGCTTATTAAAACATAGTTTAACAAATCATCATGCACAATCTTATCAATCTGCTTTAAATAAACAACGCGCAATATCCAGAAAGCTAATTATATCATAGTTCTTGCACAAATAATTAGCAGTGTGACCAAGCGCTGCATATGCCCCAAAAATAATTCACCATATACTTTTAGTAAAACTTCTGTATACTAAATATAACATTTATGCTAATATTTAAGCCCACGTGCGCTCTATCGTTGTTTACTCAAACAAAATAATTATCCAAAATTTCCAAAAGATTTTCCTTTTCTTTTTTTAAAATTATTATTAAATGCTTGCTGTATTAATTTTAATGACTTGTTGTATAATATATATATCTATATATAAATATATAAAATCTTTTAATAACATCCAATGAGAATTTCCGATTAGTATAAAATCAAAATATTTAATCAAAAAGTTTTCAAAATTTCAGTTTCAAAATTTCAAAATTTTCAGTAATCAAAAAGAAAAAATCTTAGGAAAGTTTTGCATGTTTTTGAACGGCATATTTTATTATGGAATTTAAATAAATTGTAGCGCTTCTAAGGTCATCAAAAAACAACGTATTTCCTCGTAACTTTCTTACAATAAATTTCGAAAACTTTCAAACAAAATAAAATATATATATACATATTGTTTGAAGATGATGTGAATCAGTCTTCTTCACTTTTCATTTTTTTTTCTGCCTTTGATTATAAAACTATTTTTTCGGAATATAAAATAATTATTGCTCAAATTAACAAAAAAGGAAGTTTCGATATTAAATAAAGCTTAATATTAGGATCGCCAAAGAGTCCTCTTTTTTTTTTTTGTGTGTGTGTGTGTGTGTGTAGATTGAGTAATATTTAACTTATATTTTGAAAGATTAGTTTTATATAGAAATTAAAGACGGAGACAAAAAAATAAAAATCTAAGAAGACTGATTCACATCATCTTCAAATAATATATTTTTTATCTTTTCTAAATTTACTGTAAAGTTACTATGAAATAAGTTGCTTTTTTATGTTATTAGAAACTTTACAATTTATTTTATATCCAATGAAATATGAAGTATAAAAAATGTAGTATCTTAAAGTATTCAAAATCCTGCAATACTTTTCCAAAGATATTTACTTCTTTTTTTTTTCTTTTTTTGCGCAAAAATTTTTTAATTTAATATTTTTATCTTGTTCTAAAAAGAAATTCTCTATCTATTTACTAAAGTATTTTGTTATTTAAGCAACAAATAACAAATCTTAAAACTGATACAACATTTAATAATCTATATAAATAAATATTTGGAAATTTTGAATATTTGATTTATTTGGGTAAACAAGGATAGTGGGCTTCGATATTTTCAGAAATGTTATATTTACTATAAAGAAGTTTTAGCAAAAATATCTAGTCAATTATTTTCTAGTAAGCACAGCATGTTTTCGCTGCTAATTTTTTTATGCGACAACTATTGTATAATTAGAGTTTTCTTAGCATAACACGCTGTTTATTTAAAGGAAATTAATAAACTTACACACGATATTTTGTTAAACTATATTTTAATATGTACTGCAATTATTATTTTTTTAATTCACATTAGAATTTATTTTTTTTTAATTTTGCGTTGAATTTTCATTACAAACACGGACTCCATACTGCATCAATCTAAATCTACCAAAAACTGCATGCAATATTTTCAAAGTACATTTATTATTAGTGTTTAAAATGAGTTTCAAAGCTTAAATATTTTCCCGTTTATTTTGTATTTAAGCAGAATTTCTTGAAATTTTTGGGTATTTATGCTAATATTTACTTAACAAAAACTCACAAAAAATTTATTTTCATATCATTTTAAAGTTTAGAATAAGGCCTTTCTTATGATAGTTATTAAATATCTCTAGAGTAATTTGTTAATGTTTTATTAATTTTTAAAGAAAAGCTCCCGCTTAGTCAAAAAAAGCTAATTTCATTTTTATTTATCATTTTCTAAAGATCTACCGGTCGTATGATTTTGAGCTTTTAACAGCTAAAAATCTGTATATTTCACATTCGTTAAAAAGAAAGATATGAAAATATCTTAATTAGGTGTGTGTAGATGGCATTTTTAATAAACACAGAAAGCAAAATTAAACATTTGTTTTCTTTTCAAACGGGAGAAAAAGAGGGAAGGTCAGTGAGAATTGTCTCGTAACTGAAGTGGTCAATCTAGTTTTTTCCGATGCCTACTTGAAAAGGAATCTAGAATCCGTGAGCTTTTGCCGAGCTCTTCGTGGTAGCACTTAATCTGTGTATCAGAAAAAATTTTCGGGAAACATGTAAATTCGACCTTGGGTTCTTCTCGCTTCAGAAGGAACTCGATCTGTTTGTGGTAGGCCTCCTGGCCTGCCTCGTAAAAATATCAATAAAATTTGGACCGGCACAACTTTTTTTTTTTTTTTTTTTTTTAAATGCATGTTTTTTTTAAATCGCTGTTATTCCTTAATTAAAATTGATATAATTTGTTTTTATTATTTTTTAGGATGGGTAGATGCATTTCTTGGCAATAAAATTAAAGTATGGTAAAACCAGCGGAAAAAGAACGGATGTGACGTCTGCGGATATGACGGAATCCCATGTTTAAGAAAAAAAAAAATGTTGATCTATGTAAATTGAGAACAACAGTACTTGCGAAAAGAATATAATGCATTTACAACAGACGATGAACCTGATCATGGGGGAGCCTGTCCATAATGGATTTTTTTTCTTTCCTATGCAATTCCGTCTTAAAAGATTTTATTGTATAGAATTTTTAAAATTTTTAATTCTCCAAGCCATAGAATGTGGATTTATATTAATGATAACTGTGACATTTACATCATATAATCCGATACATTTAAAAAACTTTTTTAACACTTTTTTTCAAATGAAGAATATAAACAGGAAATAAAACGATAAAGTATGTATTTTTTGTTAGAACTTCTCGTACAAGACAATTTTAACCTTAGGTTAAACTTTAAACTTTTAGGTGTAAAAAATATATGTTCAGCTTGGTCGGGCCGAATCAATTAATTTTTTATGCAGGTTAGGCCGAACTTTTAGCTTTTATTCAATAACTGGGTCAATAACTTTTATTCAATAGCTAGGGCAATAATTTTTTTGAACGGGCCAAGCTCGGCTCGGAGCAGTTCTGGCCGAACTTCAAACTTTTATACCGAGTTAAAAGAAAAATTGTCTACTGATCGCACTTGGCTTGAAAATTTCTTTCCTTCCACAACTTCTATTTATATTTTTTAATGAAACAATTGTATATAAAAAGAAAGAAAAAATAAAATTTAAATCTAACGAGCACAGGAGATATATTTTCAAACGCTCAATGGTATTAAAAATTTTTTTTTTATCATTTTGTTTTTTTATAATTTTACATTCTTACAAAATTGCGATAGTGTAATACCCGGTAGCAGAAAGTTCAAGATGGGAGATGGGCGTCGCAGATTTTCTTTTCTATTTTGCGGATTAACTTTCCATCGAACCTTTGTTTCGCTTTCTATTAGTACTTAATACAAAAACTTAAGATTAGTTTTAATAAAAATGATTAAAATGCATAAAGACATCACAGGTCAGTGATTGTTTGATTAATTAACACTTCAATTGTAAAATATTTTACCTGCCGATTATTTTTTGCCTCTGAAGTATCTGTCGCAGTCACTTGGGGGAATATTCTGCTACTATAGTGTAATAATTAGAATTATATCTTTAGTTTTCATTTATTATTTTATGTGTATAAATAAGTAGTATTTTATATGTACAAACACCGTCTCGGAGGGATCATGCCGGCCATCTTTATTTTGAAATTTAATTACATTTTATTTGTCACTAATTTTGAAAAAAAAAAAAAAAGAAAAA
The DNA here is from genome assembly GCA_963932465.1 of Maratus speciosus. Lineage (NCBI taxonomy): Eukaryota > Metazoa > Arthropoda > Arachnida > Araneae > Salticidae > Maratus > Maratus speciosus. The sequence continues at coordinate 434,226,305 of OZ010787.1, forward strand.
AAAAGCAATTTAATAAATTACAACGACCATTTGGAAAATGATTTTTTCAAAGACAAAAATTTAAGACATAAAAAATCGCACGGAGTTGATCATACATTACGTACGCCATTAATTAAACATTAATAGTGTTACTGTAAAAACACGTAAAATTTGCAAGCAACGAAAATCGTCTGTGACTCGTCAGATTTCCTGAAACTTACGTATTATCCAAGCATTTCATTGGCTGTTCGGGAAAAGGCTTTTCCATCATCAGATTTCCAAGAAATCTGATGACCAATTTTAAATGAAATTTCATTCTTAAACTTCTAAACACCCCACAATATTACTTTTTACACCGTCATATAGAGAAAAAAAATGTACTTTTAAATGCAATTTGTTTGAAAGCTGCATCTCAATTTGTTTGTGAGTTATTATTATTATTTTTTTTTGTAGTTTTTATTACTTTTTGGTCATAGTGGCAACAGAAGTATCCACCTCTGTTGAAAGTGAAGGGAAATACAGATTACTGTATAGACCAATCAGAAAATGAATAAAATGCGGATTTAACCAATAAAACTCTTCAGATATGTTTTTGATTTCCTACCCTGACAGAGAACAATAACCATTTTTCCAAATGTTTAAAAAAACAGGTAACTTTATTCACCTTAAATAACTTAAAATAATTAAACACAAAGAGAAAGAATAGTAAAAAATTCTTTTGCCATGATATCTCTGCTTCTCAGACCTATCCCTTAATCCCCCTAAAAGAAAAATTTTATTTATTTATTTGAGTTCGTGCATTTCAAATTTATATTAAATGGTAAGACAAAAAAAAAATGAACTGTTTCACGTTCCAATTTTGAAAAAAAAAAGGTATAAACTTATTTTTCAATATTATATATTTCTTAATTGTTCAAATTTCTGAAATGCTAATGTGAGTTTATACGTTTAAAACTGTCTTGTTCGAAGAGTTCTAAAATAATTCCTAGTTTAGTTTATTTCATGTCTATATTCTTCGTTTTAAAAAACGGACCTGAGGTGCCGACTACAGCAAGCACGTTTATTCCAAAATTCTTGTTCCCTTTCCTCTGGATTTTGTTCAACCGAGCGCTTATAAAAGATAAATGTCTGACATAAGGGGGGAAAATGTCCCTTTATGTTTTGCATATGAATACATAAAATTTGCACATTTAATTCTTTAAGAATCTAACAGAGTTTTTCATTTGCCCATGAAATTAATGTATGCTTTATTATTATAAATTATTGCTCCTTGACCATGGCCCTTCGCATACTGCCGAGTCTTGAAAATTAGATTTTAACACCTAATTTGACAGCATTTTATGAAAGATCTTTTGTTATAGAAAAATGAAAAACTGTACAATTTATTGCCGTTTTAACGAGAATTATGCAATTTTTTTAAATTTATAAATGAAAATGAATTAAACATAGATTGAAAAATTTTGTATTATTTTAGAAGTTAAATTCTTTTTAAAATCAATAATTTATTTATAACTTATAGAACTTCCCATTTCTAATTAAAGAAAAAAATTGTCAAAACTAGCAATTTGTGAAGGCCCCCATGGCTTTCTCTTCTGTTGCCCTCACATAAATCCGGACCTATGCATCATTTCTTAAACCCAGGCCTCTTTCCTTTTTAATCCAAAAAGTTACACATTTGTATGCATTGTAAAAAAATTCCGGAAGGTTCCGGCAAAAAGAGGTGGCATTAAGATGCCACGGCTTTTTGCTGTTACGTTTACATTCCAATTTTTCAGAAACATTCCATAATATATACTCCGAAACCTTTCATATGAAAATACTAAAACATTTTGATATGAAAGGTTTCAGAGTATTTATTATTTTGATACATTTATAATAATATTTTGCAGTTTTCACAATAACAATACACATTTTTATTCCTAATAAATTCGTGAATGACTCGTATTTCACAGCAAAAAAGATGCTTCAACTTTAAACTGCTATTACTCTTACAGTTTTAATAGTAGAAAAATGAAACTTTTTTTTTTTTTTGTCATACTTCTTAGGATATTTTTACTAAATATACATTATAGGAGCGGGAAAGAATATAAAAATTTTAATTTCATATTAGTTTAAGATGTGTTTTTATTGAACCAAATCACTTTTTAAATACTTCTGTATCTCATTTAAGACTGTTCTCAAGTCCAAGAGGGCACTTTATGACATAAGTTTTAATTTATTTTTATTTGGAAATGCATGAAACTAGCATGTGTTGTTGTTCAAAAACTAGGTCATCGAGCTGTTTTTTCCATTTTTTTTTTTGCAAACGCAAATAGATCTTTCAGAAAATGGTGTCAAAGTGGACGTTTTGAACCAAATTTCCACGCGAAAGTAGAATACCTCTCACAAAAGGGCGAAAAAACGTGTTTGCGACGTGATCAAAATCGCTTATAACTCAATAGGTAATTTATTGATTAAAAAAAAATGGAAAACACAGTTCGATTCGAAATTGCATCAATGGTCAGGTTTTCCAATTTTATATCTTTCCGTTAAAAAATGAATTTGTAAATGTGTCAAAATGTTTTGCACTTGTTCAGCAGAGTAGTTCAGAACAGCCTTAAAACATTTTTGTAATTGGAAAACTATATGTCTATGCCTTACGGTTTAGGAATTAGCTATGGCAAACAGTTGAGAGTGGACGCCCTGTATAATAAAACCTCCGAATAGCGGGCACCTCGGTACCCATGAATTCGGCTGTAATTCGGAGGGTCCTTTATTTAGAAATAAAAACTAAAGCAAACAAATATATAGAGTTGTTATGGGATTAAAAAGGTGTTCGCTAAATAGAAATGTCAAGGTAAAGAAGAAAATGAAATAAAGGAATGTTTTATCTTTTTTGTTTATAAAAAACAAACAAACAAACAAAGTCTCGGAATCTGCATAAAAAAATCTAAGGCTCGGGGCTGGTCCAACACAGAAAGAATGAAATCTAAGCCCTATTCGAATCTTCGGAACAATTATGCCCAGCCCAGTCACAAATCAAATGATAGAAAATTAGCACAAATTAGTGCTTTGGGTCCATTCAGACCTCCACCCTCTTCCCCCTCTCAGAATTAAGAAATATTTGAAAGGAAATGAATATTTATTTCATATTAGAAATTTTCTAAAATCAATATGATTGCAAAATATTTCTGAAAAAGTACATATAGGATTATTGAAAGATAAACATTCACAAACTGAGTAAATAATAATACGTAAAACTGAAAGTCATAGACATATTGCTAAATAGATATACCAGAATTACTGATAGTGATAACTTAGCATCTCCTCTCTCCCCCTCTCCAAGTAAATATGATCGCAACAATAAAACTGTTTTCCTTTCTGTAAAATAAAATCTAAAATTTTTATTAATAAAAACAAATATACTTTCGAATGTTACTTACTCTCTCATACATAATCATTCTTTGTACAAGAGAATGTTAAACAAAGCAAAATGCTGTATCAGATAATGTCTTTGAGAGGAGACAGAGATATATAGCTTCCTAGAATCTATTTTAAAGATTTCTACCGCAAAGAATCTTAGACAAAAAGTGTAATTGCCTCAGAATATTTCCTCTTCGTGCTTCAGGCTTTATCGACACTTTACAGGATCCAAAATCTCCCTAAAGCTGCGTACGCACCATCCTTCTAACTGTTATCACTTTCGGCTTCGTTTGTTGTGGCCATGCAGTGTCTGATTTTTAACGACTTTAGCAGGAAAGGGACTGATGTCTGGCAAAAGAGGAGCCTTTACTTCAAGTACAGTTGAGCTCCTTATCTCCTGACCCATTGTTGATTCCCCCCATTCTTTTGTTAATAAACCGCAGATGGGTTCAGAATAAAAGATTTTCCAAGAAAACTGGAGAAGTAGGCAAAATACGTGTGAGTATGCAGCCTTAAACAGACCATAAGAGAATCAATCTCATATCTGACATGTTTTTAGCAGGCACCCTCCCACACCCCTAAATAGTGACATAGTACACTTTAGGTAAAGATGAGATAACATTACTACAACAATACGGAATAGCCAACGTCCGGGTCTTTATTTTCTTTTTTTTAGTTCTCCTCCTTTTCAAAAAGGGCCATAAAAATGCGACCAGAAAGAGGGAGGGGCAGAGGAGGCACATACCCCAGGCAGCTGCGGAAGGCGAAGCTCCAAATGAAAATTTGTTTGTCGATTTTCTCACGTCTATGTTTACTGTTTAGCACGATTGTTAAAATTGTCCTTTCTGGGTACGTCAAAGAATAGAAAAATTCAAGAATGATATGGGATAAGGATCCTGTATAAAGCGGAATTTTTTTTCAGTTCCTTTTGATTCCGTTTTTAAGGTTTTAATGAATCAATATTTGAGATAACTGATTACGTAGTTCAGTTTTGCGTATTTTATGATTACTTATTTTAAATTTTAAAATAAATCAGATAATAGAAACTAAAATTCTCTTTGAAAAAAGCTTAGCAGAAGAGGGGGGGAAGGGGGTGCTGAAATGCCTGTTTTCCCCGGGTGTAAAAAAGGCTAGTTTTGGCCCTGTCTTTATAGTATTATTGCTCTTTAGAAAATTCTTTTAAAACTCATCATATTTTCACTAATAAAATATTTCTTAGGTGTGCAGTCGGAAATCTGGGGGGTTCATTATCCCCCTGGACTCCCCTTCCTGCGCCCAAGCCCATGTAACACACATGTGTGTGTGCATAAATTATCACAAATATGATACGTGTGTGTGTATCAAAAATGAAATGCTGGCAATATTTTTCATATTCCGAGAGAAGAAAAAAAAGTTCTTAACTGTACAGTAAAGAAAAAATAATCTATGATCACATTTCTTACACATTTTATTTCTCATGTTGTAATTTGAATATATACTCATTGATACTCAAAAACGTATTTATTTTCATCTGAAACATAGTTGTGCTCAAACTTTTTTATGAAAATCCAAACAACCCGACTTAAACCCAGCTATGGAAAGAAAATTAAAACCATTAAGACTGAAAACAGGCGGTAGCCGATAAGTTCTTCTCTCAAAGCTGGTAGACGGAAGGTGCTGGGTTTGAACCCAATCGTACCCGTTGGCCTAATCGTTCTGAGTTTTCCGTGGTCTTCGAACCTTGGATTTCCTTGCATAAATACGGGTTAGATTCCCTTAGAAAGATGCCCCTGGAGGTCACCCCTCTCCTTTCCAGCTTATATCCTCCTGTAGATAATCAGCCGTCGTAAATAACACGAACACCACTGAAAACAGAAATTTATGGACAACCTAATCCAATGAACTCTATTCAATGATCCTGAGGTGTCCACTATACAAAGGTTTTACTATACTTGAATATTAAAGAATGAATTTTATGAATATTTGAATTAGACTTGTTTTTTTTTTTTTTCTATAAAAAACATAAAATTGGTATTAGCGACATAATTGTAGATTACTTTTCATAATTGGATTAAAACATAGTTTACTTTCCTTTTATTTCGAGCTCGGGTAGGGTTGCGAGTGGAGCTTATTCTTTTTGTCGGGTTCGGTTCGGGTTTTGGGTTGAATTCAAATAGAATTTCGGGTTCGGTTCGAGCTGTACCTGACCCGTGCATGACTATCTCTATACATATGAAAAAAATAGTAAACGTTATTCGTCGTAAGTGACACAAAAATGTTAAACACCAAGAAAACAAGAATGTGAAGTTTTCGACATGACGCTTTACACTCTGAACACCCCATGGAAGACAATTTTTATTTGTGTTTTTCTTTTTACATTTTTATGTTCAAAATTTATTTTAAATATTCATTTCAGGAGGCCAAGTACAGTTCTGAGCAGATCGGGTTGTACCCGGCCCGAACCCGAAAATTCCATTTGAAGTCAATCATAAACCCTACCCGAATCCGGAAAAAAAAATTCTTTGTTTCACAACCCGACAAAAAAATTTTCGATAACTCACAACACGACATATTTCAATCCGCACTTGATTCAAACCCGAAATACTTCAACTTGCAACCCGAACAGAACCTGAAATGAAAGGAAAGTAAATCATGTTTTACAATCATCTAATACAAATTTTATCCTTTATATAAAAAATGTACATATCTATTTTCTTTAATATTCAAATATAGTGAAACACCTTGAGATTGTTGAATGGAGTGACTGTGGATTGGGCTCACTCTTCAATAATTCTTATCGGTCAAATTTAAATTGTTTACTAATCAGGTTGTTGAGATCTTCAAAAAGTTGGAACAGAGTTATGTTCTAGAAGAAAATTGAGTATATATTCAATTTAGTGTTTGAGAAATAAAATGTATATAAGAAATGAAATCATAGATTATTCTTTCTTTACGGTACAGTTAAGAACAATTTTTTCTTTATATAAAAAATATCATTAACAATTTTTTTCGACACACACAAAACACATATATAATGTTTGTGATAGTTTCTGCACAGGTAGACATATTATGTGTGTATAGATTGTAAGATGTCCAGCATTCAGCGGTAAAAGCAGTACAATGCAAATATATAATTGCGTTAAAAAATTGAAAATTGTTTGCTAAATAGTAGTCTCCGCTGGCCTTTTTAACCACTATACAGGTCAAAAACAGTGTTGCTAAATCTGGTGGATTTTTTACTCAAAAAATTCGAGTTAGTACCATAAAATTTTTAGTACTAATTTTCTTTAATTTTATTCACAAAATATTATACTTATAATAACCAAAAAGTTCCATTTAAACTTTTTGGGAAGAATTTGGAATTTCATAATGATAGTTTTTATAAATAATGCATAAAATGCATCAACAGTCTGTATAGTGTTAATTTTTCTGTACATATATTTATTTTTACGTCGATATGTTTAAAATTTTGTCTTGTATGAGAAATTCTGACAAAAAAAAAATATTACAGTCTATTTTCCATGTTTATATTTTTCATTTTAAATAAAAGTGCCATAGACTGCATAGTACAGGGACCTCCGTTCCAAAATACTGTTTCTCCTACATTTCTTTTTATCTATCCTACTGTAAACTATATTGATTTTCTAATGAATCACTATTTGTATGTAAACATATCTGATTATTATTAATGCCATTAATCCATTTGCATGGTTTGGAGACTTAAAAATCTGAAAAATTCTATACCGAAAAACCTTTTATGATGGAATCACATAGGAGAGAAAAAATCCTTATAGTTAAGTTCCTTTTATACCAAGTCTGTCGTCTCTTTCGAATGTATTATTTATTTTCAAACGGATTATTAGATCCATTTTGCACCGATGAAGAATTTTTTCCACTTAAAACAGGCTTTCGTCATACACAGATTCTTGTAACAGGTTTTACAGTACTGTATCACCCCCACCCTAAAAATGTATATGTACTACTATTCTTTAAGGATAATTTTAATTTTAGAATCATGGTAATTTAAAAATATATGCATTTTTGGCAAAAATTGCTGACCCAAGGAGGTTGTTCCTTAAACAGATTTTTGAAACAGTCAGACGGGGATGGGTCAATGATTTTCATACAAGCAGCATTGTGACCGGACCAAAAACTTTCGGTCAGAAAATTCGCAAACTTCTAGGAAGAATAAAGCACAGGGCCAGAAATAAGTCCAGTTCGGCCTGGTCTGAGCTTCCAGTGAAAGCAAGACCCAGAAAACTGATGATCAGACTCGACCCGTCCCAAGTCTGTGTAGACCTCTGAACTGCATTTGAATGGGAAAAACGTGTTCTTGACGGCTGGAAAAAATTTAAATAAAATATGAAAAAAATTGAGCTTGAGTTGGAAATTTTGTTCAAACTCACGGATTTTTTAAACTTTCGTTCAGCTCACATTCATTTATCAAAAATTGAATCAAGTTCAACTCAAAGTTCACAGAAAGTGAACTAAGTTCATGAACTTTCGTTCAGTGAACGTGTTCATACCCAACACTGACATGCACACAGTGTTTTCTTTCCTTCTGTTTCCACTTGTAATTGTACTAAGTTTCTATGATGATAGAGAATATTTCAAATAAAGTGTATAATTCTACTGATTTGATTTATAATTTTAAATAGCTGGTGAATCACTGGAGCTCACAGTTAATTTGATTGTGACTGTAGATAGTACTTTAAAACAGTTTGCATCTTCTAACATAAGTACTGTACTCCTTAGTGTAATCATGGATCTACCAATTAAAAGAGGGAAGTGTGTAAAAAAGTTTAAGTTAAAAGTATTAAAATATCAAGGTACTTGAATAATGGTGCTGCAAAAAGGACTTATACCAGAGAAGATGGTAAGAGAATGGAGGAAGAAGAAACACATTCTCTATTGTATTAATATTATTTATAACAGAATACATTAGTAAGTAATTTGTTTTATTTTTAATGCAGTACACAATTAATATACAATTTTAAGACTTTTTTTTTTTATCTGTACCATAAGAAAAACTGCCATTTTCAGAAAGCCTTAAAAAAATAATAAAAATAAAGGTTAAAGAATTATCTTGAAAATCAAAATATGCAATGATTATAAATTAACAATTTACACTTATTTCAAAGTAATTAAGTTTCTCACTTCTATAATTGTATTCCCATCATGGGTCTTTTCAGCTGCATCCAACAAATCCAGCTTATCTTTCTTACTTTTATATTCATTTAGAGAATATTCCTAAAGAAAAAGAAATCAATATTCAAAAAAGTAAACCTGACTAATTTTAGGTAATTTGATAAATTATTTAATAACTTTAAAATAATGTTACCACAAAGTATGATATGTTACTCTACATTACCAATTTATCTTGCTCATATAAATAATGGGCTATAAAATTTCATTTTACAAATTTTTCATTTCATGTATTTTATAATTATACATTTGAATTTCATTTTATCTTACTTTTGAATGTCATTCTTTTACATTATTCTTAACGATTGTGTATTTTTACATAAATTTATTATTTAGTATCCCATACTGTTAGAGTAGACATAAAGCATTTATTATTCCAAATGTCAATAAATGAAATTTGAAAATATATCTGCAAAAATTTCAGTAACAGCCAAAACATACTTTAAACTTTTGTACATCAAAATCATTCAAAGAGAAATATTTGAGTTTTCCACATTTTGTTTAACTTAAAATCTTATAATCTGTAAAATAAAACAACTATTTTATTTTACTTTTCATGATTCACGCTCATTTTCTGGAAATAGAATAAAGAATTTTCAAGAACAAAATTATATTTAAAAAACAAGATGCAGTATGGTTTTTATCATTATTTAATGATAAAAACCATACTGCATCTTATAAATATAAAAATAAATGTTATTATTTACTCATAATATAATTGTTTACTATCTTAAGTCAGTTGACTTTTTATTTTTTTTAACATAAAATACATAATTCTTTTAATAATTTTCCTTTTTTTTTTTTTTTTTAAATCTATTCTTATAATTTTGAATAATACAAAATAGACATGCACTGAAATGGTGCATAATTTTTATAATCATTACTTTGGTAATTAGATATTTTAGATTTTATTCATTAGATTTTATTTATTTATTTTGTTAGATATTTTGATTTAAAAAAACATGCATATATGCATACACACATACAGACACAGACACTGACATTTTTGGGTTTTATTAGTGTCTATGGCACTAAAATACATATCTATGCAAATGCAAATTCTTTGTTATTACAAATATTTTAAAAATCAGCTCCATTTGTTATTTTTTTTCATATAAAATATAAACATGTTAAAAAATAATGCATTAAATGAAAAAGCAAACAATAATATCCTTATTATTTCACTAATTACAACTGAAAATTTTATTTAAAAAAATTATGAGTTTCTATTGAGGAACAAAGTTATGTTTTTAAAAAGTAGTGACATTTAATGAATATAAAATCAAATACTATTTAAATTTTATACCCTCCAAGTAGAATTTAATCTTACTTAAAAATAAAAATAACCTATCATATTGATATACAATGCACAATATTTTTCATTTAGCTACATTTACAACATTCAAAAAGAACAATCTCCTGAAAATATTTCCTTTAAAGCTGTAGCTTTGACAGAAAGAGAAATAACTCTGATATTTAAGAATGTTATCTATAAAGCTGTTAGAATGAATATCATATGGTAAACAATAAAGAATAAATAAACCAAGCGATCAAAATTGAAAATATTCTCAGAAAATAATGAGTAGTATCATCTACATTCTTTCTGAAAGCAATGAAAACATCAATTTGAAAGGCATGATATGAAAATCTATGATGCATAAATTAAACTTCTAATAATAACATAAAAAATTCCTTACTAATCCTAATATCATATTTCTAATTGTTTTTTCTGGTCCACATTCTTCAATCTTAGCTCCTTTCTATTAAAATAAATAAAAAGGAAAAATCACAATCCAAAATTGTGATAATGCAGGAAATACAATGAACATATATAGATGTATGATGAACAACTTACATAGATATAATTTTCTAAAACAAATTCTTAAGAGAGAATTAAGTATCTAAGTATAGAGAGGTGGGAAAATTTTTTCTTACATGATATCATTTTTTATAAATATTACCAAGACAGAAAATAGCTAAACCAATATCAGATTATCACATAAATTCACTCAGAAAATTTCTATTATTTGAGAAGTATCTAAAAATGTTATGTCATTCTGCATCACTAAAGATACAAAAAAAGAACATAATTTATGTTAGCGATTTCAGAATAAGATAATATCAAGAAGAAATTTTTAAGGCAGAAAAAAAATCTAGATAATAATCTTATTATTTAACAATTTTTGTATTATCACTTACTCCTTAAGAAGTAATTGATTTTTTTTTACTCTAGAAAGGTAGTGGGGAGACAGAAGTTAAAGAAAAAGCCTAAACGTTGTATAAAATATATGAAGTTTAAATTTTGTTGGCTTTCATATAATTTATTAAAAGTAACAGCAGTATAAAATATTATATTAGAAAACAAGAAGTAAAAAATAGGGTCCCAGTTAAAATTTACATGATCAATTTTAATTATAACCCATAAATATTAATAAATTACTGAAGATACTTTCTAAATTTCCATTATACAAGAGTTTTTACCCTAAGAGCCAATGAAAAATAATCCAAAGTATTTCTTAAAATTAGGTAATACATTATTAGAAAAAAGCTCATAAAATTAAGAAAAAAAAATTACTAACACCCTTAAGGGATAGAATATTATTATAAAAAATCTAAAGTTTCAAACAGGTTGATGAATTTTGCAATTGTACTATACTTCTCTACTGTATTAGACAAAATCTAAAAAAGAAGTCATTGAAATAAACTTTTTAACAAAATGTAATTACAAATATAATTTTTTATAAAACTGTATCTGTCATGCAACCAATCTCTTTTTAACCTCTAAAGTAAAGTGAAGTGAAGAGACTGACTTGACAATGGTAAGCGAATTGAAGTGAAGAGGGGAGACCGGCAGTAGTGGTGGTTTTCGTCGTATGTGTAGGATGTGGGAAGACATCCGAGTTAATATTGATTTAGTTTTTAGAAATAATATGTGTAGTTTTGGTGGAGTATTGTTGTTGATAAATTGTAGTCAAAGTGTATATATTTTTAGGCAAGAGTAAATATTTTGTAAATAGGATTTTGTGTGAAATAAACGTTTAATATTAAATTTCTGGTGCCATCCTCAGTTGTCGTGACATCACAGCATGCACATCTTCAGACAACCAGAGATATTTCTGCGAATTAAATTAAAAATGTGTATATTAAATCACAGAGTTTGGTTGGTTGGTTGTGTTTATGACGGCCAATTATCAATACGAGGGATATAGGCCCAAAGGGGGGGGGGGAGTGCCCTCCGTGGGGGTCTTTCTAAGGGAACCTAATCTGTAGTATGGAAATCCACGGTTCAAAGAAAACATGAAAACTCTGAACGATTAGGCCGACAGGCACGATTGGGTTTGAACCCAGCACCTCCCATCTACCAGCTTCGAGAGCAGAACCTCTCGGCCACTGGTGGGGCATCACAGAGTTTGGATTACTAAATAGAGCTGAGCGATTTATTTTACTTTTAATTGTGTGGTAAGATACTGTTAATTTTGTTCTAAAATGTTTAAGAATGTAACCAAAGCAGATTTACTTATTGTTTTGTAAGAAATCAGTGAAGAAGCTGATTCGGGTTTGAAAGTAGCTGAATTAAAAGATTTGTTATAGAAATCTAAAGAGTATGCAAATGATAAAGAATTTGTAACTGATTTTTTATCGACTACAGTTACAGAGCGGAAAAATGCAGAGGAAGTAAATAAATTGCATTTGTAACAGCAAATGGGAAACGAGAATTTGTCCCATAATGAAGGAGAAAGCAAATCAGTATCATTAGATAAACTTATAAAAGCAGTTCAAGTTTTGGCAATTCCAGCACCTAAGAAAAACGAAACATGGAATCTGTTCTTAGATTCTTTAGAAAGAGCATTTAAACATAAAAATGTTCCTAAGGAATATAAATCTGAAATCTTATTGAAATTAATAGGAGAGAAAGCAGGAAATGTTCTTGTATACATTAATGATGAAGATTTGAAAGATTATGATAAAATTAAATTGTTAATTTTGAAAGAATATGAACCATCCCCATTCTCTTGTTTACAAAATTTTAGAAACACTAAAAGATTACCTGGTGAAACACATCAGCAGTCTGCTTCGCGATTAAGATCCTGTTTTCTACATTATTGTAAAATTTGTAGTGTTAAAGATTTTGATTCTCTTATTAACTTAATAATATTGGATAAAATTTTCGAAACATTGGATAGTGAGCTTTCAACTCATATTGCAGTTAAACAGGAAGAAAGTTGGCTTTTGCCTGATCAGTTATCAAGAGATTGTGATATTTATTTTACTGCAAAAGGCAGATCTTTTGATGAAACAAATTTTGAGAAACGAACTACTTATTGTGAAATAAATCATGAAAATGCTAAATATGTTCCGCCACAACTAAGGAAAAATCAAATTACATATGGGAACAAATATTTCTCAAAATCACGTGATTGTTATATTTGCAATTCATCTTTTCACCTAGCTAGATTTTGCCCAAACCGAAGAAATAAATATGATAAACCTAATAAACAAAATGATGATCAGGGTCAGAAAAAGTCTAAACCGCAAGCAGATAAAAATCTGGGGGCACGGCAGTGCCCCTGCCAAGTCAAGAAAGCACAGCCGTAAGCATCCTTTTCTTGAAGCAACTCAGGGTACTTTTGACAGCCCTATATCCCTTCGCTGGAATTTCCCAGGAACTTGAAACTTTGTTTTTCTAAAAGTACTCTTCAAGCGGAAGCAAATGGTAAAATTTCCGCATTTCTATCTTTTCTAGTTCATAAAATATATGAACTCAAAGTTACACTTTTTCGACACTGACTGACTGACTCACCGATCATCAAAAATCTGAGGTATATCCTGTAGCCCTAGAAACTTGAAATTTGGCAAGAAGGTAGTATTTGGGATACAAAGAAAGGAAAAATTAAAAAATTTGGAAAATTTGAAAAAAAAAATCGAAAATCTTTTATTTTCCGTAATCTGAATTATTGCCAATACAGCTGCTCACTGATTATCAACATGATAAAACGCAGTTTGTCAACTAAACCATCGGTTTGTCAACTATACTAAATCGAGCATGAAATAGTTGGGTCCTGAATACAGTAAAATTTGTTTTAATTGACTAGAACAAATAAAGGTATTACTTGATTATCCCGTCGACCAAAAAACTATCGCCAAACTATAAGATTAAATGCCAATAATGGATGATCGTAAATGTTGCATTCACTTGACATTAAACACCATACACGTGCTTGTTACGTCATCAAATGATTTTTAATTCGACTTTTTACTTGTAGTTTCATTAAGGTTTTATTAATTTATTTGTTTTTTCATTATTTAAAATAAAAATACGTCATTTTGTATAATTTGGCGAAATTGATCGACGGGATAATCAAGTAGTTCCCAAATAAAATAAATTTATTTTACCAAGTGTTAATCAGGTGAATTTAAATATTTTATATACATTCTGCAAATATGCTAACATTTCTTGATAGATAGCTGCTCTTATACTTTTGCTATATTTAACATCACTACCATATTATTTTAAACATTGCTATAGTTTGATGCAATGGCAATAGACCATGGCGCAAAATTAGCAGTAGTTTTAAAAGCAAGAGAATTTTGCTGTCAAACTTACCTCATATTTACAAAATAGCTCACATTTGCTGCCAAACTATTGACGTAGACAACAATTGTTGAAGAATAATAAATTCAATTTTTATAAAACATGGAGAGTATACACTCAGGATATGACTAACATAATCACATACATAAAAAAAAGTTTATTTTTGTAATGGCAATACAAACTCCCCTGTGATGTATAATTTTTTGAAATATGTTTTTTAGGTACTCAAATTATCGTTCTGGAATTCAAAATAAAAATTCTACATTCCCCTCTCCCCAGAAAAAATGACATATTGAAAAGAAATCAATTATTGTTATATTTAAAACTTAAGCATCATCACTTAAGCACCACTATGATGTCATTTTCTCTGACTTTTCACTTTCAACCATGCTAAGACTACGAGCGGTAGATATGAATATTCAGTGAACAACCGTTAGTGGACTTCCAAGGGAGGCCATTTTTTATCTGTAACCGAAATCCGCAATAAACGATGCCTTTAACATTAATTAAAATATGATGCGGAAATGAAACTTTACGCATTAACCAGAGATACATCTTAAGAGGAGACTCATTAACGAAAATTTCACTATATTTACCGCAACTTATTGATGTTTTGCGGAGAGTATCTATCACATTTTTACATTTACTAAAACAAAATAAATATAAAAAAAAAAAAAAACTACCGAGCTATGCTCGGTCTACTGTGTACTAAAATCATTTAAATAAAAAAGTCATTACGATTTACTTTAAATTCGAAAATATGAAGGTTTGAATGTTTAGTGTAAAATTCTTTCACCTACTTGTTTCTAAAAATAACTTGATTGTAAGTGTTACATATCGAAAAGTGGAATAACTGAATTTCAAATTTTGGCGACACAGTTTTTTATTGTGTAAAATTTGAATTCTAGATGTCAGTGTGCATCTGCAAAATTGCTGGAAAGACGCGGTGATGGAGGGAAATGCGAATTTGTATGATATTCCAACGAAAGACATTCTTGATCGAAGAAAGTTTGAAAAGAAAAAACTGAAATGTTATATTTTGATCACAGTGAAGAAAGTCCTCATCGAGTAGTTCCTATATCTGGAGATCGTTCGTATCTGTTTCATCTATATTTTCTTTTCTGTGCTAGGTAACATAGCCTAGTCGTATGATATCAGATGTGCTATAGTTGAGTATGTGGTTGTGCACTGGGATTAGCTGGGATTAGTTTCTTAGGAGGTCACTTTGACGTTCTACTTCCTCTTCTTAACAGCTATCAATAATCTATTATTTTTCCAAATGAATACCTATCACAGAGAGAAATGAGCTAGAGAAAAAAATTGGAAGACCTATTGAGGTCAAAAGGGGAAGGCCTAATCGTTCTGAGAAATCACGTTCTCAACAGCTCTAAGAAGCTAGAGCTCTCTATCATCAAAACCATCTTCGAAAACAAAACATACATTAAAACGTTACAGCGATTCACACCCTGAAATGGGAAGATGTAGCTCACTAAGAAGTCGCACGCTGTTCTGTTGCCCACCCTGGTATGAATATTGGAGCTTACTGATGAAAAAGGTCTGGAGGTAAGCTGCAGTTTAAAATAAACACTTTAGAAAACATTACGGGAGCTATAACTAAAAAAATAGGAAATAGACTGGAAGCAGACAAAGTTATAAAATGGACTCTGCACAGTAGAATTAACTTTGGAGGACTTTGATTAAACAGCTGATAAATTGAAACAAAAACCAATATAGTTACTAGAAAAATTGAATGAATGGATTTCAAACAGTAGCACACATGCCAATTCGCTTTTCTAGGAAAAGCGGAACATCGAAGCAATCAGGAGCCTTAAGTCTATGAAGTTAAAGATAGTGTAATTGAAATCGACGCTACTGGAAAAGCTTTCTTTGGCTTTCTCCTTACAAAAAGAAATGAAATCCCATCAAAAACATCTCATATAAAAAAAGTCAAGTCTCCTGACTCTTTGACCGTAAAAAGTTCTCAGATCATGTGTAGAGCCAAGCTTAGCTCTCTTATTAAATCTGATATTTTAATTCACAAATTACTCCTAGTCTCCACACCTTTAGTAAATGATTTTTTTGTGACTTGGCAATGACGCAGCACGAGAATGTAAAGGCTGTTGTTTACATTTTAATATTAACGTTTATTTATAAAGTTTTGCATAAAATAGTTTCTATAAGAGCACTGAACTTATATGTATTTGTAGCATGGAAATCATTTTACATTACATTGTAAGCCCGGATGCGAAAACTCTCTACTGATCAAACTTGATGTCTGGAGTTTTGGGTGATTTTCTTCCTATGTAATGTGAATATGAGCCAGACCCCTCTTTTACAAAGACCCCCAATCGGTGCATCCCTCCTTCAGGCTTCTATCCCTCGTGTTCATATTCAGCCTTAATCAAATAATCTAATCCCAATTCAAAACATAAGTAAAGTGTTTACGTAATAACTTTCCTGTGCTGCATAATTGCCAAGTCACAAAATAATCATTTACTAAAGGTGTAGAGACTAGGAGTAATTTGTGAATTAAAATATCAGAATTAATAAGAAAGCTAAGCTTTGACACATGATCTGAGAACTTTTTACGGTCAAAGAGTCAGGAGGCTTAGCTTTTTTAAATGAGATGTTTTTGATGGGATAAATTGTACTCGAAAGATAATGCCGTAGTCACTAATGTTAATTCCATACATTTACAGACTAATGACCAATTAAATGAAATTAGTTTTTATCCTTTAAGAAAAATCATCCTTTATATTGAAGGGAAGGAAATTGAAGCAATCGTGGATTCAGGAGCAAAAATAAATATTTTAAATACTTCAATAATTCCCAATTTGAAAATCAAAACTAAAGGAAGTATTGTTTTAGAATCAGCCTTTAAAGAAATAATACGTGCAGATTTGGCGATGATCCGCATAAATTATAAGCAGCCAGACAGCAGGATTTATGTATGCTTAAATACACTTTTTGCTTTGACTGCAAACTTAAATGTTCCTTGTTTAATCACTCCCAATGTACATAATTCTTTACTCAAATTTCTTCAAAATGAAAAATCGTGCAATAGTTTATCGCAGATCGAAGGTCAATCTAAAAATAGAATAGCCGTGAAGGGAAATTAAAATTCTGATGTTTGTTTTATTTCAATGGATAAATTACAAAATGATCAAAATGAACTGTCAGAGTATAATAAATTTCATATTGCACAAAAAGAATGTTCAACTTTAAATAATTCTTTCAAGGACGCTCGTTTAGAAAAAATGAATTTTTTGATATGGGATGATTTATTGTTTCATAAAGAGCCTATTTGTGGAGATAAAATTTATCAGCTTGTGTTACCAAAGAGTTATAAAAATAAAGTATTACAATTAGCTCATGATTCAATTTTTGGAAATCATTTGGGAATGCAGAAAACTAGGGAAAGAATTAAATTGTCATTTTATTGGCCAAATATTTCAAGAGATGTAGAAAATTATTGTAAAACCTTTAAGAACTGTCAGTTAAAGAGCCCCAAGAAACAAACTGATAAAATTCCCATAACACCTGTTGTTTGTTCACCATATCCTTTTCCTACTGTAAACATTGACGTTATAGGTGAAATTGTGCTGCCTTCAGGTAGGAAAATAAGTATTGTCTGACATTAATTGATCAAAATACTAAATGGCCGGAATATGTTCCATTAAGGAATTTATCTGTGAAAACAGCATGTGATGCTTTATTAGATATTTTCATGCGTACAGGAATTCCTGAAGTTATATGTTTGGACCAGGCCAACAATTTTAGATCTGAACTGACTAAAGAATTTGAGAACCAGTTAGGGACATCTCCCTGCTTCTCAACTCCTTCATATCCTGTTTCAAATGTGCGATAAAAAAATTTAATCACTGTTTAAGCAAATGTTACATCATGTAATTCATACAGATCCAGTTGACTGGGATAAGCATATTCCATTTTTACTTTTTGCCTATCGTGAGGTACCAAATTGTACAACTGGCATGTTTAAGCTCATGTATGATCGGGAAGCTACAGGGGCCCCTTGGCAGTATTAAAGTCTTTGTGGTCGGGTGAAATACCCTTATCACTGAATCTTAGCAGCTCAGCAATAGATTATTTGCAAGAATTAAAAATAAATTTGGAAAGAGCCACCGACCTTGCATCGTTAACTGCATCAGAAAAACAAGAAAATTATGCCTGCTATTTCAATCGTCGAAGTAGAATGAAAGAATTTCAGAAAGGTGATTTAGTATATTTGCTCATACCCGATTCCACTAATAAATTGTATGCTAGATGGACAGGATCCGGTGAAATAGTTGAAAGAATAAACCCTTATTCGTATAAAGTGAAATTACCTGATGGTAGTTTAAGACATGTTCATGCAAGCAAAATAAGAAAATTTAAGAGTACAAACTGTTGGAGTCATTTTTGAAGATGATGTTGAATTTGGTGAAATCCACCCAACACCAAATAAAGAACTTTGAACGAAACTAATATTGAAGTAGACTTTAGTCATCTGGAGGATAAGAAACAATTAAAATTAAGTAAACTTCTAAACAAACATACACCATTATTACCATTATTTTCTGGTAAAACTCAAGTTGCAAATGTCAGAGCACATAAAATTCGTTTATTACCGGGTGCAGAAAGGAAGAAACCATATATTTATAAAATTCCGAAATCACTAAAAAACGAAGTCGATAAACAAATAGTAGAGTTAGAACAATAATAGAAGTAAATAGAAGAGTTAGAAGTTTAGGACTTATAGAAAAAAGCGAGGCTGAAATAGCTTATCCTGCCGTATGTGTTTCAAAAAAGGATTTATGTACAGGCATGCATTTATGTACAGATTTTCGTCTATTGAATGCAGTGACAAAACCTTTTAATTACCCTATGGAAAACGCAACTGAATTAATGAATGAAATTGGAAGTGCTAACATAATTACCTGTTTAGATGTACTAAAAGGGTATTGAGAAATTCCTCTTGAAGAACAGAGTCGGGATCTCACTTCTTTTAAAACTCATCGTGCTTCGTACCGATGGAAAGCCATGTCATTCGGATTGCTCAACACAGCTGTTACTTTTCAGAAATCAATCGATGCTCTGGGTGAACACCGTAAATATTGCAAAGCATATCTAGATGATATTGTTATTTTTTCATGTCACTGGGATACTCATCTTAAACATCTAGGCGCTGTTCTGTCTAAATTAACTGAACTGAAGTTCACTGTAAATGTCAAAAAATGTTCTTTCGCAAAATCCCAAATTAAATATCTAGGTCATCTCATAGGAGGAGGTAGACATCAACCAGACCCAGAAAAGTTATGTGCCATTGAAACGATAGAATCACCTAAAACCAAAACATCTCTAAAAAGTACATTGGGTTTATTTAATTATTATTGTGATTACAGAAAAAATTATGCTGAAATCGCTATCTCTTTAACTGACTTAACGAAAAAGAAAATTCCAGCGATCATACCATGGTCTGATGTTGAAGAAAAGGTTTTCAAACTTTGAAATGCTTGTTGTGTGAAGCCCCTAAGCTTTATACACCAGATCCTAAAAAGCCTTATACTATTCAGCATGATGCCAGTTCTTATGGAGCAGGTGCTTGTCTGTCGCGAAGAGATGAGAAAGAAAATTTGCATCCTATTAGTTTTGTTAGCCAAAAGATCCCTAAGGCGCAACAAAATTGGTCAACCATCGAGCGTGAAGCATATGCTGTGGTATGGTCAATAAAGAAATTTGAAGCTTATGTGTTTGGTGCTGAAATTGAGTTAATAACTGACCATAATCCCTTAGTATATTTACAGAAATCTGCACCTCAGTCTGCAAAATTACAAAGATGGGCATTATCTTTACAAAGATATAATATAAATATTTCACATTGCCCAGGTGCTCAGTTGAAAAATGCAGATGGTCTATCAAGACTAGTTAACTGTATAAAGATTAAGTGATACTTTCTTTTACGTTTAATTTTTGTATCCAGTGTTATATCAAGTCATCTTTTCATCTGTTGTGAAATATTTTTGTGTTTAATTTAGTATTCTTTTTTATTGTTATATATATATATGTGTGTTAAATAATGCTATAACTATTATAACAAGGCTTCTATACATTTGTTGTGAATTGTTTTATTATATATATGTTTTATCACTATAACTATTATAACAAGGCTTCTATGCATCTGTTTTGAATTGTTTATTATATATTCCTTATGCTGTATTGTAGTATGGTTGCCATATGTCAGATTTTGCTTCGCTCTGCATAGCACAATCTTATCAGGAGGGAGGGGGGTGCTATGCAACCAACCTAAAGTAAAGTAAAATGAAGTGGGGAGACCGGCAGTAGTGGTGGTTTTCGTCATATGTGTAGGATGCGGGAAGGCATGTGAGTTAATATTAGTTTAGTTTTGAGAAATAATGTGTGTAGTTTTGGTGGAATATTGTTGTTGATAAATTGTAGTCAAAGTGTATATATTTTTAGGCAAATGTAAATATTTTGTAAATAGGATTTTGTGTGTAATAAACTTTTAATATTAAATTTTGGTGCCATCCTCGGTTATCGTGACATCACAGTTTCAACCCATTTAAATTTTTTTCCAAGCACGAAAAGAAAGTAGCATCAATAGAATAATTAATATAAATTTGGGTAAGAACATAATAAAATATAAACTTTAAGCTAGATAACTGTTATAACTTAATATATAATGCAGGCCTTCATCAGGTTAACAAAAAACATCTATAGTCCTTCCATGAAAACTTGGCCAATGACCTCGAAAGAGTTTGAGATTCTTTATGGAAAGAAAGTTTCTAGCAAACACAAATGGTGTAAGAAATGTATTATTCAATTAAAAACTAGAGTCTGCTAGCTGCGATAAGCAGCATTTTGTGCAACACAATAGAAAAGCAAAAGAAAATTATTGCTATAAGGAAACAAAGATTGAACTTTCATTAAATAAGAACCCTTTTTGATGGAAAGGTAGAAAAGATAAAATGGTTGATAAACCTGAAAGATGTAGTCTGTCAGAGTATGAAAACTAAGAAAAATAATTATTTTAAAAATAGAATAAAAAGACACAAATAGGAGGTAAAGGAGGATAAAAGCAATATATAATGATCATCAACAAGATTATTGTAGTTTTTAAAGTTACAAAATGCTTCATGGTAATTTAAGTAAGAGGAAGAGGTGAGAGAATAGAAGTAAATATGTATGGTTTATATAAGAAATTATATATGGTTTATATAAGAAATTATATATGGTTTGTATAAGAAATAACATAAAAAAATAAATATAACATATTAATAGAAAGAAAATATTAAAAGAAAACAAAATATGTTTTTAATAAACCACTTTTCAAGTTTCTCAGTTCCTCTTTATTACTGGATATTATGTAAAAACTTTAATTTTTCTAAAACTAGAATTGTATTTACTCTCCACCTGTCTTGACATCTTACTTGGATTTTCTTGATTAATTTTTTTTAACTTTAAAAGTATCCCAGTAATGTTTTTAATGGCTATCTAGACTGGCATTATAGATAACCAATGCTACAGAATCTGTATTAATAGTAGAAGTTTCAGTTATATTAGAATTCTACAGTGCAAGGAACTGCATTTGTATTAAAAAATTTCACTGCAAAAAGTTTATATAATAAAATAATGCAATTAACTGCATTCATTATAAGTGATCCTACTCCATTAATTGCCTAAAGATGACATATAATTTCAGCTTGTATGACATCATTCCTTTCATAAGCCCTTTTAACAACTTTGAGATGCCAACATGAATATTAACACCTCGAGCTCCATGAAGTTTGTTGCCTACATCCTCTCATTTCAATAATCAACAACCATGACGTACACCTTATATGTCATCCACTACACAGTAATGGTTGCATATTTGAACCGGATTGGTCTGTGATATGCAACTTATATAACAGGGCATTGGTCGAAGGTGAGCTTTATGACAAAAACATTTTACACCACATAGCCTGGTATACAGCCCTTTACTGGCAAAATTAAGCCTGGAGGTCAAGGGGTTAATAAATCATCATGTGGTGGTACGGCTCTCTCTCAATTGGTCTTTTCATGAGGCCAGTAATGTAAACTCATGTTACCGAAAAAGGTTTTCAAGTACCATCACAAGTACCATCCCTTTCTGTACAGCCTATTTCATTTTACACTTATGCTTTAAACTTTTAATAAACAAATATCATAAACAACCATTGCACAGCATTTATTTCTAATATATAATTACTAGAGCCTCTTAGTAACTTACAGTAGATGCATATTAGACCTGGACAATTGATCATGCAATATACTTTTGAAGATGTCTTTTACACCATATGGGCAAAAAATGGTAATAAATAATAATTGCTATACCGACCAAATGATACACGTTCAGACAAGGCAGGGAGGCAGGGCTTAAGCTCAACAAGCCCTGTCCGACCAAATAATACAAAAGGAATTTAACTTGAAAGAGTTACAGCTAACTAATACACTACTAAGTGTCTTCCAGAGGTAAATGTTAGGGGACTCATGCTTCACCATGACAATGCATCTTCTCATTCAACGATGATTACAGTTGTATTTCTTGAAAATAAAAATCAAAGTGATAGAACACAAGCACTATTCTCTTGATCTTGCTATGTGTGACCTTTGGTTACTTTTTAATCTAAAAAAATTTTGTGGGTTTTTATTCCAAAGATGAGATTAATGAGGTTATAAAAGCATATTTTTGATCTGTTGTCCTGTTCACAACAACATGCGTACATTCAGAAGTGTGCATCTGAGGATGGAACGGGAAAATTTGATTTCACTTTCTGAGCTGAAGGATTCTGCAAAGCTAAGCCTAATTCTTGTTAAGTGTTCTTTAAAAAATTAGAAAAGATTCATTTTTTTATGTAACCTTTTGAAATTCAAATACAGGAAGTAAGTTGTCATATGTATTCACGCAAAATATTGAGGTATTTTCTCCGATATTCTAATATACAAAGGACTTTTTAAATACATATAATGCATATTTTAACCACGTTTTTAGGTTAAAAATAAATATAATATGATTACAAAATACTTATGTACCTTTAATATAGCAACATATGAAACATTTTGATCAAATGAAGAATAAGTTTGTGTAAAAAATAATAGTTTTGTTACTAAATAATTTTTAACACATTCTGTAAACAAAATAAGTGTTTTAAAAAAGCTGATTTATTCACAAATAAAAATAATTAAATAAAATTTGCAAGCAACTTGTGCATGCTACTTTTTAATACTTATCATACAGACATACCTTAAAAAAATAGTCAGAAAATGTTTAATTTAAATTAAAATATTTTTGAAAATTCAAAAATTATATGTAATCAATCATAAATATCTATCAGATAAAAAGTATTGAATAATAATAAGTAAAATAGAATAATAGGGTGACCTGGGATAATTATGAGTCACTCTCTTTCTGGGGTAATTATGGGTCACTTAGTTTTTATCCCTATGATATCTACTAGGACAAATTCTAAAATAGTGGATAGGTTCTCTCATTAGTCTACTTTATTATGTATAATAATTTATAATTTTAACTTAGCTGCATAATATGAATCGAGATGTTTTTGTAACATGCTATAAAACATCTTTCAAAAAGATTGCCTTTGAAAATTGCACTTTTTACCATGATCCATGCCACAATTAAATAAATGCTTGGCTTTTATTTTTGTTTATGCTTTTTTTAAATACAAATACTATAAGGTTTTTAAATACATGCACAGTTTAGTCCTATTTATTTTCAACTAGATTCTAGATGTATACCCAATTATGTCCCAAATATCTGGGGTAATTATGGGTCACCGGGGCAATTCTGGGTCAGCATGTTTTTTCCATTTTTTATGGCATTTTTTTTTAATTTTAGGCACGCAATGCAATTGTTAATTTATAATTTTAAGGGTTTAAAAAAAAATAAAAATAAATATACAGTATTGTAAACCTAAAGTAACTTTTGAATTAGACTAGATAAAATATTTTTATAAACATCTATTTTTTACTTTAATTGTTAACTATTAGCACGTGGTAAAACATGTGTGTTGGATTCATATCTTTATAGTGTGGAGCAGTTAACTAGATAAAAATCATTAAGAAAATATAAACACCAATAAGATTCTTGTTGCTTAAAAGAACAAAGAAGCATTGTAAAAAAAAAATATATATTTTTTTTCAACTAACGAATAAAATGTTTGAAAGCATGCTTTTTCCTTTAACTTTAACCATATTAGGCTATGTAGGGTAATTGTCATTGTTTGAATCTTAGTTTTTAGGCCTAATTGTTAGAACATGGTGAAACACATGTGCTAGATTCATATTTTTATAATGTAGAGCAGTTAATTTGAAGAAAACTATAAACCTAAATAAATCGGTCAAGTGCAAATTTTATTCATGCACAAAGTATTCCATGTGATGGCTATTTATCAGTATGATTCACCCAGGGGTGATTCTGTTCCGAAAAATTAGGGCAGTCATTTCCAAAAATTAAAAAAAAATCTGTCATAAATCCGAAAATTCGGACAAAAACTATATCGTGAATTTCGACAAATGTTCGCTGAAAAAAAAACAATTTCGCCAAAAGATCGCAAAAAAAGGCACATTTCTCCAAAAGATCATGAAAAAAGGGTCAATTTCCCCAAAAGATCGCGAAAAAGGGTCAATTTCCCCCAAAAAATCGCGAAAAAATGGCAAATTTCTCCAAAAGTTTGTGCAAACAAAGGGTCAATTTCTCCAAAAGATCGCGAAAAAACGGCCAATTTCGTCAAAAACTTGCGAAAAAAACGGTCAATTTCGTCAAAAGATCACGAAATAATGGCAATTTCCCCCCAAAAGATCGCGAAAATAGGGGTCAATTTCCACAAAAGATCACGAAAAAACAGAAATTTCGTCAAACAAGCGCGAAAAAACAGAAAATTTCATCAAAAAATTGCGAAGAAACAACAAATTTCATCAAAAAATTGCGAAAAACCGCAAGTTTCGTCAAAGGGGCGCGACCCCCCCCCCCCCCTGCTGTATTTCCGAAAAAAAAATTTCACTCAGAATCACCCCCGGATTCACCTTATCTATAACAGAGACTTTGTACAAAATTTAAACTCGCCTTTGTGCCAAGCATTCTTCAAAAGCAGATTGCAATGACACATTTTTCTAGGTTAATATCTTGGCTAATAAGCAACAAATGTTTTTTAAAATCATTATTAACTATCCTTGAATGATTCTGCATCAATATTTACACTATGGGTCCCTCAGCTCTCTTGCAAAGCACCTGCAAAGTAAAGTTTGTGTGTAACAGAAAAATGTGATTTTCGTAAACATCCCATAAAAATAAATGGCATTTTCATTTATTTTTTACATAAAAAAAAATTTAAGCTTTAATGATGAAAATTTCTACTTTAGAGGTAATTTCCAAAAATTTGCAAAAATGTTTTATTAAAAAAATATGCATTAATACTTCATGAAGACAGTGACCCATAATTGCCCCAGTTGTGACCCATAATTACCCCATTGCCGGGGTAATTATATGTCACTTAAAAAATTCAATTAAAAAATAAATAAAAATATTTTGGGTAAACTGAGTGTTTTATACAAAAGCTACAATACTAAGTCAACTTCATGCCAAATTTGAAAATTCCGTCTTTTATATTTTCCTAGATATTGAGATCTTATTGTTTTTTTACCCATATTTACCCCATGTCATCCTACTTTAAAATATCATTTCTAAAAAGTTGTTGATGTTAAAAATATTTTTGAAAATAAAAGAAAACATATTTATAGTAGTGTATAATAAAACGAAATATCAAATAAAGAGTATTTGATAAAAATGAGTAAACTTGAATGATACTTAAACTACATTCTTCGAAAAAATTGTTTATGTTAAAATATCTTTATTTATATCTTATAACTATTAATATATATATTTAAACATATAAATAAATTCATGAAGTTAAAAGCATTGAATAATAATTTTTAATAATAAATAAAACTGAAAAATAATTTTAAATAAATTGATAAAAAATGCTGTTGATGACAAAAGTATTTTTGAAAATGAAAATGTTGACTGTATCAAATAAATGTATTCAATTATAAGGGGTAAACTGGCTATTAATTCAAATTATGTACTTTAAAACATGCACATACTTATCATCAGAGCTCAATGACTGTGTTAGAAACACTTTCACCCTCATAAATTTTACTTTCTTAAAATTTTTACTTTCATAAATTTTCTTTTCTTTGACTAAATATTTTTCATTATCCCTGCTATTTCATCATCAGTCAGATACCTGCATTTTTAGATATTTTAATGAGTTTGTGAAATAAGACACATAAATACAGATAATTTAATTTAAAATGAAATTATTTGATACAGTATGAAAAATTCTTGAAAGAAAAAATCAAAATCAAAGCCAAAGAAGAACGCACGAAAGTCTTTTTAACTTGACAGTACTGAAAATATTTTGAGGCTTCCAGCACCCACAATTGGTATATATATTTGAACTGAGTAGCAGTATTTGCTGCAATAAAATAAAAGTATAGAATAGAGCCTGCCCTTCCCTTCTCAAAGAAGGAAAATCCAAAGCCATTAATCACCACAATTTACAAATAAACTATTTCTAATTGAGATAAAAGTAAAAAAAATATTAAAAACATGCATCAATTGGGAGCCTGTATTAGTCAGGCATGCACATGAAGCATATGTCATATATTTACAATTGATCAGCTGACCCAAACAATAATCCTTCTAAATACTGTATAAAATTTTCTGATAAACAAAAAGTAAAGTTTTCTTTGACACGTTAACGATTTATGATAGAAAAAAATCATGTTTCAGAAACATAAATACATGGTGAAATAAACACTTTTTTTTTTAATTGCAGTAATTTTTGGAAAAATTAAATTGACATGGATTAAAAAAATATATTAATTGATTCCATTTGCTTTCCTAATTAGAAGGAAATGTGTCCTTCCCTAATATAAATTCAAATATAATTATGATCAATTTTTTGTAAGTTAAACTTTTTGAGATAAAACATTCTCAGTATGCGGCACATATCATTGCCTCAGAGCAACAGTAGGACATCTAGTAATAATCGAAAATGAGATGTCTGACTAACTGCTATCTGAGATATAGAATTAAACATAACTTTGTGTTTCAGAAGTTGTTCCACTAGATGCAAACACAGTTATTCATAGCAGTAAGTCAGACATCTCATCTTTTATTATTACTAGATGTCCTACTGTTGCTCTGAGGTGACAATATACCAGTTGCTCAGGATGAAAGCGCAGACAACACAGACACATATACTGATTGCACGAGATGACAGTGCAAACAACACTGGCACATATACCGGTTGCTCGTCTGAAATGGGTTAAGAAATAGATGACTTGAGGCATTTAATCTTTGGAAAATTCACCTTCAAAAAAGCACTGATTTTGGAGGGAACTACTTTGAACACTCCTAACAGTTGGTAAGTTTAACTTGTATCCTTTAGATGTCTCAAAATTTCATTATGACCCTCATACAATATGTAGGTACCTGGTTTAATATGAAGGGACAACTTAAATAAGTTATGTGAACTATTATTTCTGCATAATCTGGATCAAAACAACCTCTATCAAACCTTAGATAATTCATTTGAACTAGTTCTGTTGCAATAACCCATATGTTCAGTTTAATACGAAAGAACTAACAAAATAAATCATATGAACTAGTTTGCACAATCACAAACAGAATAAATCAATTCAAACCTCAGATAGTTCATTCAAATTAGTTCTGTTACAGTATCTCATGTATCTGGTTTAATGGAAAGAAATTAGGGGTGATCTACACTGCACAATCAGAAACAGTAGAAGAGAGACAGATAAACAGAAGAACAATCATTCATTTTAAATGAGTCTAGCTTTAACCCTATCTTTTACAGAATAGTTCATTTGCATATACATCTTTAGTATCTTACTTACATTAGAACTATCTTTCTGCCCAATATGAACTAGTCGGATATACCAATCCCAAAACTTTCTTCTATCTCATGCATATGAATACTTGAAAATTAGCTATCACACTACCAAAATTAAACGGCAATCTACGCCCATCATGAGGATTCTATAGATATGAAATTCCGGGCATTAGTTCTTGAGATATGGCTATCTACGAAATCGTGTAAATACAGCAAAATTCAGCCTAGCAGCCCCACCTATTGGGTGCTTTACACCAAAACCTATGTTAAACAAAACTACCAAGCAACCACTTGCGTCAAAGGTCTAACTGAATCTGAAGTTTGAGGAAAATCCGTGCATTAGTTTTTGAGATAGAGTTATTGTGAAAATCATGAAAATGCCAGCATAGCAGCACCACCTATTAGACGATTAACACCAAAACCTAATCAGCAACAACTTGTGTTAACATCTAACTAAATCTGAAGTTAGATGAAAATTCGTGCATTAGTTTTTGTGATAGAGCTATTGCAGGAATTGTGCAAAATGCAGCACAGAAGCGCCACCTGTTGAGAGATTTACACCAACACGTAATTCCCATCAAGTCATATCAAGGACTAACTAAATCTGAAGTTGGATGAAAATCTGTGCATTAGTTCTTGAGATAGAGCCATTGTGGAAATCGTACAAAATGTAGCGTAGCAGCGCCACCTGCTGAGCGATTTGCACCAACACGTAATCAGCATCAAGTCATGTCAAGGACTAACTGAATCTGAAGTTTCATGAAAATCTGTGCACTAGTTCTTGAGATAGAGCCATTGCGGAAATCATAAAAAATGCAGCATAGCAGTGCCACCTGTTGAGCGATTTTCACCAAAAACTAATTAGCATCAAG
Organism: Maratus speciosus; assembly: GCA_963932465.1. Taxonomy (NCBI): domain Eukaryota; kingdom Metazoa; phylum Arthropoda; class Arachnida; order Araneae; family Salticidae; genus Maratus; species Maratus speciosus. The sequence continues at coordinate 434,255,311 of OZ010787.1, forward strand.
TTGTATCAGGGACTAACTGAATATGAATTTTTATTAAATTCCGTGCATTAGTTCTTGAGATAGAGTGCCCACAAAATTTGTGTCACACACAGACAGACATTTTGTAAAAACATGTTTTTCGGGTTCTCTGACTTCTAAAACGTGCAAATCCGTCGAAAACCGGAATTCGAAAATTTTCATGAATCCAATACTTTCTTCTTGTAAAGATAGAAGAAAGTAAAAATATTATGACTTTTCTTTTTCAGAGGAAATATGCAGATTATCATTATGTAAATTTTTCTCAACCTGATGAAGGTCTAAGTTGTTTTCATGTCAAAATAATTGATTTTGCTTTATTTTTTCATTTTTAGTGTCCAAATAAATTACTCAAAATTTTCTCAAAAAATTTTCTGCACACACTTACTACCTTACTGAATAAAATAATGCAATTAATTACATTCATTATAAATTAGTAAAGGATGCAAAAGATTTAAAGCTTCTTTGAAAAATATTAGAAATAATAACCATTTTTTAAAAGAACACACATACCTTTGGAAAAGTCAATAGTGGGTTAGATTTTTCGATAAATTTTAAAGCATTGCTGTCACGTCTTTCAGCTGAATTACAAAGGGAAGGAAAATCTGCTGATGAACCTAGAAGGTTTGCCATTATTAAAATAATGCCAAAGCAAAAATGTCAGAAACTAAACATGTATTCACAAATTTTCATTTTAGATTTTTGTATGTAATCATGATTAATGAATTACTGTAATCATGATAAATGATCACAAATAGCAATGATTGAAAGCATCATGAAATAATCATGATTACTTGCAATCACAATTACTTTAATCATGATTATTAATCTGATTACAAAAGTAATTGTTTACTCCCAACACTGGCCAATACACACAACTTTTAATATATATTTGCAATTCTGTTTTTTTTTTTTTTAGACATAAATTTGTCAACCCTATAGATAGGTGTTAAAGGGAATTCTTTATTTAATGGAAAACTAGGCTCTATTAATTTCTAGTTCTGGTTGTCAACATAACCAACCAATTAGTCTGAAGTTACACAACTCGCAAGCAAACTTATTGTGATTGAATTTATCATTTTATTGAACTTTATCATTTTGTTGGAGAAAAAATTGTAAAAAAATATTATTATAATTTTTTAAAGGTCTATTATACTTAAAATAAATCTGCAGTTAATTGTGACTATACTATTTTGTAGGATATATTTTGAATGATATGTTCAACATTTTTATTTGAAGTTTCAAAATTAAAAGAGTATACATAACAGAATCAAAGTAAATCATGGATCGGATTTTTGAACTTGAGATGAAATACCACCATGCCATTTTATGTTAAAATTTAATAAATCCACATCCCTTTATTTATTTACTTTTAATATTTACCATACAGATTTGATTAAGAATAAATAAATACATAAATAGCATTAAACTTTTAATATTCTTACCATCCTAATCATTTTTTCTATTTTAGCTGAGTGATAAATGGCATTGATAAACCAGTGTAAATTAAGCAACTACCGTCATTTCGCGTAGATAAGCCGTGGCTTATATGTGTTTAAAAGTTAAATTTTACCTTTTGCAGCTTATCTGCCGGTACAGCGTATACGAAGTAATAACGATTTTTTCCAGAAAAAAAAAAAAAAAAAAGAAAATCAGATCATGTAATATTATAGAGTGAAAATCTGAAAACCAATATTAAAAATGCTTCACAGATTTAAAAAAACAATCATTAAAAAAATATCGGGAAGTTCTTTTTTATTTCATTAAAAAAGAAAAAAAAATCTATGCATGCTTTGTTTCTGCATAACGAAACATATTACTCAAAGATAATGATCTCATTCTGATAACGTTCAACTTCCTGCTCCACCCAAACACAGCAGAGGAGTTGAATAAACAAACTGCAGATAACTCTCTTCCTTTTTATAAACTACGGGTTTTGGGGAGTGCTGTAATTTTCTAATAACTTATTATATTTTAATAAAATTTTGTTATACAGCTTAATTTACTATTATTGCAACTTGCTGAAAATTTGAACAAAATGGGACAATTAATAATGGAGATTTTTTATTTTTTAATAGCTAAGAAAAAATGGGTTTTGCTCTTTTAAATTATTTTTTCTATTTGCTTGCAGCTCATTAATTTCTTTTCACTGCACTTACGCAAAGTGAAGTTGTTGATACATTTAAGGAATCCTTTTTATGCTCAGTTTTACATAATCGCGGCGTTTTAATAGAAAAGAAAGTAGATTCTCTTGTTTTCTTTAAGTGTGCGCATTTGCGAATGTTTTTTTTTTTTTTTTTTTTAATAATAAACGCATGTATTTAATTTTTGTTTATTTTAAAACTTTCTTAGAACATTTTATTTTAAATATTTCCAGAATATATCAAATCGAGTACCAATTCATTTCTGTTAATAGACATTAATGTTTACAGTTAGTAGTGAAGAGATTAAAAAAAAAATTCTCTTTATACGTCTCTCCCAACTTTTGCAAATAGTTCATGTTGTCAAAATGATTATTTATCATTAGTTATTTTCGGAATTTTACGTTGTGTTATTTCTAATTCTAGTGTTGTGTTTTATATTAAGAATTCCATCAAATATATTTCTACTTGCCGATCCAAGGCTGAAATGTGTGATGCAATTGGATAAATTCACAAACCAAAAGTTATTTATTTATTTTCATCATTTCAATTAAATTTAAAATTCTAATTTTTAAAATGGTTCTAAAAAATGTGCGAAAATCTTCAATATGGCGTCTATGTAGTACGTACACCACTTTCAATAAGTGTGGCTTATATGCCGGTGCGGCGTATATGATGGACTTTCAGTTTTTTTAACTATTTTCGGATGTAGCGGCGTATACGCCAGGGTGGCTTATCTGCCCAAAATTACGGTATATTTAAAGGGACAAGGGACCTTCAAACTCAATTTTTTTTATTACAACTTAAATACTAGTATTCAAGGGCACTCTATATGAATTATGGCATATATTTATCAAACAAGAAATAATAAAAAAAAAATTGGAGAAAAATAAGGAATTTTCCTGAATATTTTAAGCATCATCAAGACCTTTCAAAATGTCCACACTCCATATCAATTAAAATCTCCAATATATTTTTTAATGCCAGTTTGGTTTACATATACAGATAAAACTGCATCAAATTTTATATATTTGAATATAAAGGTAAGAAAAAACATATTTTCTAAATTTTATGAAATTTTCAGCATTTTTGCATCATATTTCTACACTTAACTACCTTTAACTTTTCCAATTATATTTAGTTAAAAAAAAACATGCACAGTTTTATTTGTAAACCAAATTGGCATAAAAATATTGGGGATTTTAATTGATATGGAGTGAGGTTTATACATTTTGAAAGTATAAACGCTTAAAATATTCAGGAAAATTCTTTATTTTTCTCCAAAAACAATTTTTTTTTAAATTTCTTGTGTGATAAATATATGCCATAATTCATATAGTGTGCCCTTGAATAGTATTTAAGGTGAAATAAAAAAAAATTAAAAATGAGTTTGAAGGTCCTCTTAATAGGATAAATACAACTTTAATATCCTGGGATTGTTTAATAAATTATATGAAAATATTTCAATCTCCAAGCAATATTATTTCTGACAAAATTTTAAAAACATTGAAGTAATGGAAAAAAAAGGTAAATTAATCAGAGAATAAAAAAGTATAAATTGAAAAGAAAAATATTTTTTCTTTTGTATAATATTTTGCTATCAGAAGTAATACTGAGAAAAATTTAAATATTGCTGAAAATATATTATATTTTCAGGCTACAAGCAACGAATGAATAACTAAACAACTGACTGAAGATTTTTAGTTAATCATTGTCTATCACAGAAGTTTCCAACCAGTGACCAGTAGAGCTTTTTGCAACAACTAATTTATTCTACCATATGCTTTTTCAATGAGAAATTAAAAGTTTTCACTTTTCAGTGATTCTTAATTCAAATTCATTTTATTCTTGATATCAAATAGCTTTTAAACTTGCTGTTTATTTAATATGGCACTTAAGTAATTTCTTTTTTCTACATACAAATATGTCCCACTGTCCAATTGAATTAAAAATAAATACTCTGAAGGGATGTTTGTAAAGCTCTTACATATATTTCAATATATATATGGGAACGTCCACTGTTACTCTTGTGACCATTCGTGCAGTTTTTTACAAATACTTGCAATTATTTTACTATAAAATATAATTAAGATAAAAAGGGATATAACCAGTAAAATACTATTGTGCTCCACTCATTTAACGTATATCTAATTTGTAACAAAAAGCATTTCCCTTGTCTATATAATCAATCAAACTTTTGTTACTCTTGTGACCAGAGTGTCACAAGAGTCATTTAATATATACATAAGTAATTTTTTTTTGTTATAAATTAGATATATGTTTGTGTGTGAAACACAGTGGTATTTAGCTGGTTATATCAATTTTTATCTTACTTATATTTTGTAATAAAATAATTGGAATTATATATGAAAATTTGCTCTAATTATCACAAGAGTAACGAATGGACGTTCCCATATTAATTTAAGATATCAATGCACATGCAGAGATGTAGAAAAGGAGGGATTTATTGTGCCTAAAATTAAAGAAATTCTTTTGTTAACCTAAAATTCATCTTACGTTGTTTCAAAAACAATCATTTAGTTCCACCTAGTAAATAACTATATTTTTTAATTATGTAAAATATTGATTTTATTTTAAAGATATTAATAATTACCTTGAATGTTTAATTATTATTGAAAATACTTAATAGCTTTCTTAATAAAACTAATTGCTCAATTATTTTCATTGTTTGAAAGCAACTATTTAAGCCCCTCTTACAATTTTAGAATTACTATGTCACTACATGTAACTGATTTCCCTCCAAATTTTAATTATATCTTTAATAAACATTATACTTTATGTCAAAAAAGTATTTGAAAACAAGAGTTCATACAAGTGAATGAATATAAAATGGGAAATATTTTATTGAAAAATCAATCTTCTACCCAATCATTTAAATTGAGAGTTCATCTCCTATTGGTTAGCAAAATAAGATAAGGGAAAATTTTCTTGTATGTACTAAGAAATAATGCTGTTTAGTTATAAAACAAATTATTACAGAATGTTTAAAAAAGAAAAGAAATACTCAAAATCTAAGTATGAAATTTTATCAATAAAATATTTGAACCTCATGAAACTTTCATTTACAGAAAAAAATTTAAAGCTAAGTATATATAAAAAGACAATACTGTTTTCAACTACTTCATCCAGTCCACTACATATCAAAGAGTTGAATTGATTTAATTCATCATTTTTTGAGAAAGCTGAAAGCTTTGAGTTCCCAGTAAAATTTTGAGCCTAGAAAGAAAATTAATTAACACACATTTAAAAACTACAATTTTAGTAACAGTAAAATTTACAATATATTAATATTTTCAAATAATAAAGAAAACTTTAATTATAATAGTGCAATGAGAGGCCAGAAATGTAAGCATTTTATTTTTTTAGAATTAACATTCTGACTCAACATTTACATGTGATGCTACGGATTAAATTCAAGTATCTTGAAAACAGAAATCACATTTGTTTGTGATGTTTTATTTCTTAAAATTCTATGAGCATGAATTGTTTAAGGATGTTTTTTAATTGAGGTTTGCATCTTTCAGCTGAAATGTATTTAGTATACAAAGACATGTTTGTAGAACAAAAATTCATGTACAGGCTACGCGAAGAGCCATTGCCATCTATGGATAGTAATTTCTGAAAGTACATCTTTAACTGTTTTATGCGTTTTTATTTTTCTGATTTAAAGTTTAATTTATCATGAGATGTGTGTGTGTATTACTGTGTGTTATACAGAGTGTCCACGTGTAACCTGACCGACCTTTATTTTCGCAACCGTTGGTCCTAGATGCATACTTCCAATTACAAAAATGGTTTAAATAAGGTAAAGAATTATTTTTAAAGTGATTTGGGTCAATAAAAACATTTATTAAAAAAATACGAAATTTAAATTTTTATACGGTCCCCCGGTCCTATAAGTTATATTTAGTAAAATTTTCCTGTGACACTGACAAGTAAGACAAAAAAAGTACCATTATTCTGCAATTAAAAATGACTGAGTAATAGTTGTTTAAAGTTAGAACATACTTTTTGCTGCAAATTAGGGGTCATTCACAAATTTAGTAAAAATATAATTCCATCAGATATAATACAAAAATGTCTCACAGTAAAATTGACATTGCAATATAAATTTAAAATCTTTAATTATTCTGAAACATTACTGTAAAATATACATTTTGCAATAAACATATAATTAGAAAAAAAAATAGAATTTTTGTTAAATAAAAGGATGAAAAACAACAGCCTCAATTCTTTACAAAACGATACATATTTTAAAATGCTGTTAGATTACACTGTCTTTCAAATTTTGGGTCGTGTCAAATTTTTTAGCTTTTGAAAATTGATTCTCATGTATTTTTTAGCTCTGAATCCCAAACTGACCTTCATTTTAAACCATCATGTAAGGACTTTTCTCAAATCGCAATTTTCAAAGTTTAAAACTTTAAAGTTAAAATTAATCCCTCCCCTCCCCTCCCCTTCGAACCTCATCGGACACCTGAGCTATTTAGCTGTAAGAAACCCAGTATAATCCAAAAAATTGAATACATTATTGAAATAAATAAAATTAAACTGAATTAAAAAGTCTTCTATCTATTTTAGAGTATTAGATTTTTCGCTATTTTTTAACCTTGAAATTTACGATTTGCGAAAAGTCATGACATGATGGTTAAAAGTGAAGGTAATTTCTTTATTCAGCATTAAAAAATACATAAAACGTAATTATAAAAGTTATAAAACACAACCATCGCAGGTTTATGTTATCTAATCTAAAACTCTTTCTTAAACTTGTTGACGGTAATCTATCCCAATTTTTTTTGTGTTATCCTCTAATATAAGGATGTATAAGATGGCAAGTGTCGAAAATCATAATAATATAGCATTGTTATCGGATTTAAGTCAGTATGTAAAATTTAACTTCAATCGGACATTTGAAAGTAAGTTAATGTTTGAGTATAAAATTTAAACTGGAAAGATGATTGTCGCAAGTTAAATAAAACCTTATGAAAATAACATAATTTTTGTTAAAAGAAAATCATTGCCTCAAATCCTTATGAAATACAACATAAGTTAAAATACAATTATTGTAACTAATCTGAAACTTAACTAATAAAAGTTAATCGTAATATTTGTACAATTTCTTTCAAATCGCAGATACCTTGAAATAAGTTTAAGTACTTTATATACGACCCCTGAAAGCATGATAGAAATCATCTGTTTTGAGCTGCAAAAAAGTGGTATAAGTCATCCATTTTGAAGTTTCATAACTCAGTCAATTTTAATGTTAATTGAATGGGACTTTTTTTTGTCTTATTTGTTAGTGTCACAGTAAATTTTTATTAAATATCACTTACAGGGCCAGGGGACTGTATAAAAATTTTTATTTCGTAATTTTTTAATAAATGTTTTTCTTGACCCAAACTGCTTTAAAAATAATTCTTTGCCTTATTTAACCGATTTTTGTAATTGGAAGTATGAATCTAGGACCAACGGTTGAGAAAATAAAGGTCAGTCAGGTTATACGTGGACACACTGTATATCTGTAGATATAATAGATAGGGCTGTACAAAATTATTCAAGTGTATTCCTATCTTGGTAGAAATTGCTGAAGGTGAATTTTTGACAGTGTTATGTATTTTTTAACTAAGCTAAATTTTAGCACACAGTACTATACATAGTTAATGTATACACAGATCTACAGATCATATACAGGGATGCACAAAAAATTTTGAATAGCTTTCCAGCTATAGATATTAAGTGCTAAAATCTGGTTTTCTAAGTGCTATTCATTTTCTAAATCTTTTACTTATATGCCTTCTTTCACCTTTATAAAAGGTGAAATTCTGTTACGGTATTCTGGAAGTATTGGAAAGTGTTTCAGAATCTATGCTTGGATCATGATTTTTCTTTTCACTTTAAGTATGCTTTACTATCATTTATCTTAAATTATACTCATTTTATTTGACCTTTTCAGGTCTGTCATCATGATAATATGGATGTCTTTACATATACTGCTAGCTAGTTTTTACAATTACTTTTATTATTATGTGCGTGCAGTAATGATAGCATATGCTTTTACATTTACTATTATCACTTCACTTATGTTTCAGCATTTAGAAACAAAACAAAAAAATTTGTTTGAAGTACTATGTGCACTTGTTGAGACTTATGTCAAGCATATATTTCACTCCTTAAATTTAAAAATAGGGGTTATGTGTCAATAATTTATGATAAAAAAGAAGAAAAAATACTGTAAAGCTGCCATGTCTTTTTAATCCTGGTGTATTATGACATTTTTCAAATGTTTTCAAAATTTATTTAATAACCTATTGTCATATCAATCATAAGGGAAATAATTATTTTTATCAGATTTCAGTAAATGTTTCAGTAACTTGTTACATTTCAGTAAATGACATACTTATTATATTTCAATAAACCTTATTTTTTTATCATTTGGAAAGAAATTTTTAAGCATTTAAACCTAAAAATATTTTTTTCCAAAAATCTAAAAGACTCGAAAGGGGTAAATTAGCTACTTGAATTTTGTTTAGCATTGTTAAAATTTATAAAATTCATAAAGATGAGCTACATTAAGAAAAGACTTCCTGTATTACATAGAAATATGTTAAGTGTTATCAATAGCTCTATAAAAATGAGTTTTTCAAATATGTGGTTCTTTCAAATACAGTACAGGATCCATTATACAAAAACCTCAGGACTGAAGGCTTTCTGAATTTTGGAATTTTCCGGATAGATCTCCCCAAAATATGGAACAGGGGCAAAAACAAACGATGTGACTGAAAAAAAAAAGAACACACATGAATCACAGTCCAATGAGTAATAAGAATAATATCAACTGAGGATGAATCACATGAGGAGATAAAAGGGGCACCCCTTTTATATCCTCATTTGATTCATCATGTGATGGATTTATCGCCTCGTGTGATGGAAAGAAAAGATTCTAAAAGGAATGCTGTATGCCTGTGTTTGCACATTTTAAGGGTGAAAGGTCAGGACATTCATTCATTCATTCGTAGACTGAGGAGTATTAAATCAGATGAATTTCAGCCAATTGAGTTATACTTCAGTGATTTTTTTTTTTTCAAAATTTGGGTAATTTTGCTGACTATGCAGAAAAATTTTCCTATTACAATTTTTACCTGTTTTATTGAACTCTGACGGGCAAAAATCTGTAAACCATGGGCAGATAGTTCAGGAATATGTGAGGGAGGAGGGTGCAAGCAAATAAATAGAATGTGCTATTCTATGTGTATTCAAGTAACACAGTGGTGAAGTTTGAAAATTTTTTTGGAGGGAGGAGGTGGAGGAATGTGTAAGCTAAATTAAGTGAATTTTTTTTAAACAAAACATAATATAAATTAATTTTATCCTAAAATATGTCAGAAAAGGATTTTTTAAATTGGGGGGGGGGGGGAAGTATAACACATTGAAACAATCAGGCATGAAAGTGGGAATTTTTTTCATCTATGCAATAGTCCCAAACTCGTATAATTGAGATGCATTTCAACATTTATTTATGCACTAAAATGAAATATAACTATGCGTAGGATTGTTATTTTCTTTTCATAACTTAGAAAGTATTAAAAACAAATTTAAACAAACAATGAACGTATAGCTTCATTCAATCAAAAAAGAAAATTGAATATAGTTTGTTAAAGGTGTAAATTCAAATATATCTGATGAACTTATGATTAATTTTTCAAAATAAATGTTATCTTGAATGGTTTGCCTGTCCAAGGTTTTTCCCTGAAAAAAAAAAAAAAAAAAAAAAAAAAAAAAAAAAAAAAAAAATCTCCATGCTAAATATATGCATGTCAAATTGATCTTTGCACCAGAAATACATCATTGAAATTAAGTCAAAGTGTTCTATAAATAGGACAAAATATTATATTTCAGAAAGACCCTTATGCAACCTTCCTTTTCTTTTATGTCTAAAGAATATTTCACTCTGGAAAGTCACTTTAACCAAATTCATTTACATGACTTTCAGATGCTTATAATGTAAGCTCACCTTTGATTTGATGGCTCTTTCGCAGAGCAATTCAGAAACAAATGCCTAGGATTTGAGTAGACAAAATGTCTTATTATTAGATTTTCCAGACCTTCCTCCCCCTTATATACTTCCAAAATGTTCTTTGCATTTTTCCACCAATTCAGAGAATGTTAAAAATTGCTTTTAAAAAGGTGGAAATCCCTTTCATGCCTGAACAATGGACTTAAAAAATTAGGAATCCATAAAATTTTCGAAAAAATTCAGGAATCCAAAAAAATTTAGTAAAAATTTACAAATTCAAAGAAAAAATTCTGTATTTTGAGTTCTTTCTGATTTTGGAATTCTAGATAAGGGATCCTGTACTAGTGATGGGTGATAACGAGATGTTTTTCTCGGTTTTCTCAATTATATGGACATCTCGATATTTTTCGATTGTGTATATTTTTTCTCAATGACTCCTGTTTACCAACTGCTTTTATACCTCATATATTACATATTATATACATCATACATTTATCAAGAATCGTCTGCGGGTGAACTGGATGAGTCGGTGTTAATAAAGACTAGGTGCCTTCACCCACTAGCAGGCCTTTTCTTTAATCGGGGCCTCTAATTTATACGTAATCTTGTAATGCGAAATCACGAACAGGTTATCCGCTATATACGGCACCATATAGTAGGCGTGGTATGCATGCACTACAAAATCTTGTAAAAAAATATAATCTCAAAACAAACGAACCTTGGACCAGATCTTTTGGGGGAGGGGTCAAAGTGAGTGGAGAGGCACAGCAGCTGCATAATATGAATAAGTCGTCACAGGTCTTTAGGCCTCCCCAACCATATGTCACATGAGGGGTCTGGATCTGAATTTATAAAAATGCCCTCCCCATGGGGGCAAAGTAGGGGGAGGGGTGCAGGAGGTGGATAACATGAGTAAGTGGTCATAGGCCTTTCCAACAATATGTCACATGAGGGTTCATGGCTAAATTTAGAAAAGTGCCCCCATGGGGGAAAGTGGGAGGGGGGCAGTCACCAGAGGTGCATAACATCAATAAGTAGTCACAGACCTTTCCAGTGATATCTCACATGTGGGGTCTTGGCTAAATTTGGAAAAGTTCCCCGGGGGGGACAAACTGGGGTGGGACGGACACCGTAGGTGTGCATAACATCAATAAGTAGTCACAGACCTTTCCAATGATATCTCACATGAAGGATCTTGGGGCTAAATTTGGAAAAGTGCCCCCGAGGGGGGTGGGCAAAGTGGGGTGGGACGGACACTGTAGGTGCATAACATCAATAAGTAGTCACAGACCTTTCCAATGATATCTCACATGAGGGGTCTTGGATAAATTTGGAAAAGTTTCTCCCGGTGGGGCAAAGTGGGGTAATGGCCACTGGAAGTGCATAACATCAACAAATAGTCAGAAACCTTTCCAACGATATGTCACATGAAGGGTCTTGGCTAAATTTAGAAAAGTGTCCTGAAATTTCATATATTATAAATAATATTTATCGGAGGGTTCCATAAAAAAAATCCGATCTAAAATGATAAAAACGGAAAAAACTACCCCCCCACAGTGGGGGCCGAATTGGGGAGGGGTGAAAGAAAGCCTCATAATATGAAAGAGTCATCCAAGAGCTTTCTGATGACATATCACATGATGGGAACAAAAAAAGTTTGAAAATTGCTCCCCCTCCTTCCCCCCATGGGTCCACTCTTTCACCCCGGAATTCATGCAGCCCCCACTTTAAAATTTTTATGTTCAATAAATAATATTTACCAGAAGACTGCATAAAAAACCCACATCTAAAATGATATTTAAATTTATGCATAAAAAACCCACATAGAAATCGGCTACGGTTTTAAAAATTTGTTCGCCCCTTCCCCACCCCCACCCCGAATTTCACCTTCAGGGGAAGAAAGGTTCATAATATGAAAGAGTTGTCAAAGGGCTTTTCGATGATATATCACAGGAAGAGTTCGGTCAAATTTTTAAAATTGCGTCCCGCATGGGTCCACTCTCATATCCTTGGAATTCACCCAACCCACCTTCCTCTTTCAAATTTTTATGTTTCATAAATAATATTTATCAGATGGCTCCAGGTATGTGACACCTTGGTAGGGCTAAAATAAGAGAAACTTTGAAAATCAGTGCTTCATTTCACAGCTCATTGTCATACTTATTTCTCTCTCCAGCTCGTCTCTCGATATCTCTTCTCGGCCTTTCTTGGCCGAGCATGAAACGACAATCATGGATAGTAACATATCGAGAAAGGACGAAAATTGATTTCTCATTCTTGACAATGTCATATGAAATGTTGAAAAGAGACTGAGAGCGAGAAATGAGAAGTGACAATGGGAAGCGATGGGTTACAATCGATGAGGTATCTTGAGGTAAGCAAGAAGTTTGCATCGAGCAGAGATGTCTTGAGGTAAACAAGCAGTTTGCATCGAGAAAATATATCTCAAAGTGCGAGAGAAAGAGAAAGGAAGCTTTCAGAAGAAACAAACTTACCGCACTTCTGGTGTAAGTCATAATTTCCCAATGGAGTACATATTCTTTTCCATTCGCTTTTGTTATTAACCGATATGGGTTAGGAGGCATAGTGGTTTAAGTTATCAGTTCTGGTTTCAATTGTTGATATAGAAGTTTTCTATTGAATTTGGCACCAGTTTGTCCCTGATTTTCAATGTTTCTCTTATTTTAGTCCTCCTAAGCTGTCCCATATCTCTTAATATTAGAATGATATTGTTAATAACAAAACTGCACTGCAAATTATGTGTTTTCAAGATTTTAAGTGTTGCCTCAGGAAACAGGATTTTTCAAAATTATTTTACCCCACTCATGTAATATATTAAAATAAGGGTAATCTCATAATCTTTCTAAATCTACCTTTCTTTTGTCAATCCACCATTAATTTTAGAACCCTGGGCTTAAAATGCTCCAAAAGGAATATACTTATCGGCGTTTTTTTTCGTACTCTGGTACGGTATCTTCCACTTATAGGAAAATGATAAGAATAACATCAAATTGTGTCTAAAATCAAATAAAAAATATGGACATATGTGTCTTAATTTTAACTTCTTTCTTCGCCTCAAGAGGGCGCTTTAAGGTTTTGTTTCTTCAAACCTTTAGTATACTGTTTGTCCAAAAGTTATAAAATTCACAAAATAAAATCTTTTCACTCTCCCCTATTTTCTCGTATCAATTTTATTTTTACTACCACCAGGGGGTGCTGCCCAGTGAAACATTTTGCTATTAGCCTCAGGCTATTGGTATTTTTCATCTGTTTTTCAAAATTTTTGTCTCATTGTTTTTCTTCATTGTAGATACTATTCTCTAAGTTCTTGACCCATTCTGGCCATTTGGGCACCCATTCTGGGCCAGCTGTGGCCCATCAGGTCCCTCTTCATCTGTCTGGCTCTAATCACATGCTTCACTTGTTCTTTTACCATTTCTTCTTTTTCTTCAATTTTTTTCTTATTCAATGGTTTGGTTTTTTTTTTTACCATCCTCAACTTTCCCTAGTCCTCCCTTACATCAAGTTAACTTTCATCCTTGGTCTGCCCTACTGTCAATTTGGGGCCTAATGCCTCTTTGGGAGGGGGGGGGGGGGTTGCTTCTACCTTTTCTAGACCCATCATCTAATACCACGTTGATAAGGATTGGAAGATTAAAATTATCCGAAATACCAAAAATGAAGTCCATTGAAGTTGTATTTTAGCTATAGAATTTCCTATTAGTGGATATATTTGCCTGTTTACCTTTCTATTTTTCGATAACACTCCTTTGTTTTTGGTAAATGGAGAAATTCAACAGCATTAGGCACACTTTAGAGATTTAGGGAACTTTAACTTGTATCAAACCTTCTGCCTTTATCGAGAAGAGGGAAATGCTAATCGAATCTAGCTAATGCGCCTAAAATAAAATATAAGTTTGTAAGTGTGTCAGAAAGTAGCGCCTTTGGATTTCGATACAGACTTAAAGAGTCATATTGGAGTCGCTAGGCACTAGAAAACAATTTCCGTGTTAGACAGGTTGTCTCTTAGCAGGTATATTGTCTGGTTGTCCTTACATTTTTCGATAAAGCTATCTTGTTTTCGATAAACAGAGTAATTCCACAACATTTGACACACTTTAGACATTTTGGTAACTTTAAGTTCTATAAAACCTTTTGCCTTTATTGAAAAGAGGGAAATGCTAATTGATTCTAGCTAATGCGCCTAAAAATTGAGCTAGTAAATGTGTCAGAAACTAGCTACTTTGGATTTCGATACAGACTTGACACTTGAAGAGTCATGTTGGAATTGCTAGGCACTGAAAAACAGTTTTCGTGTTAGACAGGTTCCCTCTTATCAGGTATCTTTATCTTACTAGCCTTACGTTTTTCAAAAGAAACTTTTGTTTTCGATCAATCGGGAAATTCCACAGCATTTGACACTTAGGGGAACTTTAAACTGTATCAAACTTTTTGGAGATATCGAAAAAGTGGAAAGGTTATTTGATTCATCAAATGCGCTATAGTTATGCAATTTGGACATTGCAGTTTCATAAAGAAGAAAAGGGAATTTATTCCAATGCAAAGAAAATCATTTTAAAATACTGAAATTCAAATGAGATATCTTTATAAATTTCTTCCATAAGATTAGCATTAGAGTGGGTCTTTTCACTTGACAGAGGTAACCCCTTAAAACTAAATCAGGAGCAAATAATTGCGATAGCAGAATTATCAAGCAAGCCCTATTACTACTATGAAATTTTCGGCCAGAATAATAACTAAGTTTTCCAACAACTGTTTTTAGCTTCTCTCATTATAATCGATTGTAGATTCTAGGAATTAATCGATGGCTGTATTGATTGGGATTTTTTACGATGATGATTTTTCTCGATTGTCGAATTCTCGACAATCGCCCATCACTATCCTATACTGCAGTATGATAGTTAATATTTTCAAAAGTAGCTTATATTTTACTGTCTCAATTCCAAAGAAATTATATAATTCATTCATAAAGCAAGATAATATTGAAATGATTGTGAAAATACTTTCATTTAAATAAAAAGGGGAAAGATATTAAAATGTGGTTCCAGGAAATTACAAATAGTTTTGCAAAGTATTTATTTCTGACTGCTGCCAGTTTTTTATGTGAAAAAAAAAAATTAAATTAAAAGACAAAGACAATTCCTAATTTAGGATCTTTTATGATCTATTAAAAAGGAAGGCAAAACTATATCGCTATTTTGCACTAATATCGGTAGTTATTATGCTAATGAAACCACTGTCTATCATTTCAAAATTTACTTTACTACTTATGAGTGTAGTTGTAATATTTATATTAATTTGTCTTACTTTCATAACAGTGTTTTATTTTACCTATAAAAAACAAAACAAAAAAAACATATATTTATTATGGATGCTTTGTTAGACAAACACTACAGAATTTATGTTACTTAATTTTGGCTCAGGCGATTTCAGAGCAGAATTTTCCTAGTCTCTGTGATCACAAGATGCCACAACAAATTTCAATTACTGTATATGCCAGATTATAGAGCATAAATAGCATTATTATAAGAATTATAGAGTAGAAAAGAAATTAATATAGTTATTAACATTAGAATTAAAAAAATAAAACTGGCCGGCCCTAAGAACATGGGATGAGAATTTACTGGTCTGCAGACAATATGACTGATCTTTTATATTTTGAATTTATATAAGATTTGTTTCCTCAATATTGCTATAAAAATAATTTTTAGAGATACATTACAGTATTCATTATCTAAAATCTAAACAACCTTTTACATAAGCAGGGATCTACAAATAAGAAAGAAATTTAGTCGGCAGTAAAAATTTGTGCCTCCATCACAGGCCATGTTACCTCCACTCCTCTTAGCTATAATGTGATCAAGATAGGTTGGCATACACTGATACAGTACACTTCTTAAATTCACACAGCTTGGGACGGTTGTGTGGATTTAAGAATTTTGTGCAGTCCTGGTAACTCTATTTTTTTTTTACATTTTTTAAACAGTAATTTGAATGTTGGAAAAAATAATAAATGCTTACAATAAGGTAAAATACTAAAATATTTAACTAAAATAATAAAGTGAAATAATAAAAATTTAAAAAAAGATTAAACACAAAAAATAAAAATAGCAAAAAAAAAAAGTGATTGCCGCTGAAATCAGTGCCATCTTGAATTTTTGTCCCCTACCACTTCACTGTTTACATCTGCAACAATGGGTAGATTTTAGAGTTGCAAATTTAAGAGACTACTATGAAATCAAGATAGGCTGAAAAGTAGCTGAGATCAGTGGAGTGCTATGCTCTGCCTCTTTCAGTGACTGCATTATTAAATAAAAAACAACCTCTTTTAAAAATGCTAATCCATGCAGATGCAGATCGAAGGAGAGAATAATGGAAAACATGACAATAGAGGGCAAAATTAGTGATGGCCACTAGCCACTAAATGAAAAAAGTGGCTATTAAAAATTTATCTGCCAACGGCCACTTTTCCTACTAAGAGAAAATAAAATTTTCTTGCATGCTATCAACAATTCCACTCTGGCTAGTAACAATATGTTAATACAATAGACTCCCTTAAATCCACAAACACCTGAAATCTGTGTATGAATTCAGATATAAACAGAGAAACTTGCAGTTAAGTTGCAGGAACAAAATTCAAGATGGCGCTGAAATCAGCGGCGATAACAACATTGCTTTACTAATTTTTTTGTTAATTTTTTTCATGCTCTTTTGACTATTACACCTGATTAATTACTAAATAAAATTACGTTACTTTTAATTTTGATGTAAAATAGCATATCTATAGCAAAAACTAGCAATATTGTAGGTCCTGTATAATATTCACAAGTATAAACCGTAACCAAATTGTTTGTTTATTTTTCTGGCATTAGTTTTGCAGTTTCAATATATATATATATATATTTTAATATTACTTATGCATTTTAATATGTAACTAGTGTATAACCCCATCAATAATGATGGAATGTTGATCTGCGTTAACAATTAGACAAAACAAACAGCAGTATTTATTGCAACAATAATAATAATTAACAAAGTGAAACACAATTTTTGAAGATTTCAAAAAACATTAAAATTAAATATTCAATGCGTTAAAGGTTTTTTTATTTTTATTTTAAAATATATTATTTTTATAAAAAGGAATTAATCTGAATAATGAATGTTCCACCGCTTTTGTTTAGGGGTGGATCAAGGTACGGAGTTAAGAGATAGAGATACTGTATTAGAACTCTGTGGGATCAAGTCAACGGGTTTACTCATCTGTGGAGTTTTACGTTTCATTTTGAAGTATGGACTTGGTGTCATTTATCATCAATTAATATAAACAAAGGAATGTTTTGTTAAAATTTGTAGTTTTTTTCTTTTTATAGAAAATATGCAGGACGTATTGATCTAATTTAAGATAATTTTTTGAAATCTTCAGCTACATAACTTTAAATTTCATTTGGTATAAATAAAATCAAAAGTTATTATTATTATTATTTCTTTCGTAAAATTTTAATTTAATTTTATCAATTTTTAAGAACTTAGCTTATATCCACTTGAAATTGACTTGCGTTGTAAGTAAATTTTATATCTTATATCAAATGTAATTAAAATGTAAGGAATATACAATACCATGTTTTGTACTAGATATATTAATTATATCAATGCAGAAAAATTTCAGTTTTTAACATAATAACATTTGAACAGACAAAATTATAATTTAATAAGAGAAAAGATAATTTTCAGCCATACTAATGCAATCATGATAACATCTTATATTTCAGTTACATCTGGGGAAAAAAAAAAAAAAAAATTTATAATGTAAACAAAATTTAAGAAAATTAAGCAGATAAATGTTAAGCTAAATAAAACTAAATTAAAATTCTATCAAAGTCATCATCATAATAATAATAATATGCATTTTATTTATATTGAACGAAATTTTAAAATTATATAAATGAAGCTTTAAAAAATTGATCTCGAATTGCATCATTACATCTGCATTTTTTTTTCTTATAAGAAACTCTAATTACAATCGATATCGAAAGTTTTCATTCATATTGATTGCCGAAAGATGGCGCCAAAGCAAAGTTTAAAAATAGACGGATTTTCTGTAAAACTCAGGCCGAGGGCACTAATGTACTGAATACAGCTTGTACCTCCAGTTAATTAACTCCATTTTTCACAAAATCGTGAGTTGGCGTGAAAAAGTGTAAAATGCATTTCAAAATATTTAAAGACTTTAATATGCTTTTACAAATATTTTAATAACAAAATCAGATGTTAACCTGTAGTTTTTTTCATTTTTTAATGAAACACTGTAAGAGTCGTTCATTTGTTTCTAGATTTCGAATTTGTAGTTCTAAATGGCAATAGTCTTCTTCATTTGCTTATATCTTGCACTCTTGTTATCCATTGTTTACATGGTGATAGGGATCCGTTATTTTTAATTTAGAATTTAAAACATTATAATTTTATAGTTTTTGAACGTTTTAGAGAAAATAAAGAAGAATAGATGTCATATAAAGCAGATTATGTGCATATTTCCATATGTTGAACAATCGGCAAACTTATGGTCTCTTGAATATTTATGCCTAATATGGCCGTGATAATTGCTTTTCTTGAGGATGGGTCCACCCCAGATTCGTTACACTGTGTATATAGAGATTCTGGTTAATATGACTGAACTCAAGCTTTTTCATGAAGAAAATATGAATTTATTTTTTTAAAAAATCAAGATGGTGCTAATATCAATGGCAATTGTGATCTTTTTTCAAGACATTTTTTTTTAATTAATCAAGCTTTTTAGTTTATTAAATCTGGATCAACAGGACATACAATTTTGTTATATCATAATTCTAAGATTAAGTAAGAGAGTGAACTTTTTAAAGTTCACATTATATATTTTATACAAAAACAAAAATTTCAATTTATATTTTATAGACTACAAAATGAAACACTTTCTAATGTCCTTGAACACTATAGAAACATAATATGCAGAAACAATTTTATAATTAAAGAAATTGAAAGCTTCAAAATGTGTCCCATACCTCCCCACTAATAGGGAGGTATGGGACAGCTATAAAATGAAGTACGATAAGGCACATTTAGTCTAGTGTCGGCTACATATACAGTCTAACAAAGATTGTATTTTGATAATGTCTGGGGCACAATATCAAATTCCAGTATCTTCATTACTGGAAGGAAAATTCAAAATTGTCAGTCACAGATGACATTAAAAAATCATCAGTTCAATTTATTTAGATTTTGAAGTAAATGGATATAGTATCAATGTTATAATTAATATAATACCCTCTAAAAATATTTCCATATTAGCAATTTACTCTTATCTTATTAAAAAGAAGAAATTTGACTTGTCCCATTCCTCCCCACTACGCTCTTTTATGTTAAACTTCTTGTATAAGCAAAAATGCTGCTTTTAGACTTTGTTTAAATTATGGATAATATGCAGTATAATGTTCTATAAATAGGGAAACTATTACACCTATGCATAAACAAGTAATTAATATACAGGAAGCATAAAAAGTATCTGTAGCAAATTTACTTTTGATTCTTGAAATAATCTTTTTCTTTATACAATTGCAAGCTTTTGCAGATCAGCAACTTTTTCAACTGAAGATTGGGCTATCATTGCTTCATCTAGTATGTGATTGATGAAATGTTTAGAATGATACATAAAGAGAAAAACCTACTGTCCCATTCCATCCCACTCTCCCCTAACTACTTTCAAATTACTGTTTAAAAAATGTAAACAAAACTATAACCAGAAATCTGCAAAATTCTAAAATCCATGCTACCGCTGGTTTCAACGTGTGCAAATTTGAGGGAGTCTACTGCAGAGGTGGATTACTCATTAGGCTGAAGCCTAGGGACCTGGTAGAAAAGGGGGCCCAGTACTAAGATTTTCTTTCAGGTTTTTTCTTTATATTGGGCTAATATTTAATCCAAAAGAGCAATAATATGCAATATTCTTTGTTGCACTCATTTATAGAATTTAAAAAGTTATTAATGTGCAGATTTTATTCCAAATGCTACTCCATTTTCAATTTTGTCTATTTTAATAGAAAATCTTGAACTTTTTCGGTTTCCAGTTTGTGATAGATTAACAAAGAACTACGGCAGCCAGGGCAAGATTTTGTAAGCAACTCTATGAATAATATCTTTTTAAGAAGCTTTTAAGTTTTAATCAAGCATTTTATCTATTTTTGCCCCTTAGTTTTTAAAACCCTGGTCGGACACTCAAACTGCCCCCCCCCTCCCCTTTAAGGGTGTATTCAAATCCAAACTTCTTATTTTCTGACTTATTTTTAAATTCATTTTTGTTCTGATATGCATGAAATTGGCAGGTTCTTTTATTCAGGAACTATATAATGTGCCATCCTTCGCAATTTTTTAATATAGGCAGAATATATTGCAAAAAATGCTGTGAAAGTTGGTGTTTTGAACCGAATTTCCCAAAGTGAGAATGAAAAATATGGTCATACTGAGAAAATAATTGTTTATAAATCAAGTTCTAATGAATTGAGCAAAAAATGAAACACACAGCCGCTTATAAATCTCTTAAAAATCACGTCAGCAAATTTCATGTTTTCACCATTAAAAAGGAGTATGAAAATTTTGAGCTGTTGAGCGTGGGAAAATATTTCTTTTAATGCCACCTTAAATCCAGCCCTGGACACTGTTTTTGGAACAATTTCTATCTGTCTGTTAAAAGTTTGAAAGTTAAAAGTAAAAGGAGTGCTACTATAATGTAAGAACTAATCCGCAAAATTCAAAGAAACTTTATATTTAGTTAGACCCAGTCTAATAATTAGTGGTTACTGGTTAGACACTGATACTTATTAGATTTTGCTGGTAATCTAGAAGGAAAAATAATTCACATCAGGGAGAAAGAAGTCATCGTTGAAAAAAGGAATTCCTGAGGTACACAATATGTTGTATCATTTCAAATTCAGTATTATAGCAAATTATTGAAATAAGTTTGAAATTTAGGAATCCATAACTTGATTTAAATGTAGTTACAACACTCTTAGATCTTTATATCAGTACTCACTGGAGATTTGATTTAATGTCTCATTTCACTAATTTTGAAGTAGAAGAAATTTCACAATCTAGCACTGCATCATATAAAGAACAAAGAAAAGGTAAAACTAGTAGTAAAATAATATGCTACAATGAAAAAGCAGGAAAAAACAAATTCCCACATTCTAATAATTTTTAAATAAATACTTATATGAGGATTTCAGACAATTTCTTGTTACAAATAAACAATTGCCTGACGGGATGAAAATCTGTATGCAGTTTCTTTAGTTTTCTATCACATCTTTTTTATATGAATATAGAGAAACTTGAAAAAGTTGTAACCAAAAAATACCCTGAGGACTTAAATGATTCACTTTCTGAAAAAATGTACCCCACTCTGAAATACAAAGAAGAAATAGGGTTATGATTTATAGATATTTTTTGTGTTTTAGCACAAAACAAACTTTTTTTTTCATTCCTAAAAAGTACCAAGACATACTTACACTTAAAAGTAAGTGACAGAAAACTAAATATTCTAGCATTGAATCTGCAATAGTAAAGCAAAGTCGCAGTTCAGGCAGTTCTGAAATTCCCTGCTTTCGCAATGCAAAACATTCTTATACATTTTCTGATTCCTTTTTAAATGTAAACTACAAAGTTGGCAAGCCTGAGTATTGAAGCTATTTGGAATCGAATAGCACTTGCCATTTTTTATAAATAAATTACTTATCTAGTTATAAACGAGTTTTGTCATGTGATGAGCAGTTTTTCTCCTTTCCTAATCTGCCAATTTAATATGTTTTCAAACAAAAATGAATTAAGAAAAGCATCAGAAAATAGGTCTTTTGGATTTAAAGGATAGTCTTAATCTGCAATGTGAAATTTATTCTAGTAAAATTCATTGTTAAACTAAGAAAATTCGTTTGAGGTTAGACACTCCACATAAATGTTTATATGAAAGTACATTAATTTGTAAGTTTTTCTTACTATAAATTTATTTGACAAAGTTTGCAATAGATTAAAAATAATCTTAGCATTGTATTATGCAGGTTGATTCAAAATAGACATGCCTGCAAAATATTATCTATTATAGATATTATCTTTTACATACATGATGATAGAAACTAGAGATGCAACAAATATTCAGACTGTCTGCTGAATATTTGGCTTCGGCCGAATATCAAGTCCATTATTCGGCCTTGGCCGAATAATACTGTAATAAATGTTTTTCTATTTACACAGTATAACTTTTTAATTTGACAATTTATATTCATCATGCATAATGAAACTTTTATTTGAAATTAAACAACACTTTTTTTTCCATTAACTTTCATACCACAAATGGGTTTTATCTACCCATTTTTATACAAGAGGCTAATTTAGGAATCATGTTAAAAAAATTTTATGCTGTATCAGTAAGTAGAAAAAGTATCTGTAATAAGCTAACACAATCTGTTAAATTTAAAATTAATCTATTCAAAATTGTTTTAATACAGCTGTACAAGCAAATTAATTTTTTTTTTTTTTTTTTTTTTTTTTTTTTTTTTTTTTTATCATAATGGGAAGTTTAACATTTATCCCTTGTTACATAAAAAAATATTTCTTTCAATAATATTTTGAATTATACCTATAAAGAACATAAATATATGATTGATTAGATATAGATGTATTATATGTATAAGATATTTCAAGTCGTATATGCCATAATACTTAAGGGCTTTTTTTTAATAAAATATGCTTAAAAGTTAAATATCATTTAAGTGATTTTTTTAAGTGTGTTACTATTTCTTATTAAATAATGAAAGAAATGTAAGTACTAAATTCTTTTAATTAGTATGCATTTACGTTTTAGATTTTTTTTTCAAGAATAGCATTGTAATGTTTATATTTGCCTTAAAAAATAGTTAAAATGTTTTCAATAAACGTAGATTGTGATGCAGAAATAATAATAATTCAGCATTCTCAGGTGATAGTCTATTTCTTTTTTTTTTTTCGTAAATGTTACCTGCTTCTGAAAATAATCTCTTACTATATATGGTACTTCCTAGTGCAGAAAGGTACCTTTTGGCTAATTGTGAAAAGTTTGGAAAAATTTAATAATTCTGCATCTAAATAAGTAAACTATTAGTATTCTTTTGTCTGAAATTACCTAAAAAAAATCAAATTTTATATTTGGTATGTCGCTATATGCCATAAGTGAATGTCATCAAAAAGTAACACTATTCTTTAATGATTTTTTTAAATTTAAATTCACTAATTTTCCTTTCTTAAAATTAGAGTGGCAACATTCTTCCACGTGTATAATTTGGTGAATAGTTTGAAGATTTGTATAATTTGGAGAAATTGGTTGATTGGATAATCAAGTAGTACACATTTTTCTTAACCTGGCCCAACCGATAAATCACCAAATGTTGTACCTATTGAAATATTTCATATTGAATTCAATTTTAAGCATTACGAACATTTATTTCATGTTTAAATTAATTATTTTCATTATTTAAATTTATCTTTCATTAAAAGGATTTTTGTTTGTTCCTTTTTTAAATTAAAAAATTAGTTTTTAGGTAGATTTCGTATGAAATACTACCTATTGGGATCGTTCCTATGTTGGAATTTCTGAAAAATTTTTGCAGATCTACACCGATCATGACCCCTAGAACCCAAAACCACCCTCAGTAAAAAACTTTATATATATATATATCTATCTATCTATCTATCTATCTATCTATCTATCTATATATATCACTTTCTTCTGGACACGATAACTTTCGTAATTCTGCACCAATCTCTTCCAAACTGATACATAAAATCAATGGGCATAAAATCTCGGTCAAGTTCGTTAATGGGCAAAATCGGACCAAGGGGAGGGAAATAGGGGGGGGGGGTTTCTGAAAACAGAAAACCCCCCATAACTTCTTAATTTTTGTACATATCAAATCAGTTTAAAGTTTTTATTACTTCTAAAAATAGGGCCAAAAATTTATGTATCACAGATTTTTGATAAAGTTAAAAATGGGCTCAAGGGGCGCAAAAAATAGGGTTTTTGGGGCAAAAAAATTCATAACTTCGTCAATTCTCAAGATATCAAATTCAGTTAATTTTATTATAAATCTCCTTAACATTATCTAAAACTTTTATATTCACAAGTTTTTGATAGGAACAATTCGTACCGCAAAAAAAAATTAAAAACGAAAACAAAAAGGGCGTTTGAAGAAGAAAAAAATCCATAACTTCGTCAATTCTCAAGATATCAAATCCAATTAATTTTATCATGAATCTCCTTAACATTATCTACAACTTTTATACTCACAAGTTTTTGATAGGACCAATTCGTACCGCAAAAAAAAATTAAAAACGAAAACAAAAAGGTGGTTTGAAGAAGAAAAATATCCATAACTCCGTCAATTCAAAAGATATAAAATCCCCATGAATTTATCATATATCTTCTTAATATTGTCTACAACATCTATATAGACGAGTTTTGGATAGGACCAATTCTTAGAGCAAAAACAAATTAAAAATACATACCGGTTGAAGTAAAAAATGATCTTAGTAAGGGTGTTTTCAAATCCAAACTGCTTATTTTCTGACTCATTTTACAATTCATTTTTGCTCTCAAAGGCTTCCAATTGGTACGTTTTCTTACTCAGAAACTATATAATGTACCGTAATGGTCGATTTTCTGATAGGGGCAGAATATATTTTTTTAAATACTGTTAAAAAGGGCATTTTGAACCGAATTTACCGAAGCGGATTGTGTTGGAAAAATCATTGTATTAAGGATGCGCTTAAATCCAAACTGCTTATTTTCTGACTGGTTTTTAAATTCATTTTTGCTCTCAAACGCATTTAATTGGTAGATTCGCTTATTCAGAAACTATATAATGTACCGTAATAATAGATAGAGGCAGAATATATTTCAAAAAATTATGTCAAAGTGGGCATTTTGAACGGAATTTCCCGAAGCGATTGTGTTAGAAACGAAAAATATTGTCCTTCTGAGAAAATAATTGTTTATATATCAAGTTTTAATTAATTGAACAAAAAATAAAAACACAGGTCGCTTATAAATCTCTTCAAAAATCACGTCAGCAAGTTTCATATTTTTTTTAATTAAAAATGAATCTGGAATTATGCCAGAAAATTTCGAGTTGTTGAGCATGGAAAAGTATTTTTTTGAATACCGCCCTAACATGATTCTGATAAAACCAGCTATTATATGAAAATGAAATAAAAACTCGTCAAGAGCGGCCAGATAAAATTGTTAAAGTGGATTTATCTATAATCATGATTTAGTTTTTGTTTGTGAAATTAGTATATTTGACTTCGAAATCTACCTCTGCCTGTAGGCCGGGCCGGCAGGGATTTTTTTTTTTTTTTTTGCGAGATGTTTACATTATTTTCTAACTGATATAGCCCTTTCCATTCTTTAACCAACGATAATATCGTTAAAATATAATCACTGGCAACCCTTTCGCAGAAAATATCAATAAGATATGAAATTTATTACCAAAAATCATAGTTATTCTTGTAGATTTGGCGCATAAACTACTGCAGGAATATTCTCTATCGAATGATACAATCTGAAAAAAAATTCACCGGGTAGTTTTTCAAAACACTTGAGCCGAATTTTTAGAGCTTACTGCTTTATAATATATGATATGATAAGGGAACAATATATATATATTTTTTTGCTTTATAGTATGTATAATATTTAAATAATGTAATATACAATAATGTAATATCGCATATATTATACTTTTGAAAAAAAAAACAGATTTTCCCCGGGTAGAAATTGGGTTTTTCATGAAAAAACAAGAAAAAGCACATGTGGGTTGGGTTTTTCATTAAAAAAAAAAAAAAAAAAAAAAAAAAAAAAAAAAAAAAAAAAAGGGTTTTTGCAAACCCTGATTAAGAGGGGCTTGTTACTCTTGAGAGAAAGAAAAGAGAAAAGTATAGCTTGCTAGCAGAAAAGAATAATTATACTTTAATGGAATGAATAATTATATTTTAAGAAAACCTTTTTCTTTACATACAGAATGTAAATTTACTAAGTTTGAGTTGAATCAGAAAGGATATAAAAAGACTGAGGATACATGCAACTTCTTTTTTTTTTTTTTGGGGGGGGGGGGGTGAAAAGATTTTATTAAAATAAAAAAAGTTTCATTTTTACAGAGGTAATGAGTTTCTATTTTAGATTTTTAAAAATATATAAATTACTAGAACTATCTATGGATTAAGTAAAAAACTATGAATTAAATTATTATTTACGTTTTTTAAAGTCATATGTTATCTTATTGGCATCAAAGTATTTAAAATATTACAAAAAATACATTCAACTGTTATGATTTTTGAACACTCAAACAAAAAATTCATTTCAATTAGTCCTTAATTTAATTTTTGATTTTAAAATTGAAAAAAAAAATTAAAGTCAGTATTCGGCCTAAAACTTGGCCGAATATTTGGTATTCAGCCAAATCACTATTCGTTGCATCCCTAATAGAAACATACTTCCAATTGCAAAAAAGTATACAAATAAAGTTAGAGCTCTTAGATATAACATTTGTTTTAAAAGGCACATTACATTAGCATTTGAAATGTTATTTTTATAGGGTGCCTGGTTCCTAAAAAAAGGCTCATATAAGAAGGACATTTAAAAAAATCCCATTCTTTTATGACCAAAACTTACCAAATAGTAATTTTAATTTTATGAAATTTCTATTTTTATCTGCAGTAAAAGTGCTTCTTTCAGTTTTTAGTGCCAAAATAACAACCGAAATTACATAAAATACATTATTTGGTAAGTTGTGGTCGTAAAGTTTTTTTTTTAATGTTTTCCTTAGATTAAATTTCATATTTTAATGTGTATACCCCTTGTAAAACAAACGCCATATATAAAAGCTGAACATAATTTCTATACTTTTTGTATGTTTCTATCATCAGTGATTTATGATATAATCGAGCAGATACGTTTTTTGAATCACCCGGTATTGAAGGAGGTGAAGGGGGCCCCGCAAAATAATTAAGCCTATGGGCCCGGGTGGTAGATAATCCGTCTCTGGTCTACTGTATTAACATATCTAATTTTACATTAATAATAAGTCATTTTAACAAAAGCTTTTTATTAACACTCTTAAATAAAAAAATTGGCCAATAACAGGTGAAACTGCTGCTTCGGTCCACTAATGAAATTCCCCAATTTTGCTCTTTAGACAACACCTCTCCCTTCCCGGAACAATGATATTTTCACAAAAAAAAAAAAAAAAAAAAAAGAAAAATCAATATTTTTTGGCATGAAAATAGACATTAATATTGAAAGTATGTTTCATTAATGGATGTAACTTTCCTCTAAATTGAACGGTGCCTCTATTTACATTTATTTTTAAATTGCAGCCAATGGAAGAGATATGTCACAACACTTCCACTCTTGGCTATCACAAGAGTGGCAACACCAACAAGAGAGCTTATTTACACCAACGTATTACCATGTCATAAAAGATTGAAAAGAAGCTGAAATCGGGGGAGTTCCTCTTTCGTTGGCTGAATTATAAAATAGAAAATAACAGCAGTTATAAATACCAAATGAATAGCTATAAAATAATGTTATCAATGTAATATACTGCTTTGCAGAATTTACTCACATCAGCTGTATCAAAATCAAAACCTGTTTGAGAACTTCCCAGCCAAAAATCGTCCTGAGGATACTCCATAGAAAGCTAACTAAAAACATAAGCATATCAGTTATAATATTTAAAAAATATATATGAATTTATTTTTTGTACTACATTAAACAAATATATCTATTGAAATACTTTAATTTATAAAGCACATCTTTAACATGAATCTTCAAAAAATGATTAGTTTAAAGCAAACTCTGTATTGTAAATATGATACTTCATCATAGACAAATATGGTATTTTTTTCGATTAAAATGATAAAATATGGTTTTGTATATATACATAATATCATATATTATCAAAATTTAGGAATAATCAAGACAACTTCAATTAAAAACATGGAAGTTTATAACAGGGCAGTAATATATTTTAAAAACTACTAAATAAATATTTATGAGAAAGTTTTAATGTATTTGAATCAGATTTTTTTAGGGAGAGAGCAAAAAAAATTTTTATTTTAGAGATATCTAAGAGACAGATTAGCTGTTTTTGACAGCATTTGTTTTGGACAGGACAATTAGCTTTAATCAGGGGTCAGAAGTAGTGGCGATACTAGAAGTGAAACTACGGTATTTGTTACTTTTTACAGTAGTTTGTAGTGTAGCACAATAGGAAAAAAAAAGTAATTTGTAGCAAGAACTGACGCTAATTCAGGAAAAGATGTGCCATTCTGCATATCAAGTAGTACTTGCTTCTTTTGTGTAAAATTTGTTGTGCTCAACAATTTGTGAATCTCAGTTGGCTAATTCCACGAAAACTTGTCATGTCTGTCGCACAGCTGAAAATTGCTATACTTGTTGGCCACCGTTATTTTCGAAAAGTTTGCTTCACATTATTCAATTGATGAGATATCTCTGATAAAATAAGTCACATTTTTCCGTTCTAAAATACTGGTAGCCAACAAGCATAGCGATTTTCATCTGTGTGACAGACATGACAAGTTTTCATAGAATTAGCCAGTTGTAGTATATAGCATAAAGTCACAGTTTTTTTCCTATTGACACTTGTTGCTAAAATAAAATACTAATCCATCAAAGGAATTATTTTACTTCTTAGCAACACTTGTATCCTAACTCATTGTTTTGTCTTCTTGTCTTCTTAGAGTTGTTTTTCTGTAATAGTTTCTATATTATAAAATTGGACATCTCAACATAACAAACTCTCAACAGAACTCAATACAATTAATATATTAAGAGTATATTGGAGAGTTAAACCCTCTCACACACAATACTTTTTTTCAGAAATCAGTCTTTGAATTAGCAGAATTAAAATGCTATTAAAGATTGCGATAAAAAATTGATTTATGCCATAAAGGAGGCTTGGATGTCTAAAAGACATTACTCACAAAAAAAAAAAAAAATAAATAAAAATAAATAAATAAATAGTCAAGAGCCTTTTTATAAAATATTGCATTGTATCATTTAAGTTAGGTGCTTCATATGAGGCTCAGGTGAGCGAGAGGGTTAAGTAAACAAATCTATTGGTAAATACATATCAACGTCAATTTTATATCCCAATGCAATAATTACTGAAAGATTAGTAAATA
This sequence comes from Maratus speciosus, assembly GCA_963932465.1. NCBI lineage: Eukaryota > Metazoa > Arthropoda > Arachnida > Araneae > Salticidae > Maratus > Maratus speciosus. The sequence continues at coordinate 434,284,774 of OZ010787.1, forward strand.
AAATTTATGCAGCATACAATTGTGAATAAATATGGTATATACAAGAGTAGCCCTTCATTATATATAGCTCTGTTTTCATGCCTACCAAAAAAGTAAGCTGCAGTTGAATAATTTTTTTTCACTTTTTGTACACATATGCAGTGTAAGGAAAATATTGGAATCATAATTAAAAACCCGATTATGAAAATACTGGTATATTCTTATATTTTGAGGTCACTTGAATACGTTTTAACTATTTTTACAAAGTTTATATAAATGTATGTGTGTAGGGTAGATGTGCCAGTAATGCACACCCTTAAGGAATTTCTTTTAAAAGTATTTTTTATTAATAGTTATAATTATTATATTCCATTTTTTTTCAATATTATATTAACCTATCAACAATATTTAACCATTCTTATAGTCTCATTTCCCAATATGAATCAAAATTTAATTTTAAATAACAAAAATATATCAAAACACACCCTCTGGCCCAGTAATGGACACCGCATAAAAAGTAATAAATATAATTGTTTTTATGACAGTATTTAGAACCAGAATTTAATGAATACATACTAATGAAACAAAATCGTTATTTTCAAATAAATTTAACAATTAGGATACCAGTAATTAATAAAACATTTGTGATAATCATTTACTGTTTGCATCAATTATTGTAATTATCAGAAGATTGATGTTTTAATTATTTTAGATGGATAGTTTAAAATACTAAATATCAGGCAATTACAGCTATCAAATTATTGAAACAGTGAGAGATTTAAAAGGTAATTTTTTTATTATTATTATTATTAGTGTTTAGTTTTGTCTCACTATTTTTAACAATTAATCTTCCAGAGACTACTTGATGTATCATTTATAATAATTAAATATTACAAATATGAAAGAAATGATATTGTGAGTTGAATATTTTAAATAATAAATAAAATAATTTAAAAATACAACTAGAACTGATGTTTGAGGCCACTGATCTGCAGATTTACTAGTTTCATGAATATTACCAATAACTTTCATTAATATTACTTTTCTTTTTCTTTCTTTTTTTTTTTTTTTTTTTTTTTTTTTGTCAGAGGCAATTAAGCAAACATTTAAGATAGAAAACAGATTTTTAATAGCTTCTGTAACTTAAATGCTTTTATTTAAATGGAGAGGGATTAAGCCCTATGAGCCCCTCTTTGACTATGCTCTTAAGCAATATTTTCTGCTTTCTGGCTGGTTTGATTGCCAGATTATAAAATGCAAGGTACATATACTTTAAAAAAATAATAATAAAGAATAAAATATTGAAATTTTATTAATCATATAAAATAACTTAAAAGCAGCTATTTATAAAAGTTTTGGTGTTATTACTGTTTGGTAAGTATAATTTAAAAATTAAATTTGATTATTTAAGTTTGCAGTTAAGTCAAAATAATTTATGCACTATAAACATTACTGAAATTGCATTTGTAGCAATGTCTACATGGGGTGCCCATTACTGGAAAATGACTAATTAACCATCCCAATAATGGACACCCCCTCTTAAAACCTTAAAAATAAATAAAATTTTGTAAATGGCCGTAAGTATATAAAATTCTAAGTTTTCTATTGCTACTCAAACAAAAACATTCAAATTTTGAAAGAAAATAAATAATATATAAATTAATTAAACGAAGCCAGCTCTTAGCCTCTTCATTAAGATTTTCACAGAAAAGCAGCGAAACTTTGAAACATTATTTTCTGCTTCCTGATTGATTTGATTAAAAGTGTCAACAATAATCAAGTTTTATAGAGCATGCAAGGGGGTATTATAAAAAAAATAATTAAAGCTAAATATTTATTAGTTATTTTTTTATGAACCAAAAACATCAAGGGGTGTCCATTACTGGCACATCTACCCTATATTAAAATTTCTTCATGTTTTCCGATCTCCAGAGTTCATCTTTGCAAAATTAGGATATATGTTTTTATTTATTGTTATATTACTATTGATTTAAATTCTAAGTATTCTGCAACCGGTTCGGAAAATCGAGTAGAGCCAATCAAATCTGTCTTAATTTCACTAAGTTAATTCCACGAAAGTATTTTTTACAAAAAATAGAAGGAAAAAATTATACGTTAAGATCAACATATATAAGCCTTATTAATTTGATAAACTTTTTCTATACAAATACAATACCTATGACTATACTAATACTACTGAATTAAATAAATATGTCGAATAAAACAACATATGACAATGAGTACATTGTTTATTAATTGGTTGGTTGGAAGGACATGTGCCTGATCGAAGAGGGTGGTTTCCCTGATAACTCAAGGAGGTTGAACTTTTGCAGTAAATTACTTAGCAGTAGGATGCCTCTATATGAGAGTAGCAACTTGAATCAGTTAAAGTACAATTTCATTGGTTCCTGCTAATGGAAGTGGCAGGTCGCCAAACTAAGGTTTGTTAACTTGTCTCACTCTTCTAATCGAACTGAACAAGCAATCACAATGGCCGGAATCCAGAGAGATTTTTCCATAGACTTCTCATATAACTTCTCATATCTTCTTATCTTTCGCGAAACGAGATTGACCAATCAGAAGCCTGCATTTTTGCAAACAGTGAGTGTGTTCAAGAAGCACGCGCGTTACGCGCGCGAGCTCAGGAGACAGGAACATGGAGTGGGTCCATATCATGTATGGAATAACACGTAGTATGTTCAGGAACAGATCATGGATTTGATTAATTAAGGTGCTAATTATAAAGACATTTTGTTGCAAAAGGAGCGTGTGCTGGATGGCCGAATGGAAAAGGCAGTGAACTCGAGACTAGGGATTGTGGGTTCGAATCCTTCCAGTCCCACATTGCGTCGCAATTTTTTTTTTTTTTTTTTTTTGTTTATTGGTTGTTTTATTCTTTTCATAATGAATAAGATATTTTTGATGAAGATATATTTTTTATTTTTGTTATACAGAGGCACGTGTATTTTTATTATAATAATAAAATACTCATTTAAATGTGAGAAAATGAGGTATTTCGAGATGAAAGTTTTAGATCTGAACGCCTTTTAAATATTCAAAGTTTTGTTTCTAAGTGATTATATATGTAGTATGTATATGTATAATGATATAAACATTAAGCAAATCCAAATGAAAAAATAATATATATTGTGCGAAAATATCCTTTTGCACGTAGAATAATTCCTTGGGTTTTTTTTTTTAGTACTTTACGAGTGAATTTTTATCGAGACTAGGCTAGAAATCATATTTTACTTTGAACATTATAAAAATAAAATGTAATAGTTGTAAATTATTTTAACTAAAAATATCTGTACATATATTTTTTTAAGAGATAAAATATATAGGTCTGCTGTCTAGTTTGTAATGAATAAAGTATGATTAGAATGTTTATAAATTTTTTACTGAAAGTATAAGTAAGTATTTTGCTTATACTAACAGAATTTTGAATGCCATTTATTTCTCATGTTTTATGATGTATTTTGGTCTGTTATCCACACGGTATTAAAATATGCAATCATAAAATAAGAAATATATATATTAAAACCTACTCTGAAAAACTGTCTAACTAACAGTGCAAATTCCATTGAAATCCACCCAGTATAGTAGATTACAAACAAATCTCATATGTTGATATCACAATCTTGGTTTACTAACAGCATTCTATTTATCACAGAAGATATAAATCAACTGATAAATCATTTTTAAATAAATAAAAAGAAAATTGTTAAAAAGTTAAAATTTTTAGATTACCAGTTGAATTCTTAAATTGTATCAATCAACCTACCAAACAAAGCACAACCAATAACACATAAGCAGAAAACGCACAATCACGTGATCAAATCGCCCACACAATTTTTTTGAGCAGCTCGCGCGGAGTTTGTGTGCGGTTGGTTAACTAATTTTAAATGCTAAATGGGCTAAAGTAGATAAAGAAGGTCACGTGATTTTTTCCCGACTATTTTAGATTCTATCTGAGTGAACATAGGCATGTATTCCTGTTACGAAAACCATGTTTTGGAAGGATGAAGAAATATAGTCGTTGGTTTTACCTTTTTTGAACCATAAAAATAATGAAATAATTGAATTATGTTAAAATTCCTTTCTTCGATAAGACCTACTCCATGACATAAACTTCTGAGCGCGCGCGCGGCGCGAAGTGCACTTCTAAACACGCTCAGTGAAAACTTTACAAAAATGCAGGCTTCTGATTGGTCAATCTGGACTACGACCAATCACAGCCTTAGTACAGCGCCTAGAATATCTATTGTGGAAATACGCTATCCAAACAGTGCTAAAAATTTGTATCCCTTAAATATGCGACAATACTGCTAAAATCCCAAGTGTCGATCACAGCGACATCTGCGGGATTTTCGTATTACTAGTATTACATTGTATAGACTAATAATATCTTGCAGTTGTAGAAAATATCCTGCAGATGTCGCTGCGATCTGCATATTGCAGCAGTATCGTTGCACATTTAAGGGATACAATATTTTAGCGCTTTTTTAACTATTACAGGGATAGCCGATTTCCACACTATATATTCTAGGCGCTATAGCCTTAGAGCCAATTCGCAGTCTACTGGAGAAAAATAAAGCTACTCGCTGTCGGCAAAACTCATGCAAGCACATCAAGAGGATAGTGTCCAGTACAGCGTCTAGAATACCTAGTGTGGAAATATGCTATCCAAACAGTGCTAAAAATTTGTATCCCTTAAATGTGCGACGATACTGCTAAAATCCCAAGTGTCGATCGCAGCGACATCTGCGGGATTTTCGCATTACATTGTATAGACTAGCAAAATCTTGCAGTTATAGAAAATATCCTGCAGATGTCGCTGCGATCTTCCTATTTCAGCATCATTGTTGCATATCTAAGGGATACAATATTTTAGCGCTTTTTTAAGTATAGAGCTGTGCAAGGTGACATCACGAACAGGTTTTTGCTGCTGCTGTAGGACAGCTATTGCTACCTTTATCAATGCTTTTTCTGTATGTGTATCCTACAGATTTTTTCATTGTTCTCCGGTAAAATTTACGTGATGTGAACACACGTGTGTGTTACAGGGATAGTCGATTTCCACATTATATGGGAGATTCTCAAAAGGTGAGATCATTAAACGTTAACTATATGTAATTTTTAAAATTTTCAAATTTAAGGCCAATTTTTTTAAATGTTTTTATATAAGTCTACAAAATTATACACAAACATTAAAAGACAGCAACTATTCTGGAAAATTAATTATTAAAGCATTTAATTGGCAGTTGTGTACGTTACAAATTTTGGACATTTTTTCGCACGTAGGTTACAGATTTTGGACATTGCTGTCAGATTTTGGACGTTGCGCTTAGTATTTAAAAAATCTTAAGACTAAGAATGTAGTAAATTTGTCCTATAATTGTATGTGTATATATATATATATATGTGTGTGTGTGTATAATTAACTTTTTCTTATCCAGTAATAATAATAATAAAATAAAATGTTAATCCCTGATATTAAAATATTTACTACTTTTTTAGAAGTAATATCTTAATTTTATAGGAATGGACTCTATTCAGGTGACGTCAGACGTCAGAGCTGGCGGTATGATCATCTGGTATTCTAGTTACTGCACCGGCAGAATACCAGTATGCGCAGGCGCAAATACCGCTAGCAGACGACTTTAGCCTTGACCCAGGTTGAGTGCATACATTTTAACTGAAAATTTGCAAACTTAGTAAATTTTCTCGCATACAGAACAACATTTTGAATTTAGATTACAATATGTTAAGTATATGCTGCTGCATCAAAGAATTTTTTGCGGTATTTTTAACAAACAAGCATTAATAACTCACACTCCATAGACTGCTATGCTAAACACCGCCAGTAAATACCGCCAGCAGACGAATTTTAGCGTCGACCTCAGGTCGCGTGCATAAGGTCCATTACACACTATGCAAAAACATACCTTTACATAATATTAGAAGTATCCAACATATAATTTATTCTTTTCTTTTCCTCAAAAAAAAAAAAAAAAAAAAAAAAAAGAAAGAAAGAAAACAAGTTATACTGCCATCTTTTTAATGCACATATCTATAATTTCTTTATCAAAAGAAAAGTCTCCTCTTGCCATAGCTGCCAACTTTTACGCCTTTTTCTTACCACTAAAATTTTATAATAAATATTGTATTATTTAATCGTCGAAATCTCAGGATTGAAGAAGGCAAAAATCTCTACTAAATTTTAGTGGTAGCAAAAAAGCGTAAAAGTTGGCAGCTATGTCTTGCTGTCACCGGGTGAGGTGGATTTGGTGATTTCAACAAAATATCTTCATATTTTAAATTTGTGCTGTTTTTTTTTAGATGGATAACGAAACCTGTTAAAATCAATGTCTGCCTGAGGAGTCAAAAAAATTATAGAAAATATTTGTTCACCATTATCAATGCTGATCTTTTCAATAACACCTGGCCATAAGTTTTCATCATGAATTACTACAAAGTACCAGTCACCAATGTCAATCTATTTTCAACTGTGAGGAGCTAGCTAATTGTAGAAACAATATTTTTTTCACCAGCTTCACTGGTAATGCATTCTTGATTGTTTTTTACAGGGATTGTAAAAAACAGATCTATTTCTTATTTGAATAGTACCAAATTTGTTTGTCGTGTGTATGGAGTGAATCTTTTGAGTACCTTTAACAGTTGTCGCTGGCTGTCTTCTATACTTTGAATACTGTCATTTTTTTTTTTTTTTTTTTTTTTACCGAAGTTACAACACGAAGTGGCTTAAACGTTTTATTTGCCTTGCATTTTGGTGGGGGAGCAAAGAGGAAGAATGGAATTTTAAGGAGATGGGATTCTTAAACCTTGAATTTAAAAAAAAAAAGAACTCAAGTACAATAAATAATTTAACAAAAAAATATTTATTTTATTTTTTTAGATGTATGTTAGAACAATGGATTCTGTTATAATATATTTATTTATGTATATAGAAAATTAAAATTATTAATGTTTGGATCGTTCCACGATTTGGACATTGTTATTAAATAATCTTTTGGGCTACATTTGCTACAAAGAAAACTTTGAAAAATACATAAAAACACGTAAGATCACTGAAGAATTACTTTTGAAATAAAAAAAGAAGTTTACTATTAATTTTAAATCATACTTTTAAATAAGCATGTCCGAAATTTCGTAACGATCGCAGCGGTCGCCATATTGTGTCTATCGTTACACACATTAGTTGAGCATGCTTCAAGTTAAGTTATATTATTACACGTACTGAATACACTATATTTATACAAAACACGGTAATTATTTACGATAAAACATTATAATAAGTATCTTTTTATACGTTTCAGGACTCCAAATCATCTTTAAAAACAAATTTACCGAAAATAAAATCGGCGTTTCCATCGTTACCCAATTCGGACATTCCACTTTCTTATTTGAGAAAAGTGCATTTATTGCAAAAAAATCTTACAAAAACACATACAAATAATTTTATTAATTTAAAGTTAGATAAAAGAATTTAAAGTATTTACTTGATGTATTTTTCGTGGAAATGATAGCTTTATGGCGTACGTTACTTTTGGACATAACAAAATACAGAAATTTTTTTTATAGAAAAGTCCTTTAATCTTCAAAAAAGCAATAAATCAGCCTGCCATCTCTTAACGAAATTATCAAAAAATCATCCGTTTCCTAAAGGAAACGGATGATTTTTTCATAATTTCGTTGCATTCGTTGTTTACCATTAGAACCACCTAGAAGCAAGTTAAAACTCTTTTTCTAGGTGGTACATTGGAGCAGTTAACGTCATGAATGTCCAAAATTGGCCTCTTTAGCATAAAATAATAAAATTTTAAGAAATTTATACAAAGCTTTTACAATAAATTATGTCATTTTCTGTCTCTGAATAGAATTAAAAACTCAGTGTAAAAAAAAAAATAATAATAAAGTCAATGATAATTCAAGTTATTTTTGAATGGCATAAAGTTATGACTTGTGTTCGGTGCCCACCTTTTGAGAATTGCCCATATATTCTAGGCGCTATAGTGTCCAGTATAGTGGCTAGCCCTCTAAGTGTTTGGGGCGTAATATTCCGTTCACTAAGCTCCAGGTTTCACAGCAATACAAGCAATATTTAAAATAATATAATTCTATAGATTTACTGAATTTTAAATGCATTGAAGAATGATTAATACTCTCAAGGATTACATTCATATTTGTAATTGAGTTTTTTTTTTATAATGTTGAAAGAATCATATTTTCTTAGCACTTAAAACGAAATGCCAAGAAAACAACATTACAATTTTACCCTTTTGCAAGACGCTCGGAGGGCTAGAATACATAGTGTGGAAATCGGCTATCTCTGTAATACTTAAAAAAGTGCTAAAATATTGTATCCCTTAAATATGCAACGATGCTGCTGCAATATGCAGATCGCAGCGACATCCGCAGGATATTTTCTACAACTGCAAGGTATTGCTAGTCTATACAATGTAATACTAGTAATACGAAAATCGCGCAGATGCCGCTGCGATCGACACTTGGCATTTTAGCAGTATCGTCGAACATTTAAGGGATACAAATTTTTAGCACTGTTTGGATAGCATATTTTCACACTTGGTATCCTATACACTGTAGTGTCCAGAAGATTTAGTGTCGAAATCGGCCAATCAAAAAGTGTATCCCATAAATGTTGAACAATGCTGAACGAAAAATGTTGATTGAAGCGACATCTGATTGTTCAAACTTGCGTATTGGGTAGAGATTCAATGGAGGATATTCCATCTCCAGTTTGATCACGTGATCAAGGTAAAAACTTCTAGCGTAAAGAAGGGAAGGCTTCGTAGACGTGTAATGTAAATCGCCGCTAGCCAATCAAACAGTTCATGAGGCGAAGCAGTAGCATCTTCCCTTCTTATCAGTTAGAAGTTCCTTGGGTAGAATACCGGTATCACGTGACATTTTTCAGCCTCGAACCCATATTTGGAATATCCTCCATTGAGAAATCGTGTCGGTCAGTGAAGAGCTAACATATGTCGGTGCGATCGACATTCGTCATTCAGCATCGTTCAACATTTATAAGGAAAGGGCATGTTTACAAACAAACACTTCTGTCAGCCAATCTGTCGCTACATTTTTGTCTTGGCGATCATTGCAGGAATCGTCTTGACGACGTAGGCCAATCATATCATAGACATAAATGCAGATCAATCAAATTGCCCGAACTCGTGTGTACAATGAGAGTCATAAAGAACGGACAGGTGTTGGTGATCCACAGAAATTTGACCAACAGTGACGTCAGCTGCCTTTTCTTTATAGGAGGGATGTAAAAATCTAGGCGCCAGATAGCAGTCTCTCACCACTAAATTTTATTCGTTATTTTTCGTCTAATTTTTTTGGTAGAATGCTAATAAAATTTAAGCGAAGAAAACTAATAACATTTAGTGATGAGAGACTGCCCACTGGCACCTAGATTTTTACACCCCTGATTTATAGCATTAAAATTTTTAGCACCTTTTTAAATCATTACTGGAATAAACTGTTTCCACACATATCTTCTAGACGCTATAGTCAGGCTACAGCGTCTAGAATACCTAGTGTGGAAATATCCTATCCAAACAACGCTAAAAATTTGTATCCCGTAAATGTGCGACGATCTGCTAAAATCCCAAGTATTGATCGCAGCGACATCTGCGGGATTTTCGCATTACATTGTATAGACTAGCAAAATCTTGCAGTTATAGAAAATATCCTGCAGATGTCGCTGCGATCTTCATATTTCAGCAGCATTGTTGCATATCTAAGGGATACAATATTTTAGCGCTTTTTTAAGCAGAGTTGCAAAAAACCCGCAGATTTTTAGGGGCGGGAATAAACCCGGGAATTTTGGGGAATAAACCCGGAATTTTGGGGAATATTGGAAATTTTGAAGGAGTTTTGAAAGTAAACAAAGCCAATCATTTTTTCAATTTGAAATTTTTATTTTAACGAAATTTCAGTTACCGTTCAGAGAAGTGAGCTCTAAGTTTTTATAATTTCTTAAAACTGATTAGCTTTACATTAAAGCGGTTGAAAATTAGTGATGATTGAAATGTTTCTTTAAAAATTAAAATTATTTAATTTCTTTTTGTTGTTATATCTACCATTCAGGCATATTTGTTTTCTTGTTAATTATATTGTATTTTTTCATTGATTTCTCTCACCTTTATTTATTTTATTTTTTGTTTACATTGGATAATTTGGCGAAATGTTTATTTTCATATCAGGCAAGATGAATCTGTCATCTAGCTCTCTCACTTTCTACTTATCAACTGTTAAAATATTAAATTACTTATGATATTTTAATAACTCTCACTTAATATTTCTGCAGCTATAAATCTATTTCGTTAGTTTTCATGTAAACTGTGCTTTTTTTCTGTAGCTATTTTATTTGTTTCATTTGCTAAATTTTTATTTTCTAAAAAAATATATTGCTTAGTACTTACATTGACAAAAATTGAAATAATTAAAAAAATAATAAATAATAAATAAAAAAACTCCATGCTTAAAATTCTCTGAAAACTCCCGGGAATTTTCAAAATTTCCCTCCCAAAAACCCGGTTTATTTCCGGGAATAAACCCGGTTTTTTCCACCCTTTGCAACTCTATTTTTAAGTATTACAGGGATAACCAATTTCCACAGTATATATTCTAGGCGCTATAGTCAGGCTATGCTAAGACAGAAGTACAGCATAGCCTATCTAGAATATATAGTGTGGAAATCGGCTATCCCAGCAATACTTAAAAAGTGCTAAAATATTGGATCCCTTAAATGCAAACGATGCTGAAATCCAATGAGTCGATCGCAGCGACATCTGCAGGATATTTTCTAAAGCTTCGAGACGATTTGGTCTAGACGCTGTAATAATACGATGTTCATTTTGAAATTTAAAAATATATTGCATATAACACTAGATTAATTTTAACACAACAATTCTAATTGGTAAATAAATTTTATCAAAATTGCAGATGTTGCTGTGATCGGCTCCCTGGATTTCGGCATCGTTGCACATTTAAGGGATACAACTTTTTAGCACTGTTTGGATAGCAGATTTCCACACTATGTATTCCAGATGCTGTAACATAAGTGTTTGTCAATTCAATGGCGAACTTACATTCCAGAAGTTGGCGATACTTGCCTGGACGAGTCCAAATAGACGAGTGAGATTAGGATACCTATAGATATGAAATTGGCGACATATGAATAGAGTTGCAAAAACCCTTAGATTTTGATAAATAGGAATAAACCCAGGAATTTAGAAGGGAAGGGAAACTTGGAATTTTTGGGGAATAGGAAATTTTGAAAGGGTTTTGAGAAGAAACAAATATGTCATTTTTCAATTTGAATTTTTATTTTTAAGAAATTTCACCTGCTCTGAAAAGTTGAAGTTAGATTTTTCATTATGAGTTCATTAAACTTATGAGGTTTCGCTATCAGCTTTTATAATTTATTACAATTGTTCAGCTTTTCAACAATGACGGCTGTGAATTGGTGAGGATTTGTATGCTTCTTTATAAATTAAAAATTTTTAATTTCTGTTAGGGGGCATATCTACTATTCAGGCATGCTCTATAGTGAGTTGCTTTGAATTTTTGCGTTGATTTCTTTCAATTTTGTTCACTTTCTTTTTTGTTTAGATTAGCTGATTCGGAGAACAGGGGTGCTGTTAACGTTTATGCCGGTCAAAATAAATATGTTATATGCCTCTCTCACTTTTAACTTATCAACGCTTAAAATATCAAATTACTTATGATACTTTCATTTCTCTTACTTAATATTTCCGCTGCTTAAGCATGTATTGAGTTAGTTTTCATGTAAAATGTGCTGTTTTTTATGTTTGTGTTATTAGTTTTATTTACACTTGTAAAAGTTTACATTGACAAAAACTGAAATCATTAAAAATAGCAATTTAAAAATTTCGATCATAAAACTTTCTGAAAACTTCCGGGAATTTTTTTAATTTCACTCCTAAAAAACCCGTTTTTTTCGCCCTTTGTAACTCTACTGCTAGATGATAAAAAGCGGGCTTCAATCACTTTTTCAATAAAAATCTGTGGTCGATTTGATCAGGTTTTTACAAAATTCTTTACTTAAATCTTATTTAAATCTCAATGATGCCTTAACCTCTCACTAATATGTTTCTAGATAATACGTATCTCCCATTCTTATGCCATTTTTCAATGTCCCATCATCAAGAATGCTCAAACAGTACTTTATATATCTGGATTAAGCTAATTTTTTAAAGAAACAATCATGTATTTTAATGAAATAGAAAATGCCGTTGTATAAACACAGCCAAAGAAAGTAAATAATATTGCGGGCTTGCTTCTAAAACATTAATTGTCATAAATAATGAGGAAATGAGAGAACGGGATCAGCAGGCTGCACTTCTGCACCGTGTAGCAGTCTCAAGCTTCTTATGCCGCCTTCGTCCATCAGCCAACACACCCTACACTGTTAAAAATATCGTGAAAAATGGACTTTATTCCAAATCTGGGTTCGAGGCTGAAAAAAGTCACGTGATACCGGTAATTTACCCAAAGAACTTCTAACTGATAAAAAGGGAGGCTATTACTGCTTTCCGCATGAACTGTTTCAGTGGCTGGCGAGGGTTTTTCATTACGTCTACGCAGCCTTCCCTTCTTTACGCTAGATGTTTTTACCTTGACCACGTGATCATAACGTAGATGGAATATCCACCATTACCTCTGCTTTTAAAAGCTATCTATTTTCTGACCATTGAGAACGTTTCATAGGTGTTTATGTAGCGTTCTCATTGGTCAGATAATAGATAGCCTTTAAAAACAGAGGTAATTTTTCACGATATTTTTAACAGTGTACCATGCAGCCTTAATTTTCCCATAGAGGTAGAAGTAAAATAGGCAAGAAATGTGGTGCTTTGGTGTGAAGCCAAAAGTACAACCTTAAAACCAATTACAATTCTGTTCAAACACTTGCATCTTGCTCTGATACGCCTGACATTTAAAGCTCCCCAACAAAAGAATTCAGCCTTCGTCCCACATGCATGTTCTGTTTGAGCCGAATGAGGACATTTTAAATTTCTTTCTTTTTTTACCCCCCACTTTTCCTTCCATTGGTTCCTCTCTTCTCTGTCGACTACTTTATCAGTATCTGGCTATTTACCTTTGTCATTACGTGTTTATAATTAAAGGGTACGTTTACAAACAAGTACTCCAGTCAACCAATCTACCAACAGCATTTTTGACTTACTAGGGAACGTTCCCATGTGCAAGTGGATTTGGACGAGAGTGGTATCAAAAGAAAGGTCTCGTCATGTACATTAAAAAGTCCAATGGAACTACCCGCCCGAATCCAACCGTTTTCGAGATATCCTCACTTGAAGTGTGAATAAGTAAATAAATAAATTGGCAGGCAGGCATATAAATTGTTCGCAATTTAAAAGTTTCTTTGCATTGTTTAATCCTCTACCAATACCTTTTCCCGAGCTATGAGCAAAATCCTTTACACCCACACATTGCCGGTTATTTCCCCTCTTTTAGACAGGCACTTCGCATTCTACGAAGTTTTCGTGTACGGCTGCATTCGGAGAGTTTTTCCATCTGCTTTTGCTATTTCCAGCACCTTGTTTTATGCAAATTTTTCGGCAAATGTGTGGGTGTAAAGGATTTTGCTCGTAGCTCGGGAAAAGGTATTGGTAGAGGATTAAAACAATGCAAAGAAACTTTTAACTTGCGAACAATTTATATGCCTGCCTGCCAATTTATTTATTTATTTATTCACACTTCAAGTGAGGCTATCTCGAAAACGGTTGGATTCGGACGGGTAATTCCATTGGACTTTTTAATGTACATAACGAGACCTTTCTTTTGATACCACTCTCGTCCAAATCCATAACTTGCACCTGAGAACGTTCCCTAGTTAGCTATCATTTTAGCGATAATTTCGTCATAGCGAGCGAAATTTGACTTTCCATAAGACTTTTAGCATTAGTGCAAAAACTGGCAATTTCATTGGTTATCGGTGAACCGGACTTCTTTCCCTGAAAGGAAAAAATCCATTTTACGAGTAATAGCTCTGCTACTCATTTCATCAATTGTATTTCTTGATAACAATAACTTGATGCATTAAAAAAAATAGTATATATTTCTCATACTGAACACAAAACCAATTGTTATACAGTTAATAACATAATATATAATTAATTATTAAATTTGATTTAATTTAATTTTCAATTAAGAAAATTATCAACAACTATAAAACAACATTGACTTAGTCAAATTATGATAAAATAATGAGATTGTTATAATAAGTTGCTTATAACTTTTTTATTGTTTACTCAGATGTTTCAATCAATATTAAAGTTCTAGGAGCTTAACTAAAAATAAGTAATTGAAGTTCCATCTAGATATATAAAAATATTTTTCTACACCAATTTAAAAGATACTATTATTGCCTTTAAATAGATATTTTATTTTAATTATATAACATTAGCTCCTAAGTGGTATTATGTAGTAAAATTATAATCACAATATTAGATTTCCAATAAAAATTGTAAAGGTACTGATAATAAATTAATAAATAAAGATAAAAACAAAAATCTCCATAATAATAATAAGCGTTATTTTAAATATATATATTGCATATAATAGCATAATATTTTACATTGTTCATGTTTGATGTATATTACACTTTTATTGCAACATATATATATATTTAATAAAACTTTTTGCGAATAATAACTATTAAATCACACATATATATTTTTTCGTTGGTGGTCGGTATTGTTTATTTAATGGTTATATATATATACATATATATTTTTGTTATATTTTTACCATGCATTCAATTACTTAAGGCTGTTCTCAACTGCTCTGCCTAACAAGCGCAAAATGTTTTGACATATTTACAAATACATTTTTTAACGGAAAGCTATAAAATTGGAAAGCCTGACCATGGAAGCGATTTGGAATCGAACTGTTTTTTTTTTTTGGATCAATAAATTACCTATTGAGTTATAAGCGATTTTGATCCGTGACAAACACGTTTTTCGCCAATCGTTGACAGGTTTTACTGCTTTCTTCGGGAACTTCGGTTCAAAGCGTCAACTTTAACACTATTTTCTGAAAGGTCTATTGCGTTTGCAAAAAAAACGGAAAAAACAGCTCGATTACATAGTTTCTGAACAACACCTGCTAGTTTCATGCATTTCCGAACAAAAATAAATTGAAACTTATGTTATAAAGTTGCACTTTTGGATTTGAGAACACCATTAAAGTATAGTAATTTATTGTCTTCAATGGTCAAATTATCATTGAAACATATATTATTAATGTAACTTATATATAAAGGATAAATATTTAATTTTAAAGATGAATATTTTAGTAAATTAATTCTGTTAATTTCTATTTATAAGTTACTTGAGTTCTAACATAAAAGTACTTTCCATGAAAGTTTAATAGATATTACAATTAAATTTTAATAAATATTCGTTTTAAACATACAGTTTACAAGGGTTAAGAATTTAGTAGTATTGAATATACAAAAAAAAATAAATTAGAAAGCAGCTGATATATATGAAAGATAATACTTAATTTAAAAAAATGAACACTTAAATAAATTACTTCTGCTAATTATATATATATGGTAAGAATATATTATTATTACATTATTATTAAAAAATAGATTAAATGAATTTTTTAAATTTAATTATTTAAATTTATTTTAAAAAGTCTAATTGACAAAAACAATTACAAAGGAACTGGTAATAAAGATCAACTGATTTTAACTAACTGATTACACTTAAATAGTTAAAGAAATTTATTTATTAGAAAAATACCCTATAAGTCATATGAATTTTAAAATTTAAATTAATTATCTATAATATTTGAAAAAAAATTATAAAGTATCCTTTAATAAATTAATAAAGATTTTTATGTCTCAAGGATAATTTTAAAATAAAAAAACCTTTAGGATATTAATTCTGATAATTTTACATTTATCTGTTACTATGGTAACAGATAAATTTAAAAGGATCAGAACTTTATAAAGTTCTAACATGAAAATACTTTTAATGTAAGCCTAGGAGATTTATTATTGCATTTTAATAAATGTTTACTTTAATTATTAAAAAATAGATTAAATGAATTTTTTAATTTAATTATTTAAATTTATTAAAAAAAAAAAAAAAAAAAAAAAAAAAAAATACAAAGGAACTGGTAATAAAGATCAACTGATTTTAACTAACTGAAATAAGAAAATATTACTATTACACTTTAATTATTAAAGAAATTTATTTATTAGAAAAATACCCTATAAGTCATATGAATTAAAAAATGTAATTTAATTATTTGTGTGAATATTTACAATAAAAAATTTATGAAAGGTTACTTCATAAATTTTAAAGGATGAAGGTTACTTCATCCTTGAGACATATAAAAATGTCTCGAGGATAATTTTAAAATAAAAAAAACCTTTAAGATCTATCTGATCTATACTGATAATTTTACAATTATCTGTTTATATAGTAACAGATAAATTTAAAATGATCAGAACTTTATAAAGTTCTAACATGAAAATATTTTTAATGTAAGCTTAAGAGATTCATTATTGCATTTTAATAAATGTTTACTTAAATTATTAAAAAATAGATTAAATGAATTTATTTAAAAAAAATCTAATTGACAAAAAAAAAAAAAAAAAAAAAAAGGAACTGGTAATAAAGATCGATAGATTTTATCTAACTGACTAAAATAAAAGTCAAAACAAAACTCTAAAAAAGTGAAAACGCCAGCGAGAGGACGGAACACGCAACTTTAGGATTACAAATACAAAATCTTAACCAGTCCTAGCCTTAACCACTGAGCTAGATCATTCATATGCTTATCTTATCAAAATACCATGTGCCGGCTTTACGCAATATTTTACTCTTATACTTCTCCTTTCAGGGAAAGAAGTTCGGTTCAATTTCATTGGCTATCGGTGAAGCAATAGCCAATGAAATTGCGGGATTTCGCACGCACTAATGCTAAAAACCTTATGGAAAGTCAAATTTTGCTCATGGCGACGTTCGCCATTCGTTTCTCAGACGTATTAATCTTAGACCAATCAGATCGTTAATGACTTATTCGTAGGCCGATCCGGTTTTGTGAACTTAGCAACCATTCCCTTGTATTCAAACAATGAGCGACTCTTCTCATAAGACGAATGAACGGTTTTATATATCTTTTCGAAACGATAATGTCGTATTTATTTGTATTTGTATGGTGTTTTATGAATTTTTGTACTTTATGCTCTAATATGATAATTTCAAATGATATTTAAAAGGGATTGTAATTACTAATTGAAAAATACGTATTTGATTCAATAATCTCAAAAATCATGCATTTGAATTGTGTCACTTCACACATAAGTGTGCGCTATATTCTGCAGTGAAACACCAAATTCTGTTTTTAGATTTTTATATTTTTTTTTTCCGAAATTTTAAATAAAAAATACTTAAAATTGCCATAGTCGATTTTCAAAAGCAGATTTCTATAGATTAAAAATATTTTTTTTTAAGGAAAGACATTGTTACCTCTGATTTCTCTGTCAGTTCAATGATAATATACAGTGAGTAAAAAAGGACTTGCAATTTTCTGCATAAGTAACCATAGAAAGCAAACGTCACGAAATTGTTTTAACTATTATTTTATTTAAATAATAAACAAACACAAATAACCAAACATTTATCTTAAAAAATAATAATACTCATTTAAAAGAATAAAACAGCATTTTCTCATGCTAAAAAAGAAATGGCACACGAAACATTGACAGTTTAAAAAGCAATTAAATGTGAATATTATGCAAATGCATATCAGTCCCGCACTTTGAAGTCACATATTATAATAACTGGAACAATGACTCTGACAGACTCTGTTGCCATGACACTAAAAACGTGTGAGCGTTCTGTAACTATCCGTGAGAAGATTATAGCTCTTTACAATTCTGGATTAAGTTACCAAAAAAAAAAAGAAAGAAAGCAATTAAACTTTTCTAGTGTTAATTATGTGATGAAAAAAAAAACAGACTGGAACAACTAATAAGATGCGAATGGCGTCCAAGAAAACTAAATGCAAGGCATAAGAGGGTCATCATAAAGGAATCTACAAAAAATTCTTTTTCTAAGTGCTCGACAATTGGCTGTTGATGTCGTTTCAATTTCGGGAACAATAAATATACCACAACTTAACTGCCAACTTTTACGCCTTTTTCTTACCACTAAAATTTTATAATAAATATTGTATTATTTAATCGTCGAAATCTCACGCTTAAAGAAGGCAAAAATCTCTATTAAATTTTAGTGGTAGCAAAAAAGCGTAAAAGTTGGCAGCTATGCCACAAAATTATTAGAAATAGCCTTCATGATGCAAATATTCGAGGAAGAGCCCCTCGAAAAAAGCCATTTATCAGTGAAACAAATACGTAGAAAAGACTTGCTTTTGCTAAAGCTTATGTCGGCAAAACACCGGAGTTTTGGAAAAACGTTATATTTTCCGATGAAAGTGAGCTTAATATTTTTGACTCAAATGGAAAGAAAACTGTGTGGCGAAATCCAAATACGCTTCTTCAAATAAAAAACTTGAAACCAACTGTAAAACATGACGTTAGTATATAATAATTTGGGGATGCATCGCTTTTAATGGAATTTGTGAAATGGCCTTTATTGAACGCAATATGAATTCCAAACAATATATTAGTATATAGCGAGATAATTTATTTAATAGTACCCTGAAATTGGGAATTGCTGATTCCTATTATTTTTAACAAGATAATAATCCCAAGCACACTGCGAACATTAGGAGGTTATGTTGCTGTATAATGTAAAAAATGATTGCAAACACCACCACAATCACCAGACCTCAATCCTATTGAAAATCTCTGGCATATTTTGAATATGCAAGTACAGAAAAAGAAAATTTCTAACAAAGCTCATCTTAAGCAAGATCTTAAGGAAGAATGGCTAAAAATCAACAGCGAAACGTGTCACAAATTGATCAAATCAATGCCCAGGCGATTACATATTGTAATTGAAGCAAAGGGCATGCATACTAAATACTAGTATTTTTTACTTTTAAATATTTGCTATATTTTTATGCTCACTTTTAGCGTATAAATACTATTTTGGAATGAGAAATTAAATTGTGATTTTTTTAAATGAGTATTATCAGGGTTCGCACAGTTTTACCACTAAAATTTAACAGTATTTTCAAAGTATATCACAGCGGAAAAATATTGCAAAATCTGTGAATAAAGGCGGTGGTTGCGAATTCTGTGTTTTAAAAGTTAAATGTAATTTTTCCTATCATTAATAGTGGTGCCAGAGTCCTTGGAAATTCCAAGGAGTGTGCGAACCTTGATTATTCTTTTTTGAGTTAAAAAGTTGGTTGCTAGTGTTTGTTTATTATTTACCGTAATTTCCGGCGTATAATCCGCGGAACAAACAATCATTTTTTAATTTGAAACCCAGAATTTTTTAAAAATAAAGTGTAAGTTTTTGGATTGCAGTAAATTTTGGCTTCAATTACTAAATAAAATTTCTGGGTCCAAACAGAATTGTTTGGTCCGCGGATTATACGCCGGAAATTACGGTAAATAAAGTAATAGTTAAAACAATTTCGTCACATTTGCTTTCTAGGGTTACTTACGCAAAAATGCCCCTGTGTGCAAATACTTTTTTTGCTCACTGTATAAGCTGAAGCAATTGGTCTGTAATAGATTACAGGACGTTTTACTCTATCGTGAAAATTAAAATTTTTGTTGTTAGTCCCTTTTTAACACAGGAAGTTTCTTGTTATGTCGAAATTGTTTTAACTTAGAAAGTTTGTTTCGCTCTTGAAAGGATTAACGGAGCCTGAAACGTTAATCCTTTCAAGTGTTTATTAATTCCGTTTGTCTGCCTTCTTTACGTACTTTAACTAGCGTAAATATACTGTTGACATGTAATTTTTATATGTTAATGAGTTTCACAATAGAATGTTCTCTATAGGGAAGTTGCAATGAGTTGATGACCTTTTCATCCGCCAATCAAAACTGCCCGGTTTTTCTTCAACCGTACAATCCTCTCAGTAACCAATCACAACTGTCATCGGACGGTTGTTTGACCTCCAATGGTCGATTTGTGATGTCATTTGAAACTGCCCTATTGAAAATGAAATGCAATTATAGTTCGCTTACCGAGACACACAAAAGAATTCCGTTACGTCTGTTGCATATTACATCCGTTTCATGAAAAAAAAAATGAAACTTCTTATAATAATATTATGTTATTATTTGAAACTGTTTCATAATCTATGTCTGATGCCTGATTTTTCGTTCTGTTTTGTATTAACGTCTATTTCGTTTTTAAGGAAATATTTTCTGATGTGTAATTAATATTTTTCTGTTTTGAATTGTGTTGTATCATAAAAAATTATATTGATCCAGAAGATATCGAACACAATTTTATTTTAATAATTTTAAATAAATACATTTTTCCGGCATTTAAATCTTTTTTAAATAAAGTTATATTATGTACGCCGCTTTCAATTTCGTTTATTTTTCCTGGCGTAAAATGATTATTTTTCTGTTTTAAACTGTCTTATATCATAAATGACTATATTGATCCAGAAGATATAGAAGATGATATTTTTTTAATAATTTTAAATAAATACATTTTTCAGGTATTTAAATCTTTTTTCATATATAAATTTATATTATAGACACTGCTTTCAATTTCGCCTTTTTTCCCTGTGTGTTTTTTGCCGTTTTTTTTTTTCAATTTAAAAGATATTTATCTAACCATGCATAACATAACCTTATACATGGTGTGTTCCCAAAGTTTCAAGACAGGTCTGAGAATACAAAATTTATTAAACATTTTTGTACAGCGAACTGAAATTCTTCGAAATATGACCCTTGAGCAGCAACACATAGTAGGAGAGCTGTTGAACATTTTAGGGTAGGTATTTGAGGCACCATAAAAATTTGTGTAACACCTCTTTTTTAATGTCTGAATCCAAAATTGAATGTCTGGCTGAAGGATCGTGGCACTTACCCCACCCGTGAATGTTTAAATTTCCAAAATTTTCGTTGCAAAAAATATCCTTGAGGCATTTTGAAATTTTAATACCTTCAAATTTAGCATTTAATGGAATAAAAAATATAAAAGCCAGACACTTTAGGCGGCCCAAAAACTGTGCCAGACACGTGTCAAGTGCCATTTTTTGACTACCTAAAAAAGGTATTTGAGGCACGCTGAGATTGAGACAGAATAATATTTATGCTTAGAAAAAAATATTTTGAAAATGACAGACACTTTTGTTGGCACTTTCTACTTGCCAGACAACATAGAATGTTAAACGCGAGTGTCACTAAAGCTGGACTTGCGGTGCCTCGCTGAAGATCTGTTTACTGACTTACGATACAAACAAAGTGTAAACCTCGTTGCATCTTAAGATGAATTTTAACTGGATACGTGCGAAATCACAACAAATCTAACTGCGATAGGCTCTCGCAAGACCACGTGACTGATAGCAAGCATGCAGTTGTTCGAAAAATTTTGGAGTAGTAAAAAGATTCTCAATCGTACTATACATATGTTTTTTTAGAATTTTCATATATTAAACATTAAATAATAAAGATATGATGTATATCTATTGATACGCGATATAACATCAAATAAAATATTTTTTGTTTAACCCCTGTTTACTTTAACCCTAGAACTACCGAAAATTTTACTCAAGTTTTATAAAAATATTACACATCAGAATTCTTATTTAAAACTATTGAACTTATTTACTTAACTCATTATTGTCTGGTTTACATATTTAGTTTATTTTAAAGAAATTTCTGGTTAGAATAAATATTTCGAATGTACCCATCGGGCCCATTGGACCCGTCTGGTAGGCGGAGGGTTAATTTTTTTTTTTATTTGTTATAATAAAATATACAAGGTTAAATAAAATTAATGATCACAAAAATGAAATATCCTGATAAGATTTTTTATAATTAACTATGTATATGGGTATAAAAGCATGAATATATAGTTCGTACAAAGAGTGTTTTCATCTATCCGATAGACAAGATTTATTTTTGCCCAGGATTATGAATGTTTTACGCTATTTGTGAATATATTATTATAAGGAATAAAAATAAAATTATACTACACCTAATGAAGAAAAAGGCGCATTGGATATTCCTGAAGCATTGTCGACCCCGTATTTCTTCATTAAAGCGATGAAAGTTTTTTAGCAATGTCTATGATAACCCTCTTTCAGATTAGCATTGGATGGAAAAATAATATCTTTATATTTTAACATATTTTTTGCCGAATTTTCAATACTTCACAACATTTTTGTAGCTTTTTTTCCGTCGCTTTTTGCGCAAATAACACATTTTTTTTTTAACTTTCCATGATTACTTCTCCAAAATTTTTACAATTGCATGCTTGCTATGAGTCACGTGGTCTTGAGAGAGCCTATCACAGTTAGATTTGTTGTGATTGCGCACGCATCCAGTTGAAATTCATCTTAAGATGCAACGCGGTTTACGCTGTTTTTGTATCGTAAGTCAGTAAATGGATCTTCAGTGAGGCACTGCAAGTCCAGCTTTACTGCCACTCGCGTTTAACATTCTATGTTGTCTGGCAAGTAGAAAGTGCCAACAAAAGTGTCTGTCATTTTCGAAATATTTTTTTCTAAGCATAAATATTATTCTGTCTCAATCTCAGCGTGCCTCAAATACCTTTTTTGGGTAGTCAAAAAATGGCACTTGACACGTGTCTGGCACAGTTTTTGGGCCGCCTAAAGTGTCTGGCTTTTATATTTTTTATTTCATTAAATACTAAATTTGAAGGTATTAAAATTTCAAAATGCCTAAAGGATATTCTTTTGCAACGAAAATTTTGGAAATTTAAAAATTCACGGGTGGGCTAAGTGCCACGATCTTTCAGCCAGACATTCGATTTTGTATTCAGGCATTAAAACAGAAGTGTTGCACATATTTTCAGGGTGCCTCAAATACCTTCCCTAAAATGTTTAACAGCTCTTGGACTAACACCGCTGCCAGCGTTTTTTCCATTATTCATAATCTCCCTGGAAGTCTTCGCGCGCAAGTCTGTTAAGGGAACTCGTCGAAGCTGGAATCGTGTCAAATTGCTTCCCTTTCAGGTCTTTTTTGATCCGGAGGAACAAAGAAAAGTCACTGGGAGAGAGGTCGGGACTGTAGGAGGCCTTGTGGCAGTATTTTCACGTTAAACTTAGCCAAAACTTTGGCGGCTGCGAGCGACGTGTGAGAGGCGCATTGGCGTGGTGAACAATGCAATCGTCTCTGATGTATGGGCGGACGCGCCGGATCAGGTCAGTTTTGCGCTGGAATGCCCCACTATTTGAAGGATCGAGTCCGGCGCGTCCGTCCAGACATCAGAAATGATTGGACTGTTCACCACGACAATGCGCCCTCTCAAACGACGCTTGACGCCGCCGAAGTTTTGTCAGAGTTTAACGTGGCAATACTGCCGCAATCCCCCCTACAGCCCACACCTTGCTCCCAGCGACTTTTTTGTTCCCCGGATCAAGACAGACCTGAAAGGGAAACGATTAGACACGATTCCAGCGATCCAGATAGCTTCGACGAGGTCCCTCAACAGGCTTGTGGGCGAAGACTTCCAGGGAGCGTATGAATAATGAAAAAAAAAACGCTGGCAGCGGTGCGTTGATGCCCAAGGGTCATATATCGAGGAATTTTAGTTCGCTGTACAAAAATGTTTAATAAATTTTGTATTCTCAGAACAGTCTTTAAACTTTGTGAACACACCCTGTATAATAATTATTTTAGCTTTTAGCTAAGAATGGATAAAAATTATAAATGTTTTAATTTTTTGACAACTATTTCAAAATCCGCCTAATTGAGATAATTTGTTTAATTACTTTTACTTGTTTCCAGCTAAAAAGACACAGAACATTTTTCTTCCAGGTTGCAAAATAGCGGCACACAAATGGAAGCCCTTAAAATATGATGCAAGAATATTCGATTTTCTTCCTCACAGAGTTTACTTTTCTGAGAAGGTAATAAAGATGTAAAAAAAGGACCAGGAATAAAGAAAAGCTTCAAGAATAAGTAAATGCTTTTCTTGATGATCTATTCCAAGAATTACTTCACTATAGAAATATGTATTTTATTATTCAAATAAGAAGGAACAGAGAAACGAAAATAAAAGTGAGGGAATTAATGAGTGTCATATCTTTTTTTAATGATACTAAATCTGTAAGACTGTTGTTTTAGATTTAGTTCAACAGAATATTGTTAGACCTGAATTTTATTTCATATTTAGTTACTTTCAAATATAAGAAAATTACTTTTGATTATTTTTTACTCAGTCATACTGATTGGTACAGATATCATACGATTTGACATTTTCCCAGTTGAGTGAAAAAGTTTCCAGGCTGAGAATTGAACCCAAGACCATTTGGCTTAAACTGACACCCCTCTGACTATTGAGCTACCTAGATCGTCGACCGGTTGACACAATTCGCTCAACAATTTTGGCAATAGCGTCTGGTCTGCCATGTAGACATGTCAACAGAATATGTCGTAGGTAACGGAACTCCATTAAAGGATGATACGTGGATGTACCTTTTATTATTTTCAACTCGATCATACTGATTGGTAAAGCTATCATAGGATTTGACATTTTTCCAACTGAGTTTTGGGTTCAACTCCCTGCCTGCATACTTTTTCACTTATTTGAAAAAAATGTAAAAACGTATGATAGCATTACCATTCGGTCTGATTGAGTAATGACCGAGGTCTCGATCGCAAGATCATGCGACTTGTTTCGTCGCAAAAAATGTCACTCCGATAAGTTTCCCAACGAGTTTATGGTGTGGTCCCAAAGGATACAGTACCTCGCCGCATAAAAGAAAGAAAAACATTGTATGCCGACATACGTGCAGATTTTCTTTACTGAAAAAAGAACACAAAGAACGGAGGTTAATCGGGGTTAAATATCATATGCACTGGAAGGACGAATGGATGCAAGACATTTTTTCAGATGAAAATAGATTTAACTTGGATGGCCCAGATGGCTGGAATTCCCACTCGCACGATTTAAGACGTTAATCTCGAACCTTCTTCAGTAGGCAGAAAAGGGGAGGTCCTGTTATGGTGTGAGGTGCCTTCTCTTTTAATGGAACTACGAATATTGCTCTTCTGGAAGGTAAACAGACATCTAAAGAGTATTTCGAACTGCTTGATAATCAGTTGTTGCCAATTGCTGAAACTCTTGGTGGTCGGAATTATTTGTACCATCAGGATAATGCATCGATCCACACATCAAGACTCACAAAAAAGTGGTTTGCCGATAGCAATGTTCATGTCGCGGTGTGGCCCGCAGGTAACCCTGATTTAAATCCAGATAAGAATCTTTGTGGCACTCTCGTTCGCAGTGTATATGCATCTGGAAGACAATTTTCAAACGTCCTTGAGTTGAAAAAAGAAATCGAACGAAGTTGATTTGATATAAAGCCAAAATCGTTATACAACTTAATAAAAAGCATGCCAGCTAGAATATTTTCTGTCCTTAATAAGAATGGATTACTTATTGGACGGTAATGCAAAAGTATGTAAAATGTCTTTATATTTATGAGACAGCAAATTTATTTACATTTATCAATTTTCGAGTTTAAATTATTTAATTCTAATTTAATTTACTGTAAAATGTTTTCTTGGCACATAATTTTCGTTATATGCATAAATATAATTTTGGATATTGAATTATTAAAATATTATTTCGAAAATATCAGTGTCTTTATATTTATGAGACGCACTGTAGTTATATGCCTAATCTTTAAAAAGAAATATTTTTAATAAGAGTGCTTACAGTATTTTAATAAAAAGCCGAGGAAGTTCAAGCATATGGATGTTGTATAAAAAAAAAAGAAACGTAAATTTTTGACACCCTATCACAGCAAAGTGAGAGTTATTTTTGAGTTAACACACGTTGTTTTAGGAAGTAAAGATTAAGGTGCATTGTTCACAAAAGCAAAAACTTAAGAAACATCAACAGTTTTTTATAAAATAGCCTATGGCCCAGTTACCTCGTGGGTCCAGTTACCCCAACTATCTGTCTGTATCTATTTAGTTTCAATAAATGATTATTGAAAGTAGAACCTATATTACCGGGCATTAAAATGGCTACACCAGGAAGGAATGAAAACAGAGGAAACTAATTTAGTGTATGTGTATTTGGAGGAGACACGTTTAAATTTACAGGTAGTTTTGAAGTACAGGGCATGCAAATATAAGCCACCCTTGACTGCAATGATAAATCTTATCCAGCTAGCGAAGAGATTAGATAACAAACACGTTAAATGAGTCTATACGGTTTAAACTCTATGTCAGAGTTAATCAATGTCATTGTTTCGACCACCGCTGCTTCACGGAAAAGGTGGCTGCTTCCGTCGAAGGTCGTTTTACCATTTTAACACTATCCCAGAATGATAGTGGCAGCCCCGAATACGAAGAGTCACCAGAAAAATATAAAAAGCTAAAATCGATAAGTTTAAGACATCGACTAGAGGGTAGGGTATGGCTGGAGCATTTAATACATTGTACAGCTGGCGGTGACTTCGAGATTATTATAGACCTTACTTCCGCCGCTACTTCGCGGAAAAGTAGGCTGCGCGACTTTCGGATGTACCTATACTCTTTTCATCAACTGGCCGGAATGGTAGGGCTGGCCCGATCACGGAAGATGTCACCAAAAAAATTAAAAAACTAAATTATACTATTTTAATTCCTCAACAGACACGCGAGTCCGGGCGTTTAATACTCCGGACAACAACTGAAGCCTCGAGATCATTACAGCATCAGTTCCCGTCAGGACACCAAAGTTGAAACATCGTCAATCGCGGGTTACGATTAAAATTGTGGGAAAAATTCGGTCAAGTCAAACTGCTGACCTTGTGGTCCTTCGTCAAATGGAAGTTGTAGCCTTTCGATCCTAGCCTTTAATCCTTGGAGGGGGAAACAATAATGGATCTGTAATATTGAATTCTCACCGGAATAATCGAAAATTGTTTTTTTTTTTAAATAAGGAAACGCAATTTTTCAACATTTCGCCCACAAAGTTAAAAATATAAAATTTAGTTAAAAGTTTCTCGTGCAAATTTTGTTTACATTAGGTAAGATATAATATATTTTACCGCTCCACAAAGGGTTAAGACCCGACCAACGATTTCCGTAGGCCAGGAGGAAACAGTCACAACAATAGCGGTAACCATTGAATGAAATTTGAAGCTCTCCTGTTACGCGGCGAATGATCAATATAGCAGCTACCAAGAAACTGTGATTAAAAAACACCTTTTCTTTTTAGAAATGCACAAACTAGCAACTGTGTTTTATTTTATTATCAAGTGGTTGGGATTAAATCTTCGCAATCGTGTCCCATGTCTCTGACATTGATTTCTGGATACCCTCACTCCACTTGTTATAGGAGGCTTCATAAATAGTCCAGGCAATAGAGACCGTATAGGGGATCTACCTAGCAAAATTAATGGAAGTTCTGGAAATTGGTTTACTTTATGTTTTTTGAGTCGTTGAATCCGAATTTGTAACTTCCCACCAAAATTTCCCCCGGCAACCCCTCCAAATTTTGGTAAAATGCCCCCCAAAATAGGTTTTTATTAAAAAAAAAAAATCATTTTTTTATTATTTTAGGGAAAAAGTATCTAGAAATTCAGAAAGTAGAAAAAATTTGCAACAAATCAGATATATGACATTAGGACTTAGGATGAAGGGGAAGGGGGATCTGCCTTGGAACATGCACCGCGGTGCTGCGTGGACTAAGTTGCGCAATTCCACTTAACCACTTACACGTTTACATTTGCCCTCCCATCTCCCCTCCGAACTTTCTCTATAAGGATTACATTAAGTTTTTTGGATAGCTGAATCCGAATTTTTAATTCCCCCCCGAAAACCCCCCAAAATAGTTGTTTTTAACTTAAATTTCTTATTGTCTTAGGGGAAAAGCATTACAAAATTCAGAAACTAGACAAAATTTGCAACAAATAGGATATATGACATTATGACGTAGGATGAACGGGGAGAGAGGGGGCTGCCTCGGAACATTCCCCGCGCGCTTTTCTCAAAAACTAAATTTTTTCAGAAAATCAATTTTTTGGGGGGTTGCCGGGGGAAATTTTGGTGGGAAGTTACAAATTCGGATTCAGCGACCCAAAAAACATAAAGTAAGCCAATTTCCAGAACTAGTATTAATTTTGCCAGGTAAAATCCCCTATTGCCTGGACTTCATAACTTAGTGCACGTAGCACCGTAGTGCATGTTCCGAGGCAGCCCCCTCTCTCCCCGTTCATCCTACGTCATAATGTTATATATACTATTTGTTGCAAATTTTGTCTAGTTTCTGAATTTCGTAATGCTTTTCCCCTAAAACAATAAGAAATTTAAGTTAAAAACAACTATTTTTTTGGGGGGGAGGGGATTTTTGGGGGAAGTTAAAAATTCGGATTCAGCGACACAGAACACTTAAAGTAAACCTTATAGAGAAAGTTCGGAGGGGAGATGGGAGGGCGAATGTAAACATGTGAGTGGTTAAGTGGAATTGCGCAACTTAGTCCACGCAGCACCGCGGCGCATGTTCCGAGCCCCCCCCCCCTTCCCCTTCATCCTAAGTCATAATGTCATAGATCTAATTTGTTCCAAATTTTGTCTACTTTCTTAATTTCTAGATACTTTTCCCCTAAAATAATAAAAAAAATTGATTTTTTTAATAAAAACCTTTTTTGGGGGGCATTTTACCAAAATTTGTGGGGGGGAGTTGCCGGAGGAAATTTTGGTGGGAATTTACAAATTCGGATTCAGGGACCCAAAAAACATAAAGTAAGCCAATTTCCAGAACTTCCATTAATTTTGCCAGGACTAAAATAACAACAAAATAGTTACCCATATTACATTACTGAATAATTAATGTATAATAAATAATAATGTGATATGGATGCAAAAATGTATTCGTAACGTAAAATATATTAACAATTTAACGTTATGTAAATCCATGTTTTTCTTTTAAGTAATTTTTATTTTTTCTATATACAGTATGTCAAGAAAAAAAAATCCGAACGATGGTTATTTCAGTTTTAATTAATCCAAAAATAAAAAGACAGTTCTGTTTTAACCCTCTCGCTGCGTAAGTAATTCTTCACGATGAGCGTCTTTTACAGAATTTTGAATCTTTTATCACCGGTTCTTTAAAGCAGAAATTTTTTACTATCGTAATCGGGGGAAAATGCCCAGATTAAATCAGACAAAGTTTTCACTAAAAAATAACTGGTGGGAGTAACAAAATACCATTAATTAGATGGAAAAATGCATGCCCGAGTATATCTCGGGCTGCGCAGTGAGAGGGTTAACCCTTTAACGGTTGCATTAAATTACAGTTTAAAAATTCAAATTGCTTACTGGCACCCCTTTTTTTGAAAAAGAAATATTCACCTTATTTAGTGACAGGTAAAACGGTACCATAATAAAGCCAATTGCACTGTTTTATAAAACTAGTGGGAATCAAACAATATGAATAAAATACACAGACCTTGAATATCATCAGAGCGAGAATTAAGGGGTTAATACTTATAAATTTCTTTATAACTAATTATGTGCAGTATATTTTGTCATAAGATATGTCATCTAAATATTAAAAATTTCATAGTAAGTGCACGAAACAGGAAAGACTAAACAAAAAATATAACTTTCTGTGCTTTATTACTATAGGCAAAGTGCCAAGAATGAAGGGGGTAGGGGGCACATACGAAAGTAAAATGCATACGCATAAAAAAGTAATGGTTGCTATACTTAAAAACGCAGAATTTGTACGTTTTTAAAACGTGTTACTTATAATACCTACTCTTTTTCTATGTTTTAAGACCCCACTGCAGTCACGGACAAAAAGAAATCAAGATGGCCGCTGGCATTTTAGCTGAATTGAAAGGATGGTCTAAATTCAAATGATTGACAAGCGAGCTCTTCCAATCAGCAAATAGAATATTCTTGGATCATTTCCAATAGGTTTCAGGTGGTCTAAGAGATTTCTTTTTTCAACCGTCCAGCGTAGATCAAAGCCGTATGTTTTGTGGAGAATCTGGATAACGCTGAAAGCCGTAAAAAGAATTTTAATCTGTTTATAATAAGGGTGCAAAAATTAAAGCGATTTGACTTTCAGAAAATAAATGATTATTTTATTCAGATAT
This sequence comes from Maratus speciosus, assembly GCA_963932465.1. Taxonomy (NCBI): domain Eukaryota; kingdom Metazoa; phylum Arthropoda; class Arachnida; order Araneae; family Salticidae; genus Maratus; species Maratus speciosus. Next base: position 434,315,041 of record OZ010787.1, read on the forward strand.
ATTTCTTTTTTTGAATCATCAAGTTCATTTTACAGCTTTTACAAACATAAAATTGAAATTAGCGCAGCATAAAAACTATTTTATTTCACATAACGAAATTACATTTAAAATCAAGGGGGGAGATATTGAATGAGGGGGGAAATACCAGATACAAATATTCTAAAATAACTATCTTTTGTGGGGATTCTTTTTAGAACATGAAATTTATCAAGAGATATATAAAAGCTAAACATCATTGAAGGTTAAAAATAAGATGTTCATAAAATTAGGAGAGAAAAGGTTAACCAAATAAACTGTATATTTTGTACTGTAGAGGGGTGGAGGGGAGAACGGGAAATATTAATTTTGAGGAGAAGGGGGGGGGGGCTATACATCTAAATCCCAGCGTAGTCATTTATAGGTATAGTACATAATTTATTGTTGTTAGCACTAAAATATATGACAGAAAAAATAAAGTTTTTCCAAATATTCAAAACTTTGTGTGATGTTAGCAGAAAGGTTTCAGGCGGAAGAAAATTTAGATTATATTTTATTTTTACAAGTAAGTTATAAAACATAAAGGAGTTTTCACAATTTGAAATTTTAAGTGCATAGGAGTAAATTCAGGTGTGTGTGTGTGTGGCGGGGGGGGGGGGGGGGGGGGGAGAGATTTCTGTACACTAAATATTTTTTAAATGATGCAGACAGTTAAGAATGTTTTTTGTAGCGGTTCGTAATCTAAATAACAATAAAATACTTTTATTTTCATTTACATTTTTTCATTTTAAACACTTTCCAAGAAAGTTGAAAAGTGTTTATGAATTGGGTTTGTCCGTCCGTCTGTCTGTCTATCCGTGCTCTAACTAGTGTAAATATAGTCGGATTGCCATGTAATTGATATACGATATTGAAAATCATCATGGTATGTTCGGTGCACCATTCATGGTTCATTTACAGATGCACTCAAAAATATTCACTACATTATGGTCTATGTGGGGGGGGGGGGATTATTTAGGATGTATTTTAATAGTGTTACACAATGTTAAACACAGTTAAATTTATGTACATTGAGACACACTTTAAAATTGTTACTATAGACTATGTTATGTGTAATGCTTAAAGTACGAGTATAGGGGACTCAAAAGTATTCCGTTATGTGAAGAAATATCGTTTGCGGCGTATTTGATTGATATTACTCTGTCACAAAGATAATGAAATTGATATGAATTTCTGAGGTGTCCTTAGCCTACTTTCTGTACAACATGAGCATTTAACAATTATTTACGGGGTCAGACAAAAGAACTTGGTTCAATATGGTCTACGAGAAAAACTGTTTGTAGCGTATTTTGATCACGTTACACTATTTCAAACATGACGAAATAGATACACATTACTTTGATTTACTACAAGATGCTTACATTCGAATATGGTCTGCATTTCATTTAGCGTTCATTTACAGGGAAACATAAAATATTTTGATACAATACTGTAATTGATATAGCTATTAAAAATTAATGCTGAAAGTACATTTTCAATTACAGAATGCGTTTTTAAGTTTAACTAAATTTTTGCGCACTACGTGGTGTGCACATATTTTACAAACCCTATACAGGACCACACAAAAGAATTCGTAACCATTGCTGAGAATGAGTATGAATTTCTTAAAGATGTTAGTTTTTTTTAGTTATAAATGGTCAAGCTCAACTACATTTAATATGCTTAGAGATGTTTGTATCATACAAATAAAATCCTATACAGGGATATTCCAAAAACTGGATACATGGGCCGCCGATAGAAAATAATTCCTGCAAGTGTGATTTCAGTAATTTTGAGCATGATTTTGCCTGAATTAGATTTCAGCTTAATACTGTTTGACGTGTATAAAAATCTGTATTCTATATACAGAAATGCACAAAAGAATTCAAGTATGTTTCCGTCTATTAGTAGAAATTGCCGAGGGTGAATTTTCAACTGTTTTATGTATTTTCTTACAAAACTAAATTTTAACATAGTATGTAGAATCTGTACAAATATATGCAGTACAAATATATCATATACACTGCCTCATATGAGCTGCACAAAAGAATTGGAGTACCATCCAGGTTATGGGTGCAATTGTTGAAATCTGCTTTTCAAACGTGTCATAGGTATTACAAATGTTTAGTTAGATATCTTCTTTACTTTATTAAACGGCGAAGTTTTGTTACAGTGTTCTGTAAGTGTTGGAATGTATCGACGTAGACGCATGATTTTTCTTTTTTCTTTATGGACATACTCGGTTCAGTCGATTACTCAGGCACCTTTGGTATCTACGTTTGATGGTTCTTTCTGAGCTAGTCGGAATAAAATGATTTCGAAAGGTTTTGAGAATTTACTTGCACGTTGACGAGAAACCACAATATTTTCCTTACAAATATCTCTCTAAAGACATTTTCCTTTGAAAAATACAGTTAAAAAGTTTTTTATGCACAATTAAATGTACACCTATCGCTTTATTGTTAACACTTTCGTACATAGTTGAAATGATTTAGTTAATATTATAGATAATAAAGATTTATAATTAGGACGAAAAAAAAAGTAAAAATTAAAAAGTTTTAAAGACTGTAAATTAGATTTTTTAGCTTCATGAGTTGAGGGTAAGACAAATCAAGAAACAGATTTTTTTTTTTTTTGGGGGGGGGGGGAATTTAATAGATGACCGATTATGTAACTTATTAAAGATTTACAAATAGGGCAAAAACATTGAAATTAGGAGTTTTAGAGACTTTAAATTTTATGAGCATGGAAATAATGGGGGGAGAAAAGAAAACGTCAATTTTATATGGGGGTGGAAGAAATTATATAATAGATTATTTATTGTTCAATATGAAACAGATAAAGCTGAAAATGTATTAAAAAAAGACTTTCAAAGATTTTAAACTTAAATAAGGGAACGAAAAAAAAGGGGGGGATTTTATTTGATGACTTATTTATTTACCTTACTAAAGAATAAGAAATAGGACAAAAAAAGACTAAATTTTGTGTTCTTGGTAAGGGTAGAGTCAGAGTAAGCGTAAATTTTGGTGGGGGAGGAGTATAGTTATATGATTATTTATGATTACAATAAATTAACAGATAGAGTACAAAATGTTTTAAAAAAAGCAATGACTTTTAAGGTTAAAATTTTGATCTGAGGGGAAAAAAAAGAGGAATAAGCAGAATTAGTTCTTTTTTTGCGGGGGGGGGGGGAAGTTTATCGGCGACTTATTATTTACTTACCTTAGAAAATATTTACAAATAAGTTAAAAAAAATAATAAACGAAAAAAAATTAAGGACTTTAAATTTCAGATGCTTGGTAAGAGGGAGAGGCGAGGAGGAAATACCAATTTCAGTTGGGGTTGGGGGGGGGGGAGAAATTTTTATGATCGTTTGTTTATTGTTAAAATAAAGTGGCAAATTGAGCAGAAAAGTTTAAAAAAAATTAAAGAGTTTTAAAGGGTTTTTATTTTAAAATATGGGTACCGTGGATGAGGGAGCAAAAGGGAGAAATGACATTTTCGATGGAGGCAATTTACAAGAACTTTTATGAAATGAATATGGTGAAATAAATTGATAACGAAATTTATGACTGACTATTTATTGTTAGTTTAAAGTAACAAATAAAACAGAAAATTAAAGAAAATATTAAGGAATTTTAAAGATTTTAAACCTTGATACTGTAAGGGGAGCAAAACGGGAAACGAAATTTCGGAAGAAGGGGAGACAAAGAGTGCAAGATGTTTGGATAAGAATATGGTGTGCATCGAATTTATTGTTCATTTACAGGGAAACATTAGGGATGATTGCTGATAGTGAGTTTTAAATTATGATATGTTTGATTTATGATAAGTTATGGTATAAGTTAAGTTAAACTAATATTTTTGCACAGGCACATAGGTGGTGTATATGAATTGCATAGAATATAAAGAGTGATCAAAGGGCTCCAATGCGATGTATCTCATGAGGGTTGTCGAAAAATGTTAGAAAAGTACCGGCATATTATACTATCAGCTAAATGTCCTGTCGGCTAATCGTCTTTTCGGCTAAATGTCCTCCCGGCTAATTGCCACGTTCGGCCAGTTGTCTATCGGCCAATTGTCTGTATTGCTGAAATTATTGCTATTCCGTTGCATAGACACTACACAAAAGATTTCATCAGTAGTACCGAGAATGACTATGAATTACTTAAAGATGTTTTTTAATTTGATTTATGCATTTTCAAGCTCAACTACTTTTAGTATAGATGTTTGACCCGTAGCCGGTCGCAGACATTTAGCCGACAACCAAATAGACTTCAAGACATTTAGCAGATTGCAGTTAGCTGAGACGTGCATTTAGCCGATACGTACATATAGCCGACAACATAATTAGCTGAAATTTACATACAGCATACAGGACAATTGATCGAAACGGACATATAGTAATAATTTTAGCAATACAGACAATTGACCGACAGGCAACTGGCCGAACGTGGCAATTAGCCGGGAGGACATTTAGCCGAAAAGGCGATTAACCGACAGGACATTTAGCTGATAGTATAATTAGCCGGTACTTTTCTAACATTTTTCGACACCCCTCATGAGATACATCGCATTGGAGCCCTTTGATCACTCTTTCATATTATGTACCTCCCGTTCCCCCTCCCCCAATTTGTATCACCGGGAGCATTTTTCTGACTTTTCCGACATCCCTCAAGTGATATATCATTGGACTGGGCAGCCCTTTGATCACTCTTTCATATTATGCACCTCCCGCTAGGTTACAGTTAATTTGCAGTTTGGTTACAATTGCGATTAGTTACTCTTAGATTACGTTAGGTTATAATTAAGTTACGTTTAGGTGATAATTATATTACACTTAAGTTACAGCTTGGTCATGGTAAAGTTATGTTACAGTTACATAACATTTAGCATATGATTAGGTTATAACTAGGTAAACGTTATTTACAGTTAGATTATGGTTAAGTCCCAGTTAGGTTACATTTAGGCTACAATTAGGTTACTGTTAGGTTTTAGTTTGGTTACGGTTACTTCATAATTAGGTTACACTTAGGTTACGTTTAGATTATGGTTAGGTAACTGTTCGGTTATAATTAGGTTACGTTTAGGTGATAATTAGATTACGCTTAGGTTACAGCTTGGTCATGGTAAAGTTGTGTTACAGTTACATTACTGCTAGCATACGATTAGGTTATAATTAGATAAACGTTAGTTACAGTTAGATTACGGTTACGTCCCAGTTAGATTATATTTAGGCTACAATTAGGTTACTGTTAGGTTTCAATTAGGTTACGGTTACTTTATAATTAGGTTACCGTTAGGTTACGTTTAGATTACGGTTAAATAACTGTTAGGTTACGTTTAGGTGATAATTAGAATACGCTTAGGTTAGAGCTTGGTCATGGTAAAGTTATGTTACAGTTACATTACAGTTAGCATACGATTAGGTTATAACTAGGTAAACGTTAGTTACAGTTAGATTACGGTTACGTCCCAGTTAGGTTACATTTAGGCTACAATTAGGTTACTGTTAGGTTTCAGTTAGGTTACATTTAGGCTACAATTAGGTTACTGTTAGGTTTCAGTTAGGTTACGGTTATCTTACACTTAGGTTACGTTTAGGTTACAGATAGATTATAGTTACGTTACAGTTTGGTATTGGTTAGGTTACAGTTACGCTACAGTTAGTTTATGCTTAGGTTATAATTAGGTTAAGATCAGGTTACAGTTACGTTACAGTTAAGTCGGATGAATATCCTGTCGGATGAATGTCCATGTCGAATAATTGTCCTCTGTTGGCTAACTGTCTTGTCGGCTAACAGTCGCTGTCGGCTAAACATCCTGTCGTCTAATTGCTGTCTGCTAAATGTCCCGTCGGCTAAGTGACATTGTAGCATATAAATAAATAGGGATATGACAAAAAACTGGATACATGGCCGTCCATGGATAGCAATTCTTAAGCTAATGTTAGCCTTAGAAGTGTGATATCAGTAATTTTCAGTGTATTTATTTCTGAATTAAATTTCAGCTCAGTATGTGGCGTGTATAAAAATTTATAAGGAACATACAGAGCTTCACAAAACAATTGAAGTACGTTTCCGTCTATTGTTAGGAATTAATAAATGTGTGTATTCAAATGTGTTATGTGTTTTTCTAACTGAACTAAAAATGTAGGAAAGGGTTCATAATCCATACTTGACACATGGTTTTCCTTTCTTGTTTTATTTATTTTAAATAATTCATCTTCTTATGTTTTTGTATTTCTCAGTTGCAATAATCATGATTTATAGGGTTCCGTACTTAAAAAGTAAAAACAGAATCATTATAAGATCACTCCTGTGTCTGTCTGTCGCAGACATTTTACTCGTAAACTACGGAACGTGGGAAGTTCAAATTGGGAGATGTAATAAAGACTATTGACCCACATATTTACAGATTATTAAACATTCACAAATATATGTGGGAAAAACGTAGAGGGGATAATTAGGTTATTTAAAGAAGAAATATATTTTCTTTGTGTATCGTTTGGACTATCGGTTAAAAGATTCCGTAACGCATAACTCAAAAATACATTTCTTTTAATTTTAGATATTATATTTTCAGAGATATCGTCGAAAATGTAGTGCAAAAATGTGTCCCCCCCCCCCCCATCTATTTTCAAATCTACTGAAACTAAAATTATGAAAAAAATTAGAGGTAGTAGAGGTTAATTTAATACTCGCAGGAAAATTATAGCGATTGCCCTAGGTGGCATAGTTTTTCATAAAATCGCATTTTTCTGTTACATACAGATTTCTATTTGCGGGCATTCAGCAAAGGTATCGAAGAGCGCTAAAGGTACCTATCGTATCAAAAGTATAAAAGCATTGTTTATAATGATTTTCGAAAAAAAAATCGTCGGTAATTCGCCGAGGTATTAAGACTCCTGTCCCTGCTGGCGAAGACACTAACGAGCTAATGCTAATCCGATGGGGAGGAAAAAGTAAAGAAAGGTGCGATGTAGAGACGGATCTCGGCTATATAACGCCAAAAAAAAAAAAAAAAAAAATTAAAATATCGAAATACAAAATAGATATTAGAAAAATCCTTCCCTATACGATTAGCATTAGCTCGTGATTGTCTTCGCTGGCAGGGGCAGGAGCCTTAACCCTTAAAGACACGGTTGGTTTGGACATACATAATGGCAGAGGCGGCGTACTCTATATACCATCGGTTTTTAAATACTAGATAACAACTTTTAACGATATATATATGTAATGCAATACCCAGTAGCAGCATAAAAGCAGTAAACGTCAAATTGTTAAAAACAGACCAATTTAATTATAATTAATCGCATAAATACTATGGGATTCGCGACTAGTTTGCGTTGAGTGGATCTCTCAATACGCCTCCCGTGTCTTTAAATGATAATTAAAGACCTATTTGAAAAAACGCGGCACGGACAAAGTCGAGTTGCATCTTTGCGACCTCCTTTCGAAGCGCGCGTAGTACAACGCCAAGTTTAAACTTTGAACAAGGATTTTATTTCATCTACACTGTAAAAAGAAAAATATTTCTATGTTGAATTTAGTTTTATGAAATGCCAAATGAAATTTAAATATGCAGTACTTTTATTGTTAGTACCAAATTAAGTTCACCATATGCAGATTAAGATACGTTTAAAAAAAGAATTATACAAAATAGCAATATTTAATTTTATTTCGGCTTCATATCTCTTTGAACCTTTGTGGTATACTCAATCATACTTTTCTAATATATACAGCTATACCCAACTCTACGTTGTATAGGTTTTTACAAAGTTTCATTATTCTTTTAAATAATACAGTTAATAATTCATATATTTATTGTACGGAACTCTCTGAGCGCGAGTAATACTCGTACTTGACCGTTTATTTTATATACAAGCTATATGCATTGGTCTGCCAAGTCGTATCTTGGTGGAAACCATCTGCAGAACATCAATTTAGTGGTTGATCCGCAGGTTTACCATTGTGTTTTCATGCACCCAAACTTCAATATTTTCATACATTTGGGTGCTGCAAAATACAATGATAAACCAATCGATCAAAAACTAAACTCCGGTGTGCAGGTGTTTTCTATCAAGATATGACTTAGCAGACCATTTGCATTTTAATATGCTAATTGAGTTCTATCTAATCCTAAAATTTCAGCCTTCAACTTGATGAGCTGATGGTCTGTGCAATTGCCACCCGTCGAACAAATCCCTTCCTGTGAAATCTTGTATCACTCTTTAGGAATCTGTAGATAGGCACAAAAACATCCTATCTGTGTTTTTATCAGGGCTGCGGAGTCGGAGTCGTGGAGTCGGAGTCGGAGTCGGTGTGATTTTTCGGTGAAAAGAGTCGGAGTCGGAGTCGCTAAAAATATGACGACTCCGACTCCAAACTTTTTGTTGAACAGTTTGACGTGAAATAAAAAATAAAACCAATTACGCTTAATTTTAAATTTATGAACTGAATTATTATTTTATTTTTTAACTCTATACATTAATAAATATTTAGGTATTTTTCAGTGTGAGTTTTGAAAGGTTTTTGTTTTAATTCGTTTTTTGTAAATTAAGTCCAACTCAACCGGCGAATTCCGTGTCGGCCCGGCTACCCAACCCAATGAAGGAATCTATCTCAGACAAAAACAGATGTTTCAATTTAACCTCTGTCCCTCCGTGTTCGGGTGGGGTCCTGAAATTTATATTTTAAGTCAGTCCGAAGCGAACCGGAAAGAAACCTGAACCATGAACCCAATCTGAAATGATATAAAATCAAAATTTTATTAGATTATGAAAAATAGTCATCTCTAACAGCAATTTTATCTTTTGTGTAGGAAAAGAAATATATATTTACTTATTCGACTTATAAGTTAAACGATATTATGGACTTTCTTTTGAAAAATCGGGTCAACCCGACCCGAACCAGCAATAATAATTATCAGACTGGCGCACAACGAAAAACATTTAGGGCCAACTCAATCCGAACCAACGTTCGAATTGGACCCTAACGAATGCAACAATCTACTTCAGATAACAATGGATGTTTCACTTATCCTTTGTTAAACTTATACTGCCTTTTTTTCAGTATTTCAGATAAAAGAGAATGCGTGTAAAATATGAAACTGATTAAAGCCGCTATCACTACAATATAGGACAACTCATACAGAATTTTTCTCATTAAAACAAAAAACTGCAATTTGCTTCTTAAATATTTCTTACCCAAAACTTAGACGTTCTTCTATTTATAAGCCCCAACTAGAGTCTTCCAAAGGCCATGTTGTACCCGACCCGAATCTGAAATTTCTGTTGAAAGTCAACCCGAGACCCGACAAAAAGGAATTCCTCAACCAAATCCGAAAATGGAAAAAAAGTCGTCAATCCGCCGCTAATTCGACACGAAAGAAAATTAGTTCATATTTTATAGAATAAACAATTATAAAAAAAAAGCCTACAATTTTATCTTTTTTGTATAAAAATGAACTTAAATACACTCATTAATATTCAAATATGTAGATTTTTCATTCAGTACATATTTTCTTTTGAAAAATCAGGTAAAATCAAAAGTGTCAAAACCTAACCCGAAACATTTAAAGTGTATCTGGTCCGGGCTAAATTTGGTTATCCTATTCGATGGAGGATCGTAATTCTAACCTACTGTAGTTCTGTTTCGTAAAGTTTCCTTTCTGTTTCCATAAAATATATTTGATGTAATATTTAAAAAAATATATTAGACGTCACATTTAAAAAACCAAAAAAAAATTTAATTTGGCGTCTAATATATATTTTATATTACAGTGATTAAAATTGTTTTTAAAGTATGAATTAATGTCTGAAATTGGTATATAAAATGTAAATTATAAATACAGGCATTACAATCTCAAATGTAGATAACTACATTTTTATAATATGAGGATTATTACTCGGCACTTTAAGAGTATTATTCCTTTCATCTAATACATAATTCTTCAAGTAGGGGCAAATTATTATTTAAAAAAACTGGTGCCAACCGAACAATTTAATTTTTTTTAAGCTCCAAACTGTCTATAATGCTTGGCAGGAAATCCTGCCAGTCTTATTATATGGGTTATATATTTATATATCTATAAATAGGGTAGATGTGCCTGTAATGGACACCCTTAAGGAATTTATCTAAAAAAAAATTTTTAAGTAACAGTTATGTGTATTACATTCCAGTTTGTTTTCAATATTATATCAATTTATCAACAATATTTAACCATTCCCATAGTCTCATTTCCCAATATGAATCAAAATTTAATTGTAAATAGCAGAAATATATCAAAACACCTAAAATGCCAGTAATGGACACCCCATAAAAAGTAATAAATATAATTGTTTTCATTACTGTATTTAGAACTAATCGAATGAAATTTTCGGCCAAAAATAGAAATATTACCGAAATTCGGTTTCTGTTTCTGTTTCGGTCGATCCTTAATCTTAATTACCCGACAGCCAAGAAGGGTTATGTGTTTCACTCGTATCTGGGTAAGCGGATTTCTTTATACCCTCGAAATATCCCAACGGCTAGATGGATTTTAATGAATGAGGTCTCTATCGATTCGTCTTAACCGTCCGATGGTTATAGGCCAAGTTTTGTTTTTATAAATTCAAAATTGCAGTAGAGACGAAAAAAATTACACACCCTATTGAGCGGCTTATCATTGAGTAGGTCTTTCAAAATGAAGACGATGTTTCATTGACATTGCAGTCAGAAACTCCGTTTAAATGTTACACAACCTGGAAGTTGTGTAGGTAGGATCTCTAGCTTTACTGCAACTCTAACTTTCATAGACATCTATAGGCCTCATCAAAACAGGGTTTATAGATAGGAACTAACAATTAAACACAACTTAAAAGTCATCAATGCAAGTAAATAAAAGAAACAGGTAAATAATATAAAAAATGGTTTCACATTGATGAGAAATAATTAATGAGTTCGCTTTTTACGCAGTCGGTTTTTTTTATTTTTTAAATTTAATTTTTACTTGTTACTATTTAATTTTGAACACTTTTTCAATTTGCATTATCTATACATCTCCAACAGTTAGAAAATTAAAGCGCATTTCAATCTTTTTGAGAAACCCTGTGTGTATGCCGGAGTCGGAGTCGAAGAGTCGGAGTCGGAGTCGGAGTCGATTGTTTCAAAAATCCAGGAGTCGGAGTCGGAGTCGGAGTCGGTCATTTTACCTACCGACTCCGCAGCCCTGGTTTTTATACCTAGATTGTGTATAAAAACCTTTTTTAATTCATTACTCTGAATTTGGAGATTTTTGTAACAAATACAGCTGTATTTTTTTTTTTTTTTTTTTTTTTTTTTTTTTTTACAATTGTTTGAGAAAGACTTTGTTTTTATTTTCTCTGAAAACTGCTTGGATTTTTCATTACATTGATATGCAATTCTGATAATGAATTTCATAGAATTCCATTTCAAAGCAATATTTCGAATTTCTTCCAATTTTACCAAAGCATTCTTTTTCTTTATCAGAAATCAGTGAAAATAAATTTATTTTCCTGCATCTTTATCTTTAGACTAAGTTACAATTTTATTTTCCCCGCATTGCTGATAGAGATTTTTTTTTTTTTTACCTTGTCAGTTGAAAGCTCACAGTCAAATATCTCCAGAGATTCTCCATCTTCTTCCTCTACTTCCCAGTTAATAATCAGGAGGAGTTGCCGTAATATCCTTTACCAATCTGTGTCCTATATCGGAATATGGTAAATTAGCAGTGCTTTTAGTTTATAGTCTTTACTTGACCTTACCGATCATGACAGTGTTAAGCTATCATTCGTTGTTGCTAAGAAACTGTTTTTACTAGTTTATAAATTAGCTTGGTAAATTATCACTGGTTTTACTTTGCAGCCTCTACTTGAACTTGCCGATCAAGACAATGGTAAGCTGCCATTCATTGGTGCCCAGAAAATGTTTTTATCAGTTTGTTAAAAATGTCCTACTGACATTTTCTACGTATATAACGCAGACTTTCACAGTGATAGACTTGTTGATGACGGTATTATCCTTCTCCTATAATTCTTGAAAAGCTAATAACAAATTTACTAACTGTTGCTTTGTGAGCCTTAATTTCCTCTCTAATCATTTTATAAAATTGTGTGATTGAATAATGAATTGTAGTAAGCGAAAGAATGTGCCATTACAATACAACATGAAATAAAAATGTTAACTAACGCAATCTTTAACAGGATACCAATGTAAATTGAAAGTAAAGATCGAGTGTTATTAAAATTCATAGTAAAAGACCAGAGAAGAATCTATTACCAAATTCCAATTTTTGGGACGGATGCAAAAGTTTGTCGCATATTGTTGATGGAAATTAAAGAAAATGTATTTCGTGTAAATTTCAATTCCTAGCAGTTACATAATTAGCGCTCATCTGGCTAAAGAATCGATGTATTTTCTCAAATCTTCCAAAAAATAAAATATCTTATCCTCAAAATGTTTTGAAGTGATCTAAATAAACGGTCATACGACGATGCAAGTTTTGGAGAATGGTTCTTGGATTGAAGCATTTCATCTCAATTATAACAGTTTGTGTCTGAAGTGGGCTAGATACATGTGGTCTAGCAGTCTTCTTGGAAAACAATGCCTAATTGTTGATTGTTTGAAGCTGCTTCTAGCGGATTGCTTGATTTAATTCACTTAAATATAAACAGTATTTCTGCAAATTAATGCTGTATTTTCTACGTAACATCTATTAATAAACAATTTTCTTGTCTCACTGAATGCGAAGAAAAATCTTCTGTAGGTAGGAACTGACTTTTGCTTTGATTAAAAGGCCTCTTCGATGTAGTCATCAATGTAGTCTAAATAATTATTAACATTGCTACTATTCCTTATATTCCATGAATTTCGAAAATAATCTGAAAATAAAAACTATGCGTAAATCTGGTTTTTGAATAATGTAGAATAACGTTGTTTTAAAAATATCGACATGTTTTGTAGAAACTGAGTCAGGCTAAAGTTTTAGCTTCATAAAACGTAATTTTTTTTTTTTTTTTTTTTTTTTTACTGCTAATTGTACTGTCAAGTTCCAGGAACAAGAAATTTCCCTCCGAGGAGACCTCTACTTTCAAATATTTAGCCAACAAAGACTTATAAACTGATACAATCAATTATGACTCGTATTCAATCACAGAGGCTTGCTTATAGAAAAAGTTTCAGGCCGAAATGTGCTGGATCGAACCGTAGCTTCCGATTTCACGAGGATGAAGTAGGCATACTTCTATGACAAATTTTTTAATTTTTTTTTATCCTATTTAATAACTTCAGTTAATTAAGACAATAATAACATTTTAAAATAAGTGGTAGAAATTTGTCTGATTTGCCTCCATTAGAACATCGCTTATAGATCGAATATGGCAAATTCAAAAGTGGAGATTTTATTATGATTTTATCACATATATATACTTTGCAATGAAACGCTAATTTGGGTGGACTTTCTACTGAAAATTCCTTCATGAAAACACTTCATTTATTAACATAATCAAATTAAACCTCGTGAAATTGGTCTCCTTCTTCACGCCCCCCCCCCCTCTCCTTTCTTTATCATTTTATGAGTTTCTCCATCTTCACTGTTCGATTTTTTTTTCAAAAGAAGGTAGTGCGGATGGCCCACTGCCTTTAGTAATGTGGACTATGGTGATTTCAAGTTAAGTTAGAAAACTTAACCAATCTTCTGATTTTCATCAACGTCTTATAACGGTGGATTAAACATGAATTCGCCATTATTCACCAGAGATGAAACAGCAATCTAAACAATGTGAAAGAGCAGCTGAAATTGCGCCAAAGAAAGTGAAAACGGTTCCATCTGCTGGAAAAGCCATGGATACGGTTTTCGGGAATTCACAAAGTGTGGTGATCATAGAGCACCGGCAAAAAAGTAGAATCGTCACCGGACAGTGTTATGCATTTCTACGGGACCAATTAAAGAGTGCTTATTCCGACAAAACGTCTATACCTGAGCAACAAATACGTGTTCTTTCACCACAGCAGTGCTCTTGCACACATGCTTGTAGTTTTCGCTACGAAAGTCAATGACCTACGCTCTGTAGTGCTTCCACATGCACCGGATTTTGCTCCCAGCGATTATTTCCTTTTCCCAAGCCTGAAGAAATGGCTCGGTAGTCGGAAATTCACTTCAAAATATGGGGTTAAAGGACCACCACTTCATTTCCAAAGTTAGATAAGGCATATTATGCTGAAGATAATAAAAAGTCGGAAACTCGTTGGTTTAATTTTTTTAAGTTGTAAGGAACTACGTTAAAAAAATTAAATATTGTCAAATTTTTTTCATTTTCTTTGTCGGGCTAATAACCTTTCGAAACACACTCGTATCGATATCAAATTTTATTTTCCCTCCAAAAAAAAAAAAAAAAAAAAAGGCGGAGTTCAAGAAAAATGCGGGTCCTAGTTGTAATTAAAATTCGACCCCCTCATGCTGAGAACATGACACTATAAAACTTGGTAAGACGGAAACATAAACAATAGGTGCTAAATACCTTTTTAGATGGGTTTTTTGCGTCTTTGCAGATACAATTGCAGGGTATTTTTAGGGGAATAATGAGAATTCCGTTTAAACCAGGGTTTCGTTACAGCTAGGTATCAGAAAATAAATTTGTTACCTAGCAGACATTTATAAAATGTAATATTTTACCATACAGTCTCCTTATTTTCAGTTTAACATTATTATAGTTAATGATAAATTTTCGCGTTCCCTTTGCGTTACAAAAAATATCTTTAGGTTACCTTTGAGAACACATACAACACTGTAGAAAAAAAAGGACCAAAATACGGAAATACTACTGGCAATCTAGACGCCAGTACTTAGACCGGAATTTAACGGATTTTTTCTGTAATTTAAAGGGAAAAAGTTCCGTTAAAATACGGAAATAGTACTATCGTCTAGATTGCCAGTAGTATTTCCGTAATTTAATCCTTTTTTTACAGTGTAGTGACGGGAAAAAAAATGTAAGCGCTAATGTTAAGTCTATGGGAGCGTTATTTTCAAATATCTCGCGTCCTTTTTAATATTTTAAAATGATTTTTTTTTGCATAGGATAGCTGAGAACGATCTACAACCGGGCTGTTTTTTACTTTTTCGGTTTTGGTTAGAGATATTAAAAAAAAAAATTACTTATACTTTCGGAACTGGTGGAATCGGTTCTGAAATTGAAACTATCATAATAAAAGAAAACTGAAACTAAAATCGAAAAAGTAAAACCTAGCCTGGTTGTTGATCGCCCCCAGCTATCCTATGCAAAAAAAAAAAAAAAAAAAAAAAAAAAAAAAAAAATCATTCAAAAATATTAAAATCAAAGCCAGAACATTGAAAATAACGCCCCCATAGACTTAAAATTAGCATTTTCATTTCTTCCCGTGTCTGAAGTGGGCTCTTGGAAAAAATATGCTACGCAGGACAAATTTCGCATTTTCTTAGACTTTTAAAGGTATACAGTACCCATAAAAATGACAAATATTAAAAATAATAAATATTAATATATTTTTTTAAAGTTTCGAACAAATTGATCAACTCTTTTAAAGTTAACAATCTTTAAAACTTACAAATTTTAAGTTCTTGTTAAATCTTAGTAAATTTAAATTGTTCAAAATTAGGAAAAATTAAAATAATAAAGTCATCAATAATGTTCTTAGGCATGTTTTAAAGGCATGAAAAATATGCTAAAAATTAATATAATAAGAAAATGAATAATACAGATAAAAATCAACTTTCAGGAATTTCTGCCAATTAACGGAAGTGTATTTGCATTCTTTTGTACAGCCCTTACATTAGCAACAAGATTTTATACACGTCACATGTTAAGATAAAATTTATTCCAGTATAAACATGCTTAAACTACTTAAATCGCACTTCCAGAAATTATGATCCATAGGCGTGCATGCATACAATTCTCTGGATAGCCTTGTATATTATTATATTTAGTTTTTTCTTTCGGAACCGGTTGGAATCCATTCTGAAGTCGAAACTATCCTAATATTAAAAAAAACTAAAACTAAAATCGAAAAAGTAAAAACTAGCCTGGTTGTCGATCGTCCTCAGCTATCCAATGCAAAAATCTATTAAAGCAAGAAATTTGAAATTAACGCCCCCATAGACTTAAAATTAGCTTTTTTATTTCTTCCCGTGTCTGAAGTGGGCCCTTAAAGAAAGATGTGTAATACAGGACAAATTTCGCATTTTCTGCGGCTGTTAAAGTTGTACTTTTTCGTTAAAAATAACAAATATTAAAAGTAATAAATATTAACAATATTCCTTTAAAGTTGATCAAAACTTTCAAAGTAAATATTCTTTAATACTTACTAGCTTTAAGTTTTTGTTAAATCTTAGTAAATTTAAATTGTTCAAATTATTGAAAAATTAAAATGATAAAGTCATCAATGGATATTCTTGGGCTTGTTTTAACGGCATGAAAAAAATGATAAAATTTAATATAATAAGAAAACGATTAATGCAGATGAAAGTAAACTTTCAGCAATTTCTACCAATAACCGGCAGTATATTTGCATTATTTTGTACAGCCCTTGCATTCGAACAAGTTTATATACACGCAACATGTGAAGATCAAAATTATTGCAGTATAAACATGCTTAAAACAACTGAAATCGTACTTCCAGAAATTATCATTCATAGGCGCGCGCATGCATCCAATTCTTTGAATATCCTTGTATATTATTATATTTATATTTTACAAACAGTTTCTAATTACAGTTGAACTTGAAAATGTAGAATTTAATTTAAAAAAATTAGCAATTCACTCTCATTCTCAGCAATTCTTCCTAGTTCTTTTGCGTAGCCCTATACACGGTCTAAAGAAATCATATATATAATCAAGTATTAAAACGGATATCATAGGTGAAAACTCATTTTTAGCAATCAACTCTAATAGAGAATACTTCGTATACAGTATTGTGTCCAGCAACTTTTATATGCCTCTGTAAATGAAATAAAATGTGATTCACATCATATTCTAATGTAAGCATCTTGTAGTAAACCTCAGTAATGTATATGAATTCCATCTTGTTTGAAATCGTGAAACATAACTAAAACACACTTTGCAAGCAGTATTTTCTGTAATAAAACTGAACTCATTTCTGTGACCCTGTGAATGAATGATAAATGCTTTTCAACCCCTTCAGAAAGCATGTTTTACTGCGCATCATAAATTCATATCAATTTTATTATGTTGTAACAGAGAAACGTTATTAAAATACGCCGCAAACGTTTTTTCTCAATAGGCCATAATATAAAGAAATATACTTTTAATTCCCCTGTACACGTACCGAAATCACCCACTCGTGGACAGCCAACCTTTCCGCATAGGAGCTGTGCACTTAAATAAGGTGCATAATTTTTATGTTAAAATTGTTTTACATCATTAAAGTACACCGCAAATGATTTTTCCCATATAGGCCATAATATAAAAGAATACGCGCGATCTGATAGTAATTAAAATTCGACCCCTCATGCTAAAAACGTGACGCTATAAAAGCTGGTAGGACGGAAAAAAAACAATGAGTGCGAAATACCGTTTTAGGTGGGTTGTATCCGTCTTAGCAGATACAATTGTAAAATATTTTTAGGGGAACCATGAAAATATTCAATTTAAACCAGGATTGCGTTACAGTTACGTATTGCAAAATAAATTTGTCAGCTGACAGACTTTTATAAAATGCTATATTTTACCTTACAGTCTCATTATTTTTAGTTTTACATTATTACTAGGGGGCTCTGCCCCCTGCAAGTTACGCTCGCCAACCCCCGTTCAGACACCGCAGAATCTAAAAACACGCTAATCTGATGGGTTTAAAAAATATAAGAGAAGATTGAATTATACTGAAAAAAGCTGTGCAGATCTCACTGTAAATGGGTTTCCATTCAATTCCATTTGATTGCAAAAATGTAAGGCCGAATCAGTTGCTGTTAAGACATCCAATGGTTATTTTCGTTTTTGATTAAAGAGGATCAGTTAAACATTTGAAAAATAGCTGAAATAAAATGAATTAAGTATACAGAGTCTTTGTCTCCCGGTATTTTAAAACAATCTCTATAACAATAGCCTAAGTCATGTGACTATCATCAACAGTTTCGGGCGGGCCATTTCGCTTTTTATACTCTAGGTGCCATTTTGGTACTTTAATGTTAGCCATGCACAGGTGATAAGTCGCCAAATATTATTTTATCGCCATCGTTTCATCTATATTATAATAGTTCAAGTCAACAACTGTCATAAACAAATACGGTCTGATCCCTTCGCCTTTCACATGAAACTTTGGCACAGATGTCATATAGGATATTGGCGCGATTTTTTTCCGACGCCAATTTGGGAAACGCATCAACAGCATAAACAACAACATCCGGCTTGCCATATCAAGCAAAATAACAATACTTTGGCGCCAGTACCCGTTGCGTATATGCCATTGGCGTCAGAAAAAAAAATCGCGCCAATATGGGTCCGTATATAACATCTGTACAAAAGATTTCCATTTTGGTTAAAAGATCAATTTTTTTTTTCAAATAAAACTATATAAAAGTTGTCATGGTCACAAAGAATTCTTGGTACTGTTATGCTAGCCGGGTGCAAATCTCGCCAATAGCTTTTTTTCAAATTGCCAGATAGCATTTTTTTTTCGAGCGGTAAATTAAAACATTGATTTGAAGTTGAAATTAAATGTCATGGTTTGTTGCATTATTGGGAAGAGTTCCATATTGTGTGCTGGTTGGCGCGATTGGCGAATGAATCCAAAATGGCGTCAAAAAGCCATTTTTAGCGTCTTATAAATTTTTTCAGGATGTCGGAAAAACATGGTCTTTAACTATTTGTAAATATATATATATTTAATAAATCTTATGTATGTCACATGTTAAAAAAAGTACGATGTTTACACAGATAGTTTTGAATATATATCACGTATAGAGATATACCTTATACAAATATAGTATATATACACCTATAAATAAATATTATGTACTTATATTTTATGTATTTATTATATTTATTATACATGTCAAATTAAAACAAAGTTATATATTTTCCCGAAAAATATAGGCTAAATGAAGAAAAAAAAAAAAATACGCAAAAAACATATGAATAAAGTTCATTCCAGAAAAAAAACAACCTCAAAGGCTGAAGATCGCAACGACATCGATTCATTTAACGCCAAAAAAAAATCTCGCCAAAAAAACCAGCACACAATATGGAACTCTTCCCGCATTATTTAACATTTGGCCAGATGTCACATACGCACCGCAGATTTGGCGTGTTTTTTTTTCTTTTTTACAAAAATTTGGCGAAAACCTTGTTTTCGAATAGCAATTACATATGCATTTCGTGTATTACTTAGTTATCTCGTCGACCAAAAATCTATCGCCAAACTATAATATTAAATGTCAATAATGGTTGATCGTAAATGTCACATTCACTTGACTTTATGTAAGTTACACGTGTTTACGTCATCAAGTGATTTTTATTTCGACGTTTTATTTGTATATTTATTAATGTTATACTAATTTATTTGTTCTTTCGTTATTTAAAATAAAAATTATGTCAATTTGTATAATTTGGCGATTTACATAATTTGGCGAATTTGGTCGACGGAATAACTAAGTAGTACCGTATCATAATATTAAAATATTTATTTGCTTAAAAGACGTTATAAAAACACATTAAAAGTAAATTAAAAATCCATATTATAAATATATTTTATCTATATTTACAAAATATAGATTTTTAATTTAATTTTAATGTGTTTTTATAACGTATTTTAAGCAAATAAATATTTTAATATTATGATATGATTCGTAATGGACGTAATTTTGATTTACTACTCGCACTTATTTACGTAAGTAGTACCGTATTTTTAAATTATTTTCTATTATTTTCAAAAGGAAATAACAAAAAATAAATAATTAATAACTATAGAACAAAATAATTTATATAATTTTAAAAAAGAAATAAAAGTAAATAAACATTTATTATTAAATAAACAACAATAGCCGAGTTACCATGTCAATCAAAATAATGCCATTTTGGCGCCAATCAGAATCTTTCGATTTGGCGAAAGATTGTTCAAGTAAATTGAATTATAAATAAAAGTAGCACGATACATTTTTTGGCATATATTTAAGGGAGGCCAAACTGGTCGCCAAATTAATTTAAAATAACTTTTTCTGAAATAAGAAAAAAAATATCTGTTCTGATTAAAATTTCAGTTGCCATCATTAGAAAAATGTACTTAAAACAAGTGGGTAAGTGTGATCACAGATCTCACAGAGGGTTTCGTTTAATATTCCTTTAAAACACTTTATCCTTTTGTGAAATCTGTTAGTTCCACATTTCGCAACCAGGGGCGCACTCTATTCTACACAAACCTCTATCCAAAGGAAACTCCGTTTTACAGCCTATGCGTAGGTATATTAGTCGAGGGGATCGGGTCTATAGCACCCGAGATAGGTAGGCGCCCCAGGAAATTGCACGGAACATTCTTTTATAAGCTTTTTATTATGTGCTATGAACTATGTCAAAGTTTCCAGCAGATCGACTCAGGGTCGTACTGGCCCACCGGGCAACGAGGCAAATGCCCGGTGCGCCCATCGTCATTTTTTTCTTTTTTTTTTATCTTTTTTTTTTAAGCACGCATTTTGAAAGGCATAAAATTTTCAAAGATTTTCATTTGGAAAATTAAAAAGTAATGCTTTTTATTTTTTAAAGTATAGCAATAGCATAAGCAAACTATGTGCGATCAAAGACAATTAGATAAACCAATTTCGAGATAACATAAGTTATCGACAATCAGATATGCCATTGTTACACATTGTATCCAGGACCAGACTTTGTTTCAAAGCCTGTACTAATGATAAATTCTAAGAAAAATAATATTAAGTACTCACTTATTTAGATGTACGCCTAAATAATTTCTGTTCTAGGAATGCTTCTAATAAGTGTCTAATGAGTCTGCGTCTAATACGTTTGCATATTTTCTGCGTCTAAGTATTTAGCGCCCCTGGTGTTGTGAGGTATTTTTGTATTTCTGCCTTTTGTGCAAGTATAAACGACGAAACACTGTATAAGAAACATATTCTCATTTTAAATGGATTCATTCACAGAGACTTTGATAGTCATGGCGCCCTGGTCCAGATTTTATTCAGTACCCCGAAGAATAGTAACTTCTACATAAATTAATATTGGTATTAATGATGTATTTAGTATATTTTCTGTCAAATATTCAGCGCCCTGGGTGGCTGCCCGGTAGTTTGGTATTTCTGTTTTTTTGTGAAAGAACAAAAAAAAAAAATGCCAATTTAAGACAGGGGCTGCCCGGTAGTTTGGTATTTCTGTTTTTTGTGAAAGAACAAAAAAAAAATGCCAATTTAAGACAGGGGATTTTCATTTTAATTTCATTTGGTCCCTTTGTCAGAGGCGGCTTTGGTAATCATGACGCCCTTGGTCAATTTTTTTAGCGCCTCTGTAAAAATAAGTTTAAAAAAACTAATATCGTGTTTACGTAATAATGGCGCCCTTGGTCTTTTTCAGCGCCTCTGTAAAAATAAATTTCAAAAAACTAATATCGTGTTTTTGTAATCATGGCGCCCTTGGTCAGATATTTTTCAGCGCCTCTGTAAAAATGCCTTTCAAAAAGCTATTATCGCGTTTTTGTACTCATGGCGCTCTTGGGCAGATTTTTTTTTCAGCGCCTCTCTGTAAAAATAACTTTCAAAAAACTAATATCGTGTTTTCGTAATCAATGCGCTCTTGGTGAGATTTTTTCAGCGCCCAGTAAAAATAACTTTCAGAAAACTAATATCATGCTTTTGTAATCATGGCGCCCTTGGTCAGATTTTTTCAGCGCCTCTGTAAAAATAATTTTGAAAAACTATTATCGTGTTTTTTTTTAATCATGGCGCCCTTAGAGGGATTTTTTTTCAGCGCATCTGTAAAAATAAATTTCAAAAACTTAATATCGTGTTTTTTAATTACGGCGCCCTTAGTCAGATTTTTTCAGCGCCTCTGTAAAAATAAGTTTTAAAAAACTAATATCGTGTTTTTGTAATCACGGCGCCCTTGCTCAGATATTTTTCAGCGCCTCTGTAAAAATCCCTTTCAAAAAACTATCATCGTGTTTTTGTAATCATGGCGCCCTTGGACAGATTTTTTTTAGCGCCTCTGTAAAAATAAGTTAAAAAAAACTAATACTGTGTTTTTGTAATCATGGCGCCCTTGGTCACTTGGCCAGATTTTTTTCAGCGCCTCTGCAAAAATAACTTGAAAAAAAGTAGTATCGTGTTTTTGTAATAGCAAACCCCCATTCCCCCCCACACACGCACACTCCCCACAAATACACACACAAATTGATGCCCTTAGTTCTACTATAGTGGAGCATTCCATAATTTCTTAATGATAATATAAGTGTTAGACCACCAAGGGCGCCAAGACTAATTCTTCACAAGATTTTGCAATGGAAACTTATGTAAATTTTGCTTTTGAAAGAAGAAAATGTTAATTTTTCATATCTATTTAAAAATTCGATAATATTTTTAGCATCCGAAAAAGCCAATATGTAAAAACGTTATTTTTTTTAAAAACCGGATCTGCTTAACCTCTTTAAACTTCAAACACCACCCGAATATATAAACTGAAAAATACATATGTAATTAAAATAAATAGATAAACCACTAAAATTGTAAAAGTCCTTTTACAAAAGAATGGATAAATATAAGTAAAGAGAAGCGCAGATGTATTTGGGTTCAGTTTTCAATTCTGTTAGTCAGTAACGTGGGAGTTCCTAAGAAGACAAATTACCATTTCGGCGGGGTTTCAAATCGGTTCTATAGATACCCAGTGGTCTCTGTAGTAATACCAGGTGTTACACTTTTTCTTTTATTATTATACCGTATTCTGGAGCTCTCTATCTTTCTGGAGGAAATAGAAATCGGCGGATGTGGAGGTATTTTCCCATGAAATACTAATTAACACACGACACATGCGCGACACGACGCGCTGTTGGTGTTTTGTTTTGTGTGTGTGTGTGCGTGTGAGTTGCGACGACCATTGTAGTTTAAAATTGGCTTATCTGAAATTAAAATAAACAGTAATTTTTAATTAAATATGACTTATTTTAGTGACTAGACGAGAAAAAAGGTGGAAATTATGAAAAGCTCTCTCTCTCTTTTTTTTTCTTTAATGCTGATTATTTGAAGAGGGTATTCAACTTTTATCGTAGAAAAATGCCGATTTTTGATGATTGACAAAAAAAAAAAATCCTTAATGCACTGCATAATTATATAAGAAACTAGGGGGCTCTGCCCCCTACGAGCTACGCTCGCCAACCCCCGTTCAGGCACACCAAAATCCAAAAAGCACGCTAATTTGATCGGCTTTAAAAATATTGAATTTAAAAAAAAACAAAAGAAAAAAAACAGTAGTGATTTTTCTGTAAATGGGTTTCTATTCGTTTTCCTTGGATTGGGGATTTTTAAGACCAAATCTTCTGCTGTTAAGAGATTCAATGGCTGTTTATGTATTTAATTAAAAAATTAGTTAAACATTTGAAAATAAGCTAATGTAAAATGAATTAAGTAAACAGTGTCCTTGTCTCCCGGTATTTTTTAACAGCGATATAAGATAGTTCTTTTAAATAATTCATTTTAAATGTATCGTTTTAAATCTGACGTAATTTACACCAAAGTTTTATTTCTCTTATTAATATTCAGGTGAAAATACTTTAGTTGTTAGAAGGAAATATTATTTGCGCTGTCTTTGAATTCACGATAATAGTTGAAAAGATTATCTCAAAATATCTCGCGCAAATATATTTTTTAATTTAAATGTTTTACCATATTTTTTGGCCATTTTAAATAATGTAATTTCTCCCCTTTACAAGTTTTAGCGCATAATAATTTTTTTATTTTAACATTTTGTTTCTCTTTTAAAATTCAAGTGTGAATATGGTTCTTAGGACGTAATTTTCCTGCTTTTAACATGTGATCATTTAATTCTAATTTTAAAGTTTTTATTTCTGTTTACAATAGTCACGTGTAAATAAATTTTTAATTTGAAGTAAACATTATTGTTTTGCTGTTTATACAATTGGCAACAGTTTAAATTAATAACATTTTCTAAAATATATAAAAAATATCTCTCGAAAAGCTGAAAATTTGAATTTAAAATAGAAATAAAACCTCAAAAAATGAGTCAAATAAAAAAAATAAATTCAATCTGCACACCGGGAACTTATAACGTATAAAATGATCTAAAAATGATTAAATTATCATGTATAGTAGTGGTGTAGTCGAGGGGGGACGGCGTCCCCCCACTTTTTTATTTTATTTCAAGCGTCCCCTTACTTTTTTTTTCAAGGGGGACGCTAAGGGCGCGAGGGGACCCAGATCTTCCTGATTTATTAAATGTTTAAAATAAAAAGCACATTAATAAATTAAGAATTTTATGAAGTAAAGAATTGATTTTTAAAACTATTTGAGTTTTCTTTGAGTATTCAGAAAACAAACTGAAAGGAATTGGGAAGAAAGGGATATTTACTTGCCGTTTCACCATAATTAACAGTAGTGAAACACCTGAAATACCGCGCTAACATTAGTTCCTTCAGATGCATACATTAGTTTTACTTGGAATTTTCTAATCGAAAACTATTATCCTCCTCCTTTTCCTATTATAAAGACCCCAAAAGCTCTTTGAAAAAGATCTTTATACACCGCAATCTCCGTTTAAAAAATATCCAGATGTTTCAGTTTTGAAAGACTGGTCATGTTTTTCTCACATGGTAATTAAGAACAGCATGTTTCCATTAGTCAGTAAATAAGGTATTTAAAGACGTTCGGGGTAATTGCCATATCTGTCACATACTGTTGGTTAGTAAAGGTCCTCAGATGACTGGTATGGTGTCTGCAATCGAATACAGAATAAATCAACAAAAGGGACACCAATGCAGACCGACAATTCTTGATATATTGCAGTGCCAAGAATCCCACAAAATCATTATCCCCCTTTCTTCTATCTTCCTGTATCATTCACATGGACAATTATTTCTTGGTTTACTATTCGGGGATTACTTCTTTAGACAGGAATAAACTACAAGCATTGGATTATTTTGAATTCCAGCTAATATCTCTGAAGTATCTGTTTTTTAAATTCTAGCCATAAGTATTTTGCATCAAAATTTCAATTTTTGAAGGAAAAAATAACAATGAAACGATATAGGCAGCCAAAATTGGAAAGTTTTATAATTTCTTCGAAACGTTGGTCGTCGATGATAGTATAATAATGCCGTGATGATAGATACGAAATTATCGAGCAGAATTGAGGATCAAAAGTCCGATGCAAGAGAATCGTAAGCATATTTTGAGTTTTGATCAATAATATTTTTAATTATATGCTATGTTATACCATGAATCTTTGATAAGGATTTCATATTTTCCAAATATCAATATGTTTTTGTATAAAATTATATCTTTTGTACAATGGGATGGAAAGGAAACATGGGTGCCAGAAATGGTAGTTGAGCAGAATTGCCCCTCTTTAAATTTTCAAATTTAATTAACTAAATTTTCTTTCCCTCTCGAAAATTTCAAAAAATAACAAAGTTTGTTCTTCGCATAGGATTTAAAGTAATTGAACAGTAAAAGAAAGGATACAAAGAATTATTCATCAGGGAGAGTTTCTGTCCTCCTGAATCCCCCGTAAAAGACTATTTTTAGTTCTGTTTTTCTTTTATGTTTGTGTATTTTTTTTTCTAAACCACCGATTAAAATATATCAGGTGTGCAGAAAAAAATAGTAATATGTTTCACTAGTTCCTTTTGTAAAAAAAAGCTGATAGAAGTTTAATTTAGGAGTTTTTAATATGCGTTTTATTTGTTATATTTCTAAAATACTTTGTTTTAAAATAAAATATAGATTTTATTTAATAACGGCAATATTGTTTGAAAATTTCTGCAATCTCAATAAAATTTGCAGTAGCCTAAACAATACAAAATTAAACTACAACATTTTAACACTTTCTAACATACTTGAAAAGTTTATGACTTTGGTTCGTCATTCCGATTGCCCGTAAATAAACTTTGATTGCCACTCTATTTATATACACTGCTCAAAACAATTAAAGGATATTGCAGTTTTAGGTTGATTTTGCATCTGGTAAACTGTTTAGCTGATTGATACATGGTCGACAGGCATAGTAGGTTATATGAGAATAAATTACACATGTTTGGCAGAAAAAATGCATTTTATTGCGCATTTGTGTACTAAAGGAAAAAAACACAATTTGTGCCTATGAGAAAAAAAGAATAAGAAAATGTGTTTTCTTCAAAGAAAATCATTTTCAGTAGGGGGTATGGTTTCCACGGGCGGCCAGCAACGTTGAACACCTTTGAGGCATGGACTCAATGAGGCTATTAATGACGAGTTGGGGTATTCTGCCCCACTCTTCCAGAAGAGCTCTTTCCAGTTCTTGGAGAGTTTGTGGGGGTTGTTGGCGGCCAGAAACTCGTCTTCCTAGAGCGTTCCAAACGTGCTCGATTGGATTCATGTCTGGAGAACACGCTGGCCATTCCATTCGAACGATTCCTTCCTCGAAAAGGAAATCCTCCACCAGGTTTGCACGATGTGGCCTGCAGTTATCGTCCATTAAAATGAAGTTATATCCGATTGCTGCAGCGTAAGGGACTACAATAGGTCTGAGGATCTCATCCCTATATCGGCGACCAGTCAGAGCTCCATCTCGAATGATGTAGAGGTCAGTGCGCCCGTCAATGGAGATGCCACCATACACCAACACTCCTCCACCGCCAAATCTGACACTTTCGTGCACGAACGCAGGATTATTCCTACTGCCACGGTCCCTCCAGATGAAAATACGCCTATTATCCGGATGCACAGAAAAACGGGACTCGTCAGAAAACAGAATATTGCTCCATTCATTTCTCCTCCAGTTGACATGCTCGGTTGCCCACTCCCTGCGGTCGCGACGATGCCTTGATGTTAATCTAACACATACCATCGGTCGGCGAGCATACAGACCTACAGCATGGAGCCGGTTTCGGACAGTCTGAGTTGAAATCGTGGTGCCTGTAGCCGAGCGAAGGTGTTGTTGGAGAAGAGTAGCGTTCATGGTTCGGTGTCTCCGAGCTGTTAACGCTAAATACCGATCTTCATTGGGCGTTGTTGCCCGTCTACGACCTTGCCCTGGTCTTCGGCCTGCACATACACTCTCCAAAAAACGGTTCCAGATCCTGGAAATGACACTTTGTGACGCTCCAATAGCTTGCGCTACTTCGGCTTGAGTTTGGCTCCCTTCTAACCTACCAACAATTCTCAAAGCTTCTGAATCTGTCAAATGACTTCGCTGAGACATCGTACTCATCAAAACAAAGCAATCACTGAATGCCGATCATCCTTGTTTTCATTCTCTTTTATCCAGTTGAAAGTCAAATTTCATTCGCTGCCGCTGAAGCGACGTTTTTGACGTCGAACTCAAAATTGGCATACTCCACAGTTTGAAAACCAGAAAAATTTGCATTTGTGATTCTCTTCTTCTATTTTCGGCAAAAAAAATTTCGTTTATATCTTTATTTTATATAAAACTTCAAATATCCTTTAATTGTTTTGAGCAGTGTACATTATCATGATTTACTATTTACTACAAAGATTCTTTAATGAAAATGAAGTGTTTAGCACTTATAGTTCGTTTGCCGGTATACATAAAAGAATATTCCGTTAAATTATGTCCTATGGAAAGAAAATTCTTTATTTTGTATTTTAATGATGTTACACTACTTCAAACATAAAGAAATTGATATACATCACAGAAGGGCACGACAACACGCTTAATATGGAATACGTATCGTGTAGCTTCTTTCGTTTATTTATAGGGATATAGAAATAAATTACATTGTATTAATCTCGGTTTACAATAATCAGTGTTGAATTGAGACACTTTCCTCGCGGGGGGGGGGGGGGGGGCGTGATTTCTGTGGCCCTGAGGGTGACATTATAGAGTTCCGAGGGGATTGCACTTTTTGACCATTCAAAACACGAAATCTCAAATCTGCCGGGGGAATGTCCCCTCCGGGCCACCTCCTGAATTCACTAATGACAGTAATTGTTTGAAAAGCGTTTTTTGAAATTTATATACGTTATTGAGGAGGGAGATCCACAGAAAGCATAGGGAATATATCATATCAATTTTCTTTAACAGTCTATAAGCAACATTGTAAGATGTGCTTTTTCAATCTCAACTAATTTTTATTAAATTCTGTGGAATGAATTCTACAAATTATATGCAGTGCAACAATTCAAAATATTTAAATTGTGTGGGAGGGATTTGATGAAAATGCATTTTCAAGAGCGTTATTTGTTTTTTAGCACAACTAAGTCTTACTGTGTGAATATAATATAAAAAAATTCATACATAGGACTGCACAAAAGACATATACACAAATAATGTCGTCAATGAACGGTAAAACCCTTTTTTTTGTGTGAAAAGCGTTGTTCTATTTAATTAGACTTTTAGTTTTACTGTGTGGTATGCATAAAATACAAGGATTATATTACTGAAGATTTTGCATGTTAACACTCGCAAATTCTTCACACCCGCTTTCTAATGTTAATCATATGGACGATTTTTTTTTTTCTTGTTTGACTTTCAATATTTGTAAAAGATTTTTTTTTTCATTAGATAGCTGAGGCCAATCTCTACAAAGGCCGAATCTTTTTTTTTTTTTTTCGATTTTGTTTGTATTTTTTTTTTTTTTTTTCCAATTTAGATAATTTTACTTTCGGAACCGGTTTCGAAAGTCGACCTATCCTCATAAAAAATGACTGCGAACAAAATCGAAAAAGTAAAATACGGGCATTATGAAAATCGACCTTGGCTATCCAATGAAAAAAAAAATCATTTAAAAATTTTGACATGCAAACGATATATCTTTTAAAAAAATTCTCCCATAAGATTAACATTAGTAAGCGAATTCAGTTCCTGTGAGTGAAGTAGTCCCTTAATGTCTTTAGGGACTACTTCAGTCTAGACAGTAATTACTGAGATAAGGCTTTTAACTTTGTTAAGTATTTTCTAAAATGTCTATTAACGCATCGCTGTCCCTTGTATGAAAAAAATAATTCTAATAAAATATTTTTGATAGTATTAGAAAATATTTCATATTCTATGCATGGTGCATGATTTTTATTCTAGTTAAAGTTGTATTTGGAATAAAAAATGTAAAATCGTTGTAACATAAATTACCTTTAATGAATTTCTTTTTCATTTTGAATAACTGTGTACAAAAAAATAAATTAATTATTTATGTAAACAATATGTACCATTTTTAAAAATTTGAAAGAAAATCTTATCTATAGTACGATGTTTAAAACTAAGATTGAAGTAACAGATGTTATTAGTACTAAGAGGCGCAAAAATTATTTATTTTATTAAGTGGGAATGTAGTAACAGATCTTACATTTTTCTATTACAAATGCTGAATTAAATTGCACAAAATTAAAAAATAAATATTTTAATTAATCAGAACACACTATTGAAACTGTTAATTACACTGAAACCGAAAAAGATCGTATAACTTTTATTTAGTAATATAGTTTATTAAAGTTGCGTCTAGACATTTGTGATTTGCACCGCGGGTGGATCCAGCTTTCCTTGTAGATGAGGTGGATGGAGTCTGTGTGTCATGTGCCTCTTTTTGTAGGGAAGGGTCATATCGGTATAATATCAATTTTTATATCTTACGGTTTTTTTTCGTCCTCAATTCCAATCTGGCTGTTTTATGACACGTTATCAAAGTTACATTTTCTGTTTGTAAATGCATAAAATTTACCAGTTCTATTCAGATAATAATAGTTAAAATAATGGATTAGGGAAGTGCTTTATATAACGTGGTCTGGTTCAAATATGAACACATTTTAAATTTTAAGCACATTTAAAAAGTGCAGTAATTTTCGAAAATTACTTTTTAGTCCCCGGTATGCTATTTCTTTCTCCCAGCTATTAAAGTGTCGTCTCAAAAAACTAACTTCCGTTGTATAAGCCAGACGTAAAACAAAGCAGATGTATCATTGTACGGTTAAATACTCTACTGCAATTTTTTTAACTTTTAAGCATCGCATATTGTCAATTTTTATACCGCCGTATTGGGAAAAAAGTACTTTTAAACGCAATTTGTTTGTAAACTGCATCACAATTTATTTTTAAAATATTAATTCTTTTGTAGTTTTTAGCGCATTTGTTTAATCTTGGCAGCTCAAATACTCCATTTATGTTGAAAGTAAAGGAAAAATAGTTGGAAAATAGTAATTATATCTTTTTGTTGCCGTTTTCCCATAACAACTTTTAAAAAATGTAATTAAAATACGTACTATTTTGAAAAACTATAGATGAATGATTTCTGATAAAACATCGAGCTATTATAAACCAAATTTAATTTTAAGTATCTATATTAATATTACAAACAGATGAAGGCATATGAATCATTTGATAGCTGATTTTTTTTTGTCGAGTTTCTTGAATTTTTTCGAGATTTGTGTATTATTCAGCGATAGTGACGTCATATGCGTACTTTACTATAGCTCATAGATTAACATACGAGATGGGACATTTATGGCGAAATCTGTAATGACAACAGTACTAGCGTTACTACGGACCGAAATTTACATATGTTGAAGAAATATGTTTACGCTTTATGTTTTGAATATCTATTCTTTCCAAACGAAGAAGAGGCAGATGATATTGTATTTACGCTTTATTTATTTAGCTGCTTTTTTTTTTTTTTATCGTGCTTGTATCGTTGTTACTTTTAATTTACAAAACGATAATTAGAGTAATGATATAAAAGAAAAACCCTAGAAAATTCTGTTAAGAACGGAAATGTGTAAGTTTATGAGATTAAATTGTAAAAAAATCAACTTCAGGCATTGTGTTAATTTATTCATATCGAATAAAATTTTACTGAGTGTAATGTCGGTACCTCTATTTATCTTTAACTTTTAGATTTATATAATTCTAAAAATTTGTCGAAAGAAATTTTTCAAAATCTGTAATTTTATTATTATTTCTTATATGTTAATATTATAAATATTATTCAATTTGTTGAACGTTATTTACATTAAAAGCAATATTTTTACTTTATCAGTAAGAAAGGGAAAATGCGTAAATTTTAAAAGATTGTAACGATTGTTTAATACGTTAAACTTCATAAATTAATAAAACATCGGCTATAAAAATTTTCCTATTAAATGGGAATATTTATGAAATTTTCTGGGACTTGTAGAGTGCAATATTTCGTATAGTCTTATATTACACCATTGCTTTTGATATATAGCATTCAAGATTAAATGTTTACTTTGTTTTTCGTTGCACTTAAATTGTTCACGCATCATGTTAAATAAAATAAAAAAAATGCGTATATCAGTACATGAACATAGAACAGATATTAGATACATAAAATAGAATATCTATTCTACATTCATGTATCGGTGTAAGATTCTATTGAAAACGTAAACATGCAACATTAAAAAAAGAAAGATCCCAATGAGGTAGATACTCAATAATAAAATACTACAGGAATGGGGAGTTTCTTCCCCATTGTCACTAAAGGCGTTACGATCGCAATCGCATTACCATTACGCTCTATGGAAGTGTCCCATCTTTATGTTAATTTATCCTGTAGATGTTGTTTAAGACTGGATAGTAAATGAAGAATTCTATAGCGGATGCGGATTACGTCATTATATATAAAATAAAAGCTTGTATTTTAAGTCTTAAAACTGAAATATGTTTTTTACTATCTATATATATATACATATATATATATTTTTTTTTATCGGGGGTGACACTAAATTCTGAAAGTGTCATTTCTTTTGTTCAGACATGAAAAAGGTTTCAATTTTTTTAATTCTACAGTAAGCCAACAAAAAAAAAGAACCTTTTAATTAAGTTAATTTTAATTAAATTTAAATTTTTAAATTTAATTTTTCCTTTACTTTTCAATGCAGTTGAAAATGTGAAAAGAAAGAAAGTTTGCCCTATGGGTGATGTAAGACCCTAATGTTCGAAAGTATGAGTGTCCCCCCACTTTTTTTACCAGGACTACACCACTAGTATAGTTTTTGCTCCAATAAAACTTTTTTAATGGAACGATTTTTTCCAACTTTGGCATTAAATATCTCTTAAAATAATTCTTTGATTTGAAAACTGTCTGCATCAGCGTGTTTATCAAACAGTTCTCTGTAATAGCACTGATTTTCATATTTTTGTTTGCAACAGTTTTTTTTAATATTAACGAAGAAAGGCCATGCTTAAGCATTCAAATTGGATGCCGATCTACCGGGAATATCTACGCAGATTTTCATTGGTCCATTTCCAATTCGAAACTTTTTTTTTACATATAGAAGGAAAAAGCTGACAAAATTAGAAGTGAAAAACAATTCAGTATTATTAAAGTAATCGTGCCGTGGTCAACTATTAAAAAATGCAATTTTGAGAAAAAAAACTAGTTTCAATTTTATGTTATAATTATAATAGAATGCTTATTGTATTTTTTTTATTTTTTTTTACTTTCATAGAATTGTCTATTCCATATTCTGACCACATAAAGAAGTCTCAATTCCGTTGATAAAGCCGCTAAAATAAAAACTCGATTTTCCGAAATTTATAAGTTATGATTACGTGTAAATCCTTAAAGCGGTTCTCAAAAAAAAATTTTTTTAACGTTCAATAATGCGAAAATTTCTGCTCATTTACAAACATAAAAATAGTGTTCGAAAGAAACTGAATTTCGGTTACATTCCTAGTATCGACTGAAACCGAAAGCGAAATCGTTTTAAAAATAAATTCAAAGTAAGTAACATAAACATACATATACGCATGTTATCTGAATAATGTTTTGCGTAGAAACGGCAGTACATAATTAAGAAAATAATTTGATTGAAATAAAATTAATTAAATATAAGGTGCTATAAACATAAAAAATATATTAAAAAATAATTTAATTTAAAAATAACGAATTTAATCAATATTAGTAATACCTTCTAGATTTATCTCCTTGTATGTGAATATATAGTATGTACGGCTCTTTGGATGGGAGTGCCGTTTGGGGGAGGCTAGGGAGGGGCAGTTATAGTAATACCGAATATACGGCAGTATTTTCGCCGAAACTAGGATTTTGGGCTGAAAACGAAAATAAAACCGAATATTCGGACAAACTCCACATAAAAGAATGAGACTTGCAGGCTTGGTTATTGAAGTGATTTGCAATACAATAGATTCTGTTCTTTAAATTAATTACATCTTGAGTTAAAATTGATTGTTGTCTCATGACAACAGTTTTCTTTCTCTTCCTCCACTGCGTCGTCCGGAAATTCGGTTCAAAACGCCACATTTGGCAGCCTTTTCTGAAAGATCTTTTGTTTTTCTCAAAAAATATAAAAGACAGTTCGATTTAAAAGTTTCTGGTGGGCAATAAAAAATAATTGATATTTTCAGCCAAGTAAAGCAGTCAGCAGTTACAATGAAATTTAATGAAAACCTTTAAAACAAAACTATCATGCAATAAAATTCAAGTAATACTACTTTTCAAAATAATACATTCAGCGTAATACTTTTAAAGAATGTATTACTACTTTTCCAAAGATTTTCTGCCCCCCCCCCTCCCCCCCCTACCCTGCGTACACACATGAATCGAGGTAAAAAAGAACAAGATCTTTGAAAAACAGAAACAACTCCATTATTGGGCACAGCCTTTGTAAGTTTGCTGATTTGAAAGCAGGGCCGAAATTAAGGGGGGCAGAGGGGGCATGTGCCCCGGGCGCCAAATGAAGATTTTGTTTGTCGATTTTTCTCGCATCTGTGTTTTGCACGGTATTGTTAAAATCATTCTGTCTGGCGTATGACAAAACATAGAAGAATCTAAAGATAATATGGCATAAGGATCCTGTATAAAGCGGATTTTTTTTCGATTTCGTTTTCGAGATTTTAATCAATCAATATTCGACAAAGCCAAGGACGGATTCAGCTCATCATTTAGAGGGGGTCATGGATTTCCTTTTTTGGGGTGGGGGGCGATCACATCCTCGTTATGAGAATTTTTTATATTGAAAGCTATTCCCAAATCCAAACTAACTACTTTTCTGATATTTTCGCGAAGTCATTTTCATTCGTAAATACAAAAAATTTGCATTAATATTCGTAAAAATATAAAATTTGCCCATTTTGTTCAGATACCAGGAAATTAGTTTCCCATTTTCTTATAAAGGCAAAGATTCCTTCAGAAAATGTTGTCAAAGATAGCACTTTTAGCCAAGTTTTACGAGTTGAAGCCAGAGGAATGTCGTCGCAAGGGAACAATTGGCTGTCACTTCCGGAATTTCAGTTTAAAAAGTCTAACAATTGTCAACGATTAAATATGGCAAAAATTTGTGTTAAATTTTAGAGGTAACTAAACCGTACACATTGGCAGCTATGGGATTCTATTAGTGTCATTAAAATTGCAGGTGTAGCCTCTTCTTTCTGCTCAAAGTATTAAATAGTTTTTTTCAATCGAGCTTATACCTTTGGAATGGATAATTTTTTTCTGATGGACTGGTGCCATCCATTATTTTGAAACAACCGTTATAAATGAAGTGTTAGGTGAAGATGAAAGAGCTGTCGTAAAAAGTTAGAACTCTGATTTTCTGGTCACAAAAGGAAAAAAAAAATGGTCATAATTTTTTTTTTTTTTTTTTTTCTGGTCAGGATGAAAAAAAAAATGGCCATAATTTTGTTTCTGATCAGAATGGAAAAAAAATGGCCATAATTTAAAAAAAAAATCTATGATATCTTTTGAATGTTGAAAAAATAAAGAAATAAAACATATTTTAAAAATAATTCACGTAAAATAGACGTCACTCTTGAACTAAACAAAAATAACTTTCCTGAAATTTTATACACCATAATTAGTATTTGTATTCTAGAGATTGTATTATATAAAATATTATTGAATTGTATTAAATAATGTTTTGCACTTTTGAGTTTTGACCCAACGAAATTGTTTTTGTTTGTTTTATTTTAATATTTTATTTTCCATTTGGAGATAATTGTATGGAGATTTTTATTCAAATATTCGGGGTAAAGTTTGAATTAACTCATTAGATAAGGTGAGCGAAATTCGAAAACAAAGATAGCTTTCTTAGAAAAGTGTGGAGGAAAAAAATACCTCTAAATTGGCAACACTGGTCTAACATCAGATTTTTTTTAACTGCAATGCCTTGCGGGGAACTATTTTTGTGCATATTACATTTCTATAGTGTAAAATACTAATTTGGGTGGCATAATTATTTTAGGAATAAAGTTTTCGCTATAGCAATATACACGTATATATTTTTAAAGTGATTTTTTATACATAATTTATATAGTATGTGTATGTATGTATATATAAGCATTTGCGCCCTTTTGTAAGGCAATCGGCGCCCTTTTTATCCATTTTGCCACCGCCCTCTCAGTTATGCCAGTACGACCCTGGATCGACTTGTTAGATTTCATAATTTTAACAAAATTGCGTTATGTTAGTTGCAAATTCCATCACCAGGGAGCGCACACTATTCATAACAAAAGTGTATCAGATCGAAACTCTGTTAAACAACCTATCAGTGGATGTGTTACTGGAGTTGGTGGCGGCCTTAACCCTAGAACTACCGGAAATTTTACTCAAGTTTTATAAAAACATTCTACACCAGAATTTTTACTTAAAACTATTTAATTTGTTTATTTAACTTATTATTGTGTGATTTATACATTTAGTTTGTTTTGAAGAAATTCTCTGGTTTGAATAGATATTTTGAATATACATGTCGGGTCCATTGGACCCTTCTGGTAGACAGAGGGTTAAGCGAGAAATTAAGAAATTTGCTGAAAGTACTATTCGGAAATAGTGGTAACTAAAATTTTGACATTTTTATATTTCATAAGCAGCACGTGTCTGAGTATATCATAGTGCTCAAAAAACGACACCTAAAAAGGTCGTAAACGCTATTTTTTTAAAAAGAAATCCAGCGCTCCTCCGCCGCCCTCCCTTCACAGGAAATTGCATGCACCATTATTTTATAAGCTTTTTATTATGTGTCATGAAGTATCTTAAAGTTGCAAACGGATCGCCTTGTTATATTTCCTAATTTTAACAAAATCGCGTTACGTTAGTTCCGCATTCCACCACCAGGGAGCGCACTCTATTCTTAACAAAAGCATATCTGAACGAAACTCCTTTGCGCAATCTCTCCGTAGATACATGGTCGGGAGGGTGGCGGTGCAGTCTTAACCAACAATTTAAAACATTTTCTGCGATAACAAACGCTAAGATTTAATAAATAAATCTAGTCCCCCCCCCCCCCCTCCACTCCTCGAAATATCACACTCCATTCTTTTTTACACTTTTTCTTATGTGTTATAAAGTATCTTAAAGTTTCGAAGACATCGAGTGGCGGTCTTAAACAATAATTTAAGATATTTCCTGAAATTGCTATTCGGAAATAGTGGGATGAACACTTATAAACCTATAAACTTTTTCATATTGAATAATTAATACTTATCTCATAGCGCGCCGTCGAAACACACCACGCAAATTGTTAATTTCCCAATTTAAATGAAATCTCCGTTACAAAAGCACGTGCCTCCATCTTAATCTGGCATTTGATGGAAATAAAAGGAATAAAATAATAATTAATATCTCAGCTCGTAATGAAGCAATCTCTTTGAACCGGGTATGTATGGAATCTGCGAGAAATTTCCAGCCCGGATGTCAAAAAATTTAATCGAAAAATTTAATATTTAAAAAGTTTAAATTTCGTATTAGACTTTCCTCCCCTTAAATTTCTCCCGCGCCGATATGTCGAGAAATGATGACAGTTGCCTTCCGGTGAATGGAAATCTGTTTTCATTGTTTTTAAAAACACAGAAATTAAATTTTTATCGATCGATTTTTAGTGGATTTTTTGCGTTCTATCCTATGCAGAAATTTGAAATTTATACCAAAATAAAGTAGAATTTTTTCTGCGTATTTCTACTCCTGTTACGAATTTGTACGACCGATATTTCGGCAGATCCAATTTTGCTTTTTGAAGGTCCACTTCATTTATTGCTTAAAGTACTCCGTGGTAACCCTGCACCGGCTGATTTGACGGAGCATCCGCCGAGTTTACTGGCAACCATTAGGAGAAACTGGGGAGGATTTCGATAACGTGCATTTTCACCTGCATTCAAAAGGTTGATTGGTTAATTTTAGAATTTAATTAGCCCGTAATTAGGTTAATTACCAACTTTTTCAAAATTTTATGATTTGTTGTTTGATGTGAGGTGTTCAGCTATAAGTACCCAAAATTTCAAGTCTCTAACATGCATAGTTTCTGAGAACGGGCTCTGTGACGGACAGACGGACAGACAGACAGACAGAGGAGCGAGACGAATAGGGTTTCGTCAGATGAACGAAACCCTAATTAGAAAAAAATTAATATTTCGAAAACTAATTCGAATTTAAAAGTTCTAATACCAGCTTTGAGAACCGCAGATCAATACGGATTTTTGGTGCTAATTTCATCGCAATGTATTCCATATTTTAGGAAAAATAGCCGTGAAACTGAATCAGTCGTTTAATCAGTCGTTTCAAAGAATCGTTTCATAAATTCGTTTCATTAGGATTTTATATATATAGGGTAGATATTTAAAGATAAATTTTCGCGTTTCCTAACCGTTACAAATAATATCTTTATGTTTCATTTGAGAACCCACACTAGTAACGGGAAAAAAAAAATGAAAGCGCTAATGTTAAGTCTATGGGAGCATTATATTTTCAATTATCTCGCTTCCTTTTAAACATTTTAAAATGAATTTTTTTGCATAGGATAGCTGAGGACGCTCTATAACCGGGCTAGTTATTACTTTTTCGATTTTTGTTTCAGATATTTTTCTTTAAAATTACTTTTACTTTCATAACCGGTTGGAATCCGCTCTAAAATTTAAACTATCCTATTATATATATAAAAAAAAACTATAGCCAAAATCGAAAAGTAAAAGCTAGCCTCACTGTCGATAGTCACCAGATATCCTATGCAAAAAAAAAGAAAAAGAAAAAATCATTCAAAAATATTAAAATCAAAGCGAGAAATATGAAAATGACCCCCCCCCCCCCCATAGACTTAAAATTAGCGTTTTCATTCCTTCCCGTGTCTGAAATAGGCGTGCATGCATCCAATTCTTTGAATAGCCTTGTATATTATTATATTTTTATTTTCCAAACATATCTTTCTAAATGTAGTTGAATTTGAAAATAAAATTAATCAATTTCTCAACAATTCTTCCTAGTTCTTTTGCGTAGCCCTATACGTAGTCTATCGAATTTATATATATAATCTAGTATGCAGAAATTTAGTTAAAAACGTATATCATAGCTGAAATCTCACTTTCAGCAATCATCCCTAATAGACAATACTTCATATGCAATATTGTATCCAATATCTTTTATGTGCCCCTGTAAATTAAATAAAATGTTATGCACATCATATTATAATGTAAGCATCATATTGTAAACCTCAGTAACGTATATGAATTCCATCTTGTTTGAAATCGTGAAACATAACTAAAACACACTTTGCAAGCAGTTTTTTCTGTAATAAAACTGGACCCTTTTCTGTGACCCTGTAAATGAATGATAAATGCTTTGCTATCCCTTCAGAAAGCATGTTTTACTGCGCCTCATAAATTCATATCAATTTCATTATGTTGTAACAGAAAACGTTATTAAAATACCCCGCAAACGTTTTTTCTTCGTAGTCCATAATGTAACGAAATATACTTTTTAATTCCCCTGTACAAGTACCTATGCTCTTCAATAATGCGAATAAATTGTATGTTTAAAATTGTTTTATGTCATTCAAATACACGCAAATGTATTTTCCCACATAGACCATAATATAAAATACTTTTGAATGTCCATGTAAGTGAAGTATAAAATATTAAAAGGTAATGCGTATTAGAAAAAAGAATTGCTAGCTAGTATATTTTTATAAAATGCTATATTTTATCTTACAGTTTCATAACTTTTAGTTTTACATTATTAAAGTTAATGATAAATTTTCGCGTTTCCTAACCGTTGCAAAAAAAAAATATCTTTGCGTTACATTTGAGAACCCACGCAGGTTACGGGAAAAAAATGTAAACGCTAACGTTAAATATATGGGAGCGTTATTTTCAAATCTCACTTCCTTTTTATCTCACTTCCTTTTTAACATTTTAAAATGATTTTTTTTTTGTATAGGATAGCTGAAGACGATCTACAACCGGGCTAGTTTTTACTCTTTCGATTTTGGTTTCAGATATTTAAAAAAATATTACTTTTAATTTCGGAACAGGGGTGAATCGTTTCTGAAATTGAAACTTTCCTAATATATATATATACTAAACTAAACTCTGCGGCTATACAATCCATGAGGATCAGGGCCGACAGTGCCCATCTCTGTTTTCTTGACCCTAGGCCCGAGGTGCTATACAGCATGCGTCCCGGCCAGGTGGTCAGCCTAACGCGAGACCCTCGGTGTTTAGTTCCCAAGCAAGCTTGGTACTCATTTTATCGACCCCAAAGGGATGAAAGGCTGAGTGAACCTTGCCCAGTCGGGAGTCGAACTCTCGACCTGCGGTGCGGCAGTCAGATGCATATATATATGCATCTGATATATATATGCATATATATATGCATTGTATATGGCAGTCAGATATATATATATATATATATATATATATATATATATATATATATATATATATATATATATGTATGTATATATATATATATATCCTATGTAAAAAACATCATTCAATAATATTAAAACAAAGCGAGAAATTTTAAATTAACGCCCCCATCTACTTCGTTTTACTTTCTCTCCGTGTCTGAAGTGGGCTCTTTAAAAAATATATCTGTTACACAGGACAAATTTCGTTCTCCGACTGTTAAAGGTGTACTGTCCCCTTAAAAATAATAAATATTAAAGTAATGAACTATAAAAATATTTCTTTAAAATTTTGAACAAGTTGATTTACATTTTTAAAGTTAACAATCTTTAAAACTTATTAACTTTAAATTCTGCTGATTTTTAATTAAAAAAACTGTTTTTCGAACGTAAAATGTTAAATTGTCGAATATTTTATACATATACAAGAATAGGAGGCTTGAAAACCAGTCTCCTGGCGAGGCCACAAATATGTTCTAACAAATTATGACTTCGTAATTATTTGTTAACTATTTTAACTTAAAAAATAATTTAAAAAATACTCGACTATTTTTTTACCATTTTACTTAATAAACTAGGACTGAAATTTGATTCCTTAATAACTTCTATATGTTGTAACTCTCTCTGTGCGGTTCTGAAATTGTTTATATAAACGAAATGTATAATTTCCTTCGTTAGTCATAGAAATATAGAATTTAAAATATTTCATTCTTTCAAGAGTCTTTTGTTGAAATTAAACAATAATTTTAGAAAAAAATAAATCCAAGGTTTGAAATAGGAGTGATCTATTTTAACACGGTACAATAATCCAATCACAATTAAATCGTTTCCATTTGCTAAAGTGTTTGGATACTAGCCAATCATATTTTTAATAGGCGTGGTTTTCATCGTCTTGGTAGAGGCGGAGAGCATAACATTACGAGGCCATTTTTGACACATTTTTCATCAAAATCTTTGCATATTTTGCTCAGCCTAATTGTAGTAGAACTATTGAAAGCATGTTATTGGAAAGCTTAAACTCTATATTTTCGTTGTTATTTTTAAAATTTTCCTGAATTTTGCTGATATGAATGTTATAAGACTAAAAAGGACACAACACCTCGAATTTCACTGGATCCTAAATTGACAGGATCCTGAGAATTAAACTACAACGAAAATCGGAAAAGTAAAAAATAGCCCGTAAACAGATAGTCCTCAGCTATCCTGTGCAAAAAAAATCATTTAAAAATATTAAAAATCAAGCAAGATATTTGAAAATATTGTTCCCATAGACTTATCATTAGCGTTCGAACTTCAAGCCGTGACTAGTGTGGCCTCTTAACGAAAGCAAAAGTGGTGGCAGTTTGACTGTGACCTTCTTACCTTCGTACGTTTCCTTTTGTATACTTTGCTCCTTTTGCCATGCAAGACAGACAATTTTCATTCTACAACGGTTTTTTCGGAAAAATTCTGAAGCAAATCTCCAGACTCTAAACCTCTTCATTAGTAATATTAACATGTTTCACTTTTATAAACATAATTTTAGTTTAATCCTTGTTTGCATTCAAAACTTGAATATACTAACATTGGAAACATGTATCTTACAAAAAAAAAACGACGATTAAGTATTACGTAGTAAAGCTTTGGAACTGTCGAATTCTTTTTGAATTACCTTGTACGTACGCGATCTAAGAATTGATACGCAATGTACTTAAAAAACTAAACAAGAAATATAGCACACTTTTAATAGTTAGGGTAATTATTTTTCGAGGGATAAAATATTTATATCAAGTAGAAATGATATTGAGTAGAATGTAGTAAGTAGAATGTAGGAATGATACCATATATGGTCACGTATATAGGGTAACTCAAAAGAATGTTGACCATCGGGTTGAGTTGATTTTTGACGGCCGATTATCTACTCGAGGGATATAGGCCTTAGGGGGTGTGCCCTCCGTGGGGGTGTTTCTAAGGGAACCTAACCCGTATTAACGCAAGGTTTCCCAAGGTTCGAAGAAAACCACGAAAACTCCGAATGGTTAGGCCGACGGGCGCAATTGGGTTGTTGACCATCGGAAGATCCCGCATCGGCTAGAAAGTAGTGGGGGAGTATCAGGGGATGCTGGATCATTTCTCTACCAGCATTATAGTATACTAAATTTGGCTTTATTTAAACTTTGAGCGTTATATGATTAAATAAGGCAAAATTTAGTATGCAAAAATACTGGTATTAAAATGATTCAGCGTCTCCTGATGATACAATGGAGTTATGAATAAAGAGGATGATACATATACTGTACTGTCTACCAGTTGCGAGTGAAGAAACTGAAGAGGCTGTCACAAGATGGCGTCTGCATTTTAAAAATCGGATCCACAGTTTCCGATCCTGCCGGGGGCAAACTTCCCACCGTAAAATTGAATAGGAGATTTTTTTTTTAATTTAAGCGTCTTACTCAAGGAAATATTTTCTCACAAATATGGTACGTATTTATATTTGTTTTTACTGGTGTCAGTTTGCCTGGTAAAACAGTCACCTTGTTTCACTGGTTGTCACAATATGGCGGAAACGCAGGGCCTGTCTACCTCCAAAGTAAACTTCCTTCAGTAAAAATTAAAGTCTGTTTCTGCCATTATTTATGACGGAAATTTTGCATTAATAGGGCGTTTAAATAAAAAGAAAATTTCTATGTAAATTTGCTGGTGAAAGTTACCACCGGCAGTATTCAATCCTTGCGAAAGAGGTTACAGTTGAAGCTTACCTATTTTAAGGATATGTCAGTTCCTCTTAATAATTAATAGTTCCATTGATGATACCCTCTGCTAGAAAGATCCAGAAGAAGCGACAGCAACACCGCCAGGAGAGTCCGAGGCAAGACATCCGGCGCATACCCCGATGCTCGCATATATGTGGACCCCAAAATTCAAGAGAAATAATACGCCCTTCCGTTTGTATACCAGAATTTTCTATTGAGATCTTCGCTTATTTAATCTCAGACAATTATTATGAATTTTGTGGCTAAGTAAGGTGACGAATAGTAAGCGAAGATACTGGTGTTTAAAAGAAAGGGTATGTTGTATCGTGCAAATTTTGGGATCGACTTATGTCTTCGGCTTTTTAATTTTTACGATTTATTAATACCACTAAAATTGAATATTATATGTTGCCTTATTTAATTGTCATATTAGGTAATTAACTCCTTAACTGTCGCATTAAATCATGGTTTAAGAATTCAAATTGCTTATTGGCACTACTTTTTCAAAAAAGAAATATTCACCTTATTTAAAGATAGGTAAAATAATACTATAATAAAGCCAAATACACTATTTTATAAAAATAGTGGGAATCAAACAATCTGAATAAAAGACACAGCCCGTGAATATAACTGGAGCGAGAATTAAGGGGTTAAATAAGTCCGAATTCATTATTACATTTTATTGGCATGAAAGAATTGTAAAAGTTGGTAGCTATGCTTATACGCAAGTACCGCAATTCCCGGCGTATTATACGCAGATCAAAAAATCATATTTGGACACAGAAATTTTATTTAATGAAATTCAACTTATTAGATCGCGGTAAATATTTAACTTTAATTATTAAGTAAAATTTTTGGTTCCAAACATGGTTGCTTGATCCTCAGATTATACGCCTGAAATTACGGTAATATACAATATACAGTAAGCAGAGATGAAAATATATGACAAAATCTTCTTTTGTCTCCGCATAATGAGTAAAATCTACTTATATATATTTTTATGAAGTACTAAAAATCTTTTAATCATGTATTAAAAGCATTTGTAAGCAGTGGAAACATACTTGTGTCAGCAATAAATGTGAGCTGTTAAAATTAAATATAAGAGATGTTCACTTGAAAAGGAAAAATGACAGGCAATAGACAATAACCTTCTATATTTCTATTAATTAATGGCAGTAAGATTATTTTAAATCCCTTATCCAATTAAGAGAGTGTAAAACTATTGTCAGAAGTAGAAAATTAATTATAAATTATCTCACATGAATAGATTGGGAAATCACTCAAGTTCGAAACACCGAGTCATTCAATTTATAGAAGGTTTTACGAGACAAATAAGTATGCGCTTGTGACAAAGGAATTCGTTTAAATAGTTAAATTTACTTAAGTGAAGATTTATAATTCTCGAAACACTTCTCTATATTAATTAATCTAATAGATAGACAAACAGGCTATTCATAATAGTATTCAGTTTGGAAATTAAATAATATCACAACCCAACAGATATAACGAAGATACATCATTGCTCAATCCATACGTACGAGTGTAGGCGTGTCTGACTCTTTTACACATAAATTAGTTTAGCACTTAAGTTGTTTAACCCTTTATCTACTGCATTATGATCCACTGCAATTTTTTTCATGTAATTTTTTTTTTGAGTTACTACAACGGAAATTAAACTATATACAATGAAAAAATACTCA
Organism: Maratus speciosus; assembly: GCA_963932465.1. Lineage (NCBI taxonomy): Eukaryota > Metazoa > Arthropoda > Arachnida > Araneae > Salticidae > Maratus > Maratus speciosus. The sequence continues at coordinate 434,359,292 of OZ010787.1, forward strand.
CCCGTGAGAAATTTAATTCGTTAGAGGTAATTAATTAATTGGCACTTTTGTTTGTTATTTTTCGTCTAATATTCGTCTAAATTTCTTTGTAAGAATGCTAATAAAATTTAAGCGAAGATAACTAATAAAATTTAGTGGTGAGAGACTGCCCGCTGGCACCTAGATTTTTACACCCCTGTCTGTTAGTATTACCGTAATTTCCGGCGTATAATCCGCGGATCAAACAATCATTTTTCGACCCAGAATTTTTTAAAAATAAAATGCAACATATCAGATCACGGTAAATATTTGTCTTCACTTACTAAATAAAATTTCTGGGTCCAAACAGAATTGTTTGATCCGCGGATTATACGCCGGAAATTACGGTAGTTTTTTTCAAATAGTAATTTAATAGATCGCAGAGGACCGTTGATTATGATGGTATATCATAATCAATGTGTATATGATCATATGATTAACTCAATTTTTTTTCACATACCACCTTTATCATTTGAGCACTTCAACTGTTGGAGTGGCTGTAAGCGAGCTGCTGAACCACGTCTATACTTCATTTCTATACCAGTGAGGGGAGGAAATAGCTTGCACAGCTGGCCAGTAAGTTGAAATTTAAAGTTAAAGAAAAAGCCAAATTTCTTGCATCATATAACACAATCTCACCCCAGTTTAGGGTATATTTAGTAAGGTGGAGTGAAAAAAACGAAAATTGGAAAATCAAAATGTAATACCGCGCAAAAGTTGTGTATGGTCCTCAGTAATAAAACTGCAATGTTTTTTTAACCCCTTAACGCTCGAATTAAATTACGCTTTAAAAATTCAAATTGCTTATTGGCACCACTTTTTTGAAAACGAAATATTCACCTTACTTAATGACAGGTAAAACGATACTAAAATGTAGCCAATTACACTATTTTATAAAACTGGTGGCAATAAAACAATCTGAGTAAAAGACACAGCGCGTGAATATGTCGGGAGTGAGAATTAAGGGGTTAAATCAAGTTTTATCTTCAGGTGCCCCCGGGCCCTCCCAATTTTTGCGAAATTCGTCAAAAATGCCTTGTACAACTTATAAACCGAAGTAAACATAAAGTTGGAAAATAAAAATGTCATACCGCGGAAAAACTGTGTATTGTATGTAATAACATGCCTGCACAGTTTTTTCGTAATCATATAATATCTTCCAGGGCCCCGGTCATTCGAAATTTCGAAAAAATATATCGTAAATTACCTTTTATCTATTGCACATGTGTAATAGAATGCACCACACAAGAAGCAATAGTGCAATACAAACATTTAATCTGTGAAAAGTATAGAAACAATTAAATTTCAAGAATGAAAAACAAACATTTAAATCTGTTAAAAGTGATAAAAAATTAAAGTTCAATTAAATCAGTTCGTGCTCTTCAGAACAAAAATCTGAATATTCGAAATGTTTCGGCTTGGTGTTTATTGTTGGTCCTGTTGGAGATTTGTAATCTTAAAATCTGACTTAGTCTCAAAATATTGCATAATAGCTCTGGATTGTTGCATGCAAATGAGCTGCCATTGCGACATTTGCTTCAACATATAGCCGAATGCAGCATGTGATCATACAGTTATAGTGGTCCGATTGGAAAAATGTTGGACAAGGGTGAATCGTTTCTTTCCAGACTATCGACATTAATTATAACCTCAAAACAGTTATTGACGATCTCAGTACTGATCAAAAATACCTGAAGGAAATTATCCTATCTATTAAAAAAGAAAGTTGTTTGGAAGACCTAGCAAATATATTTCCTGGCAGACTTTCACACAGCAGATGGGTTACCACCGCCAACAAAATTTTGAGACTCTTTGTGTCAACTCTGGATCCAACTTCAAATCTGAAGATATTGACCGAGTTTGTGCTCAAGGTATACGCACGTGTATAGTTTGCAATTAAGTGCAAGCCATCCTGAAAAGACGATGCAATCCATCTTTGGGAAATTGTTTATTTTTCCATGGATATGCCCCAATCAATTAAAGTTGTCATTGGCCCAGTAATCGAGCGCAATGGCTCTTTTGCCCATTCGGAAAACCTGCTGATTGCCATGATAACTGATGATCGAAAACACATCCTCGAGCTAGGTTTTCTTAGAATCCTTAAAGTGCGAACACTGGTGGAGAAGTCAGGCAGTTCCACGTTTCTGCAACCATCTTTAGCGAAGCAGATTATATTGTGACATGGTGTGACACATTCAGTGAGATAAGGTAGAAGATAGGGAACCACCTACTTTGACTAAACTTTCATATGATGATTTAATGATGTACATTGACAAACGGACCATGAAGATATAATTTCGTGTGCTGAGTTTCCATGTCACACTCAAAGTGTAGAAAGTTGTGCCAAAGTGGTCACTGAAGCTGCTGTGACAGTTTGTGGTGCAAGCAAATATCGATGACAATCAAGAGCCATTATGCCATATTTTGAGACTAAGTCAGATTTTAAGGTTACAAAACTCCAACAGGACCAACAATAAACACCAAGCAGAAACTTTTCGAATATTTAGATTTTTGTTTTGAAAAGCACGAATTGATTTAATTGAACTTAAAAATTTTTGAACACTTTTAGCAGATTTAAATGTTTGTTTTTTCTTTCTTGAACGTTAATTGTTTGAGTACCTTTCACAGATAAAATGTTTGTATTGCACTCTTGCTTCTTGTGTGATGCATTCTATTATACATGTACAACAGATAAAAGGGAATTTACGGCATATTTTATCGAACATTCGAATGACCGGGTCCCTGGGAGATAATATGTGATTTCGAAAAAACTGCGCAGGTACTACGTACCATATGCAACTTTTCCGCTGTATGACATCTTTATTTTCCTAACTTATGTTCATTTCGATTTATAAGTTATAAAAGGCATTTTTGACAAATTTCACAAAAATGGAGGGAACCGGGGTCACCGGAAGATAAAACTTGATTTCGAAAGAATTGTGCAGGCTCATTGCTACGTATCATACACAACTTTTCTGCAGTATGACTTTTTTATTTTCCAACTTTATGTTTATTTCGATTTATAAGATATACAAGGCATTTTTGACGAAATTTCACAAAAAATGGGGCTTCCGGGGGTACCGGAAGCAGGATTCGCAGCGTTCCTAAAATTTTCGCACTTTACTATCACTATTTTAAAACGATAATCTTTATTGTATAAATCTGTTATAGATGTTAAAGGAATCTACCAAGAAGAATTTTTATTTCAAATACTGTTAGCAAATTGCGAAAATTTTAGGAACGGCGCGAACCCTGCGGAAGGTAAAACTTGATTAAAAAAAACTCAGACGTTTTATTACTGAGAACAATACACAACTTTTGCGCGGTATTACATTTTGATTTTCCGATTTTCGTTTTTTTCGCTCCACCCTAATATTTAGAGCAGGGATGTCAAACTTACATATCGTCGGTACCATGTCAAACTATCCAATGTGAAAACAGTAGGCTACTTTTTTAAAATTCAGATGTCTTGATTGGTACCACTTATGTGTAATGGTGAAATCTCCTTGCTTTCGCCTTAATTAATATGTCGTTAAATAAGGTTAAATAGGTCGAACTTTACAATTTCATAAAAGTGTTACCAATCAAGAAATCTGAATTAAAAAAAAGTAGTCCACTGTTTTCACACTGGATAGTTTGACATGGTACCGACGATATCTGCAGGTCACTTCCTACCACGTTTTATATATAGTAATCTTCACCTTATTTAATTGCAGAATATTCGGTGATTCTATAAGCGGGACTGCCACTACAACTATATTTTTTTATTAATTTCTTCGCCACTATTTACAAACAAAAAGGATCTTCCAGAAGGTTATCAGAAATCTACTATTTGGAAAAACCGGTGGATAAAATAATAAGAAAATAGTTACTAGTTGCAGCCCTGAATAAGGGGAAGATTTCTATATAAAAAAGTAGTAAGAAGTGGCGTACAGACACGCAGGTTGGACTCCCTTGATTTGATTGTTGTAAAAGAGCTATGAAGTGTATTTATAGTATTGTACAATCGACAAACAAATTAAGTGCGTCACTGATTCATAATGTTTTGTACAAAATTGTGTCTGCTTTCTAAATATGAACACAATTTTTTAAATAGGGGCCTTCTACATATTGGAAGTTGTACCAAATTTGAATTCTCAAAAGGTAACATCCACTTTTGACATTATATTCGAGTTCCTTGGATCAAGGCAGCCCAGCCTCGTGCGTAACATCCAGTCTGTGGACGTGTTAAATCTTCATAGAGTTAGAAGTTATCAAAATTTGAGGATGCTAATGTTAAAACTACGTGACAAAATCTTATTTATATATTTGAAAAATATCCCCCGATTGAAAGCATGAGATACAATGAATAGAACCAAGCATATTTTAGATCAGGGGTGTTCAACTGTGGCCCGCCGAATACCACTAAAATTTTAAAGAAATAGTCGACAAGTTGAATTGCAGCAATTCGACGATTAGATAAGGCAACGATATCTGTAAAATTTTAGTGGTATCCGGCGGGTCACAGTTGGACACCCCTGTTTTAGATATTGCTTCGACTCAAAAAAATATTTTTAATTATTGAAAATTATTAATAAATTCATACTAAAAATATGAATTATGACCTACAATGGACCTACAATATGCGCGTGATGTCAGACGTCAGAGCTGGCGATATGTTGAGCTGTTATTATAGCTACTGTACCGCCAGAATGCCAGTATACGCAGGCGCAAATAACGCCAGCAGACAGCGGCATATCCAAGGGGGGTGATTCAGGGGGTCCGGACCCCCCCCGAATAAAGAACTGGGTTACTGAATCATGGATACAACAACTGTCAAAACTGCTAAGTCTAAATCATAAAGAACCTATGAAAAATTCCATTTTAGACAAGTATTCGTCTTAGAAGGCATAATTCAAAGGTATGCTTTTCGCCGGGGCTATAAGTTTTTCCGTTTTAGAAAGGCTTTCTTATAAACACGTTCCGTTTTCACAGTGTCCTCTAAAACTGTTAAAACGTATTCACTCTATAGTACACTTCTGAAGAACATAAATGTATTAAATTAAAATCTGTGAAGATGACCTATCTTAAAGGAAAAATAATCAAGATTTGACGAAAACAACACTATATATTAATACTTGCTAAGACTTGAAACCTATCTAAAATGGAACTTTTTCCAGTTGTGATTCCTTCTTTGCATGTTTTCTGTGAACACGGAATCCTCTCGTACACGAAACTACTTCATGGTCCCGATGACGGAAGGATAACCATAAAAGTTTACCTGCTAAGATGGAAATCGGTCTAAAACGAATTTGTTAACGATCCCTAGATATTCCGTTTACACAGAATTTACTGAACTCGATTAAAGTTGCGTTCAAAATGAAAAAATGCTCCCTCTCATGCGAAAACAATAAAAGTGTCAAATGGTTTTTTTTTCCCAACTGTTCTGTGGTTGTCAACAAAAGAAAGGGGTGTCTCATCAGTGGAAAGAGGCGGAGATGGATTCGTCGGAAAGATTTCCGACAGTTTCGGGTCCTACAAAGGTAATAAAACATGAAAAGCACCACCTAACAGCAACAAAGACAGCACCATTTGTAGGATACATCATTTTGGACCTTAACACAAAACTTCTTCATCTTGGACTTCGATGGAACCAACTGTTGCCAACACTTACGGAAAAAGCCGAGTTTACACGAACGCAATAACGGCACATTGATTGCGTTTCGCGGCCCTTACCATTGTTCTTTTTATAATTTTATATCGAAAAATATTATCGATTACTTTAAATCTGCTGGCTGGAATTAATAAAAGTAACTTTATTTTTGTACTGGTTATTTTTAAACTGTTATTGGCACTTTCACAATATCTTCAGAAATCTGAATATGATATATCTTCTGTTGTAAAACATACTAATGATGTCTTTTGAGCTCTAATAGACCGGAAGCGGATGCACAAATCATCACCTCATCGAGTTGACGGCTAAAATTCAAGGATTAGTTAAAACTCGATTAGCATATTAAACTGCAATTGGTACAGTGTTACCAGACGGGCTACTTTTTTTAATTAAGATTTCTTGATTGGTACCACTTTTGAAATGGTAAAATGCACTTTATTTAATGTCAAATTAATTAAGGCAAAAACAAAGGGAATTTTACCGTTTAAAAAAAGCGGTGCCAATCAAGAAATCTGAATTAAAAAAAAGTAGCCCACTGGCAACGCTGAATTGGTATACCAAGTCATATCTTGGTGGGAAACATCTGCAAACCCGATGTTAGTGGTTGACCGGTAAGTTTAACTTTGTGCTTTTCTGCTCCCAGTCTTCCATGTTCTCATACCTATAAGTGTAGGAAAAAACAATGATAAACCTACCGATCAACCACTAAAATCGGGTCTTCAGGTGGTTTTCATCAATATATGACTTGGCAGACCAGTTGCACTTTAATATTCGAATCGAGTTCTGTCTAATCTTGGAATTTCAGCCATGAACTCGATGAGGTGATGGTCTCTGCAGCCGCCTCCATTGTTGCCAGTGGGCTACTTTTTTAAAATTCAGATTTCTTGATTGATACCACTTTTTTGAAATAGTAAAATTCGCATTGCTTAACACGTTCGGGACCCTGGCTGCATATATGTACCATGAAAAAGTGCTTAAAACGCTTGAATTTGATAAAAGTAAAAAAGAAAAGCAAAATTGATATTATTTATTTACGATATTTTCGTGATTTATAAAGTTAAGTCAAATAATTAACAAAAAGTGGTGCCGAACGAATAAAATTCGTCTAGAAGATGCCAGTCCTAAACGTGTTCATGACATATTAATTAAAGCGAAAAGAAGGGGAGTTTTACATTTCAGAAAATTGGTGCCAATCAAGAAATCTGAATTTTAAAAAAGTAGCCCACTGACAACACTGGCCGCCTCCCGCTCTATAAAGAGTTTGCGTCAATCAGTAAGCAAGAAACTGGAGACTGATGTTCAAAAATTTCCTCACCTGTTAAAGAAATCAGAATCCTTCGCTAAAGAACACTTTGATATCATTTTCATTAGCCACACACATTCCTTGTCAAGTTGGCCATCCGATGAAGAAGGACAATACATCTGCTGACAAACCTGAAGAATATTTCAGGAAATCAATGTTTATTTTTTGCTTGGATACATTTATTTCTGGTCTCATCTTGTAAAGCAAAAATAAGAGTTAAAACTTCCCGGTGAGAATTCTGCATGTCTAATTAAAAATCAGCCAGCGATCATGACGTACGCTGCGCACGTCATTGTCGGAAATGACCAAAATTACATGACGTACGCTGCGTACGTCACAGAGTGCAAGATGTTAACCCTAGAACTACCGGAAATTTTACTCAAGTTTTATAAAAACATTCTACACCAGAATTTTTACTTAAAACTATTTAATTTGTTTATTTAACTTATTATTGTCTGATTTATACATTTAGTTTGTTTTGAAGAAATTTTCTGGTTTGAATAGATATTTTGAATATACATGTCGGGTCCATTGGACCCTTCTGGTAGACAGAGGGTTAATAACTCACACTCCATAGACCGCTAATGTTCACCAGTAAATACCGCCAGCAGACGAATTTTAGCCTCGACCTCAGGTCACGTGCGTAAAGTCTATTCATATTTTTAGTAATAAGTTTCATAAAAAGAACTGCAGTTCTAAAAAATATAGATTTGTACATTCACAACTCATTCAAATATGCAGTTTTTAAGATACTGTAATTTAAGCGCATAAGGCGCGACTAAGTTAAGTCTGTTTCAAACAGTAAAATTTATTTAAAATACTGAGTCATATAAATGCAAAGCAGAAGTAAGTCATATTAAAAAGAAAAAAATCTGGTAGGAAACAGAATTATCTGAGCCGGGGCTTATACGCCGGAAATTATGGGATAGAGAAATTTAACATTTTGACGTCTTAAATGGACTATCTTCTCTTATCAAAAGATCCACAGGAAAGAAAATCAAATCTTAGAAACAAGCAAGAAAAACCCAGCGGGTTTTCCTTTCACGTAAAGTGAGTTTATATTATACTTTTAATTTCTGTAGAATTTTATTGGTGACATATTGAGTATTTCGATACTCTTCAATGTAAGGCCTCAATTTCTTTACGAAAATTTATGGATAAATTTCCTGACACATTTACTTTTAGAAGTCTGTAAAGATTTAACCTTTTCCGCCACATAAAAATTATGTTCGTAAAATAGTGAAATGATTGGCTGAAACCAGAATTTACAAACGAACTTCTTAGAAATTAAAAACCTGGTGTTTTAAACCTTTCATTACAAAAGCAAAATTTTATTAAAATATTCTTTATGCCGTTTGTAAATTTGGAATTAAAATTAGGTGGTCCCGCAGTGGGACCACTGTGCCGGAAAGGGTTCACACTTTAGTGCGCAGCTTTGCATATATGCAAACAACAGTGTCTTGATTTGAGTAGATTTTTTTATTCGTATATACCAAATTCACACCAGAAAATTAAAACAGCAATATTTGCTTTAATTAATTACAGACATTTCGTTTTTAAATAAAGAGAAATTAAACATTGAAACTTTCTGGTGTAAAGTCAGATTATCTGAACTGTGTAATTTCTAGAACGTATTCTATCACGGGAATTAAAGGGTTAAAGGTTAAGTTTTGTAAAATAAATAATAATATAAAATAAGGTATTTGGATATATACTTATTAAAATATTTACTAATTTGCATTATTTTAGTGTAAAACAGCCACACGACAGTAGTTTTTACTTATTGCAGATGTGCAACAGAATAAATGTTTGACGTATTATATGAAAAAAGCATCTCTGATTTTTTTATTATTTCTCCTGTGTAATAAACCTTTCAGAAAATAATATATATTTTTTTCAAAACAAAATAAAAATTCGCGCATTTACGGGTTCAGAAAAGGTATATGAACTATGCATTTTTTTGGGCTAACTTGATACAAAGAACTCAAATGTAGTGTTAAAAGTGAGGGTTACCATTTGAAAATTCTCAATTTGTACAATTTTTAATATATAGCCGACTAATTAAAAAAAATTATTTCTTTTCGGAAAACAGACACAATTTTAAGACGAACATTACCTCTTCCACATCGTTGTGACAATTTGGCGATTAAAATGTAAGGAGTGTCCCCCCCCCCTTTTTTTATTAGACTTTTTGCTTTATGAATATTTTTTGCTAGTTATATTGAAATTTATTAGAAAACCACTTTCGGTTTTGCATTACTCAGGTAGGTTTCTAATGACTTCCACGTAGTAAAATTAAAGTCATTTCTTATTATTTTAAGGAAAATCCCACAATCTTTTATTTTAAATTTTGAATGACTAACTTACTCCAAATTCCTATAACTTTCTTCTCCAGCCTTTTATTGAATAATGGTTGCATCTTAATTTTAACATGAAAATTCTCCAATATTTACTTAAAAGACTGTCTTTGAAGCTGATATATTAAAAAAAAAACATGTTGGTATGAAGCCATAAATTCACAATTCAAACTTCACTAAATATCTTTCAAGTTAACAAAATTCAATACTTTATATTCCTATAATAAAACTAAACTAACTGTAAAAAACCAAGTATATGTAACACCAATATTTCCGAGAAATCGCTTGAACTATTAATTACTTCGACTGAAAAAAATTCGCAAAATAAGACCCCGCCTCCTTCCTTTTTTATTGAATTTCTCTACCTTTAATTTAAAATATTAATTCGTTAACTTCGTTAATTTTATATATTTATTAAATTTGAAATGCATTCATGTAAACAAGTTTTAATTAAAATAATGCAGAGATCTTCAACCTTTTTGCCACAACAAATTCTGAAAGGAAATATTTGGAGGAATATTTCATTGAGTTATTTAATTGCAAAGTTTGCGTAGTTAAATAAGGCAACTTTTTCTATTATAAATTATCCGTAGTTGGTAGCCTGCAGGCCACAGGCTGAAGATCCCTAATTTAATGTACAGTGGCTAGAGATGTTTACAACACATTAGAGAATGGTTTATAAAACTATGAAATTAAAACTTTAATCATATACCATACGGAATGATATACTTTACTTTTTTTAAAATCTATGTTTCATGATTGAAAAGTTCAAAAATTCGTTAAATTTTATTTCGGGTGCTTCAACATAACCTTTAACCCCTTGAGGGGCCCCACCAAATTTTAATTAAGATTCGCACCAGAAACATTTAATTAAATTTTACTTTTTAAATTTTGGTGGAAAAAGATAAAAAATTGCTTTTCCTCCTTTTGAGTTAATTTTTTTTTAAATTCCGGTGCGAGTTCAATCTTTACACAAGCACAATTGCTTGCCCCTGAAAGGGTTAAAACAGGGTGTGAAACTAATGGAGTTATGACTAAAGAGGAGGAGACACATAGTGTACTGGCTACCAGTTGTGAGTGAAGTAACTCAGGAGGTTGTCACAAGATGGCGGCTGCTATTTTTAAAATTGGAAATATAGTTTCTAATTACCGCCGGGGCAAACTTCCCACCAGTAAAATTGAATGGAAAATTTCGTCTTATTTAAGTGTCTTATTCTTCGAAATATTTTATCACAAATAAGGTAAAATTTTCTATTTGCTTTTACGTGTGTCAGTTTGGCTGGTAAAACAGTCAGTTTGTTTCGCTGGTTTTCACAATAGGGCGAAAACGCAGGGCCTGACTTCTTCTAAAGTAGTTTTCCACCAGTAAAAATGAAAATCTGTTTCTGCTTTTATTTATGACTGAAATTTTGCATTAATAAGGTGCTTAAATAAAGAGAAAATTTCTATATTATTCTACTGGTGGAACTTTCCACCGGCGGTAATCAACACCTGCCAAAGCGCTTATAGTTGAAGCTTCACTATTTTAAGGATATGTCAGTTCCTCTTTATTAGTATTGGGTGAGTGCAAAAGTTCTACCCGTTTTGAAGATATGTAGATGTCAAGTGGAGAACGGAGGTTACAGCTTATGTTTCGAGGATAGGAAAGTGACCAATAACGCGTAAAGCAGTAGAGTATTCATAGGCACAACCTTTGTCAGAAAAACTCATGTTGAACGGGAAACAACATGGCAAGCAATAAAGACCACACCAGACATTGTTTAGTGTACGAGTATGACAAAGCCGTTACAGCAGTCGCAGCTTGCCGCAACATTTCTCAAGTGTATGAGGAGGATGCCAAGGACGATAGCACCTGCTGCCGATAGTTTAGGAAATTCCGGGACGGAGACAGGAGCTGTAAAAATCATTCCCGTCCTGGACGCCCGTCAGTGGTTTCTGACGGGGATCTGGACACAGCCATAACAAATTCCTCAATGCAAAAGTCGAAAAATTAGCAGAAACCTTTTCGGTACACAGAGTAACAGTCGAAAGACTGATGTATGCGCTTAGCTTCATCACCAAGCTCGATCAGTGGGTACCACACCATCTTACAGTACAGCAACGAGAAGAGAGGATCAGCACCTGTGTTTCTTTGCTTTCCTGGAACAGTAGAAAACCATTTTTGAACCAAATTGAAACGGATGTTGAGATGTAGATACTGTACCGTAATGTGAAGCGTCGAAGAACCGTGTGCCGATGTTGCAGAGGGTACTCCACTGACCTAAACAGCAGGACTTCATTCCGAAAATGTTTTGCTCAGTGTATGGCGGGATGCCAAGGGAATAACTAAGTAGGCGGTCCTCGCACCAAACTAAACGATCAATGCAGACCTCTACAGCCAACAATTGGACAGGCTGTGACCAAAATTCACGTTTAAGTGGCCAGCACTCCTCAATCGCAGAGGGGTTCTCTTTCATCTCGATCCTCATGTTGCTTTAAGAACTAAACAAAAATTACTGTACCTTAGTTGGAAAGTTTTACCTCACAAGGCGTATAGCCCAGACCTTGAGCCTGCGATTTATCACATTTTTTTTATCGTTACACAACGCCTTCGCTCGCCAAACTTTCAATGATGTGGAGACTCTGAAAACGGCGTTGCAACAGTATTTTGACTCTAAAACAGAGGGATTTTATCAGAGTGGGATTCACTTACTTTCAGACAGATGGCAAGAGGTCATACATAATTATGGTGCATGCATGAATTCATAGAAACTTAACTTTTTGTGTTCTCCGCCTTTCTATTTTCACTAAAAAACGGGCAGAACTTTTGCACTCACCCAATAGTTTCATGGTCAAATTGTGCCCCGTTGGATACTACTATTTTTAAGAGTAATCTTTGCGTTTTTTGATCACTGAATTTTTTCGAAGATTGCTATTAAAAATTAGTGGTATCCCATGAGCCACAGCTTGGCACCTCTGCTTTTGAAGACGGGAGGTGGGGTGGGGGGTATTTTTAATCAGAAGCCATGACTTCTTAAAAGACAGGAAATGTTTAAATACGTGACAAGCATTTGTTTCCCTGTTAACTACTGTTCACTTGCGTTGTGGAATGAGACTTAGGGGATTATTCTAAGGGGAACTTTTTAGTAGAAAGATTAACATGGGTGGAAGAAAGCCAACAATTCCATATTGTTGAAAACAGTGACATTTTTAGTTAAAAGGGAAAGAAAGAGGCAAGCAAACCTCTCAAATCTTTGGTCTTTATAAGCATACAAGCTAATACTTCTTAATCTGTAAAAATTAATAACGGAGGTATCCTAATGAGTCTTCTAGATTTCAGAAGATTGCAAGACACTACGAAAATCTAAGTGCAGATGAGGATTCAAATCCGGTACTTCGTGATTTTTAGCCATAGCCCTAATAACATGTGGATCCATGAAAATTTGAATAAATATCAAAATGTTTGTTCAATACAACAAAAAAAAAAACCATATACAATATCATACAATTTTATAAATTGGACAATGATAACAAGCTTAAGGGATGATAACAAAAGGGATGTCTATGTTATGTGCATAGACATTAATAGTTAGGCTTACCACACGTCCCGGAGTTACTGGGGCAGTCCTGGTTTCTAATCTATGTCCCGGTACTCCGGACATGATGCATATTTTTCCCGGTTTCCTTGAAAACGTCGAGGATTGTCCCGGGATATAGTACTACCCTTTTAATCCTTTATGGCCCAGTGATCCCACTGCGGGACCACCTAATTTTAATTTCAAATTTACAAACGGCACCAAGAATATTTTAATATAAATTTGCTTTTGTAATGAAAGTTTAAAACAACAGGCTTTTAATTTCTAAGAAGTTCGTTTGTAAATTCTGGTGTCAGTCAATCATTTCACCATTTTGCGAACTGAATTTTCCTGAGCCGGAAAGGGTTAATGCTACATGCTGCTGCTCGTCGCATTCTCCGATAGGTGGAGGTTGATAAGCTTTAATTGTCTCGCTTTCTCCATCCTGTTGTAAATTATGTGCAATAAAGCTTTCAAAGACATTGCAGGGCTCCCACTCGGTCCGTTTTTCTAACACCACTATTTTTATAAGAAAAATCACTTTTATAAATTTCGTAGAAACTTACCAGGGAAGGCGTTTTTCTTCCAATTGTTGCCGAAACCTACCATGAAATTTTTTCTTTAATTATACTGGTGTTCAAAAAACGGACCAGTGGGAGGCCTGACATTGTGTTAAGGCGAGTGAAGAGCGATGTTCTGCCACCGTCGATGAAAATAAAATTATTTATCGTATACATGACCTGCCATAGACAAACTTATTAAAATACAAAACACTAATATACAATTAAACATCAGTGTCAAAAATTAGCACATATAAATATTACTCATGATTCTTAATATTGTACCTCAACATAGAGTTGCCAGTTTGGCTTCCTTTTTTAACTCAGAAATTCCGACGTCATATTAGAAATTTTGAATAGTAATTTTAGCTTTATATAATGACAGACATTTTTTGATTACAAAAAAAAAAAAAAAACTTCTTTGGGGATTTCCGGAATAAAAAAAGAGGCCAAGCTGGTAACCGTGCTTCAACAATGCATTTTCTACCTGCTTTCTATGCAGAGTTATTAATTTTTGAACTTCTGATTACGCTGACTTTTCGCTATCGGTAATCTGGAGAGAAACATTGAAAATTCGTGTTCTCTATAGCAATGGTTTTCTTCTCACACTTACATAGATTTGAATAATCTTGCTTGGAGAGTAATCTACCAAATAAGAGCTATTAATCGACGCATTGTAATTAACCAAGTAGATCGATGATTAATTACACTCTTTCGAATTCATTATTTTAGAGATTAAATTACTAAATTGAAAAAAAACCCAAATACTTATTAAATTAAATTTTTAAAATTAATAAATTAAATTAAAATAAATTATTATACATTTAAATAGTTTTTGTGTGCTAGTTTCATGGGGTTTTCTAGTATAAGTCACATAGCTGATAACTGCTATGCTTGTTGGCCCCCGTTATTTTCGAAAAGTTTGCGTTGCCTTCTTCAATTAATGAAATATCTAGAATAAAATAAGTCACATTCCCGTTCTAAAATACTGGTAGCCAAAAATCGTAGCAAGTGACACACTACAACTACTCATGAACTAACTTGTGATAGATTGAACATAGTATTAACCCTATAAACACTCAATAAACAATAAAATACTATTATCTCCTTTCTACGACATTTTAAAAACAATTTTGTCAAAGTTATTTCTAAGTAATTAGACTGGGTGTCCCAATTTCACGCTAGGAAATTATAAGCCTGCCAAGAATAATTACTAAAGAAAGGCTACATGAAAACCACCAAAATTGTACAAGAATAATAATCAAAACATTTAGTGTAGAGGGTCAAATTGTGAAATTTTTGCAATAAAATAAGGTAAAGACCATTATTAAAAATAAGGGTATCCTGCAGGATGCAGTTTGACAATCCTGATATACAGTATAGTAAAATTAATCGATTTATAATCGATCGATTAATAATTTATAGATAAAATTTACTTTTATCTCTCGTCTAGCTTCAGTGAATAGGAAATTAACATTATTCGATGAATGCTATTTAACTCGAACCCTCCAGCAATAAAGGCGCATGTGTTTGTTTATAGTGTTGGAAAAAACTGAAAAATTATAAAATTTAAAGTACAATATCTGGGGAAGTTTTAGTCTAAAGAAATGGAACTTATTTTAATGTTCATCTGTGATGCCTGGAATATGTTTCTAAATAGTTTACAGAAAAATGGGGGCCATATAAAAATTAAATTCCGTACTTTATTATGTGTACAGTCCTTTGTAAGGCAAATGTCCCATTTCAAAGCTATACTTAAAAAAAAAGAACTGGAAATACGTTTCTTCTATTAGAAGTTTAAGTGATAATAGTCATAACCAGTGGCTGGTTGTGTTTATGACGGCCAATTATCAACATGAGGGATATAGGCCCTAAGGGGGGGGGGTGACCTTCGTGGGGGTCTTTCTAAGGGAACCTAATCCGTATTTACGCTTGGAAATCCAAGGTTTCGAAGAAAACCACGAAAACTCCGAAACGATTATGCCGACGGGCGCGTGTGGGTCCGAACCCAGCACCTCCCGTCTACCAGCTTCGAGAGCAAAACCTCTCGGCCACTGGTGGGGCCATAACCAGTGGCGTAGCCAGGGTGGGGGTCCAAATGCTCTTGATACGACTAATATTCTAAAGTTTTCTTCGTATTCATGAATAACAGAAAATTCTCTGATCAGAGAGGCGAAAAACTTTACAAAATTAGTGGTATTCAGAGCATCTGGACCCGCACCCTGGCTACGCCACTGGTCATAACCTCTATTTTAAATCATCCGATGCAGGAATTTTGAAAAATAAAGTTAAGAGCTTATTGAAGCTCAATTTGGACTAATACAGGCAATAACATATTTTTAGAATTCTCGATTAAAATTGCTGATGCTTTAGCTTTCTTTTATTTAAAAAATGAATGTTTCCTGATATTTTACTAAGTATATGAAAAAATGTTATGCCATTAAATTTTGTTTTTATGATATTTAAAATTCAAGAATGTGAGTGCTAACTGTCCTTATGTTAAAAAAAAAAATTCTACTTACAGTTACAAGAACTGTTTATTTAACAAAATAAAGCGATACGACGAAATGATTATTAATAAAGGCAGTTTAAAAATAGTGAGTTGACATTTCTAAGAATAAATGATAGATTAAAAAAAATATATATCTAGTTCAATTTAAAAGAAATTTTCTTTTAAAGCACTATGCAAAATGTTTCAGTCTACATACACAATTATAATTTAGGCAGTTTTCTTTTATATCTGAAAACAAATATCCAGATTCTTAAACAGATTTTAGATATAAATATTACTTCAAGACTTTGCTACTTTAATTCTCCCTGTCTTTTTTTCTTTTTATGATTCAAATCAACCTAAAAATGTAATATTGCATTAGAGTAAAAAAGAGAACATTAATGCGGTAAAATGTATATAAAATAATAATAATAAAGGAAGAAAATGAGTTATGTGAAATATTCTTAATTGAAATCATCTGTGTTATTTAAAGTATACGAAAAATTGAAAACGTACAGCAGTTCTTTCAAAATATTTTTTTACAATTCATTACAATAAATGTTTTAAATGTTAAATAATTAGCATGTTATATATGTTTATACTTTAACTGTATAAAATATGAAATTTCACTATTCAGGTGGCAAACTTTAAAGATATGCTATTTTTTTAGATTTGAATATTTAATGAATTATTCACGCTTACACATAAATAAAACTGAAAGAAAAAAGATTGCGAATTTTCTGTTTATGAATAATAAATAAAATGAAGATTGAACAGATGATTCGTTTGAATTTTTAAAATGTGTTCATAAAAGATAAGCATTTTCTGACGAAACAAAATTTCTCAAACATATTTTCCTAGCAAGTATGTATTGCGATTCTTTCTTTTGAATTTATCACGTATTTTTATTGAAAAACTTTCATTAAAATATAAAGTGTATTCCTAAAGCTTAAACCAAATACTCTATTGTTAAATTGAACAATTTAAATGTGCACAATTTTAATTCAGACTGCCAATCCCAACTTTTACATACATACACACACACACACATTATATATATACATTTATTACCACAAAGAAACACAGTAAAGGAATAGAATTAAAGGAATATAATTGAAATTTGTAGAACCAAGGCAGAATCCTCGGGCCTTAAATACCTCGGCACTACAAATAAAGTATGTGGTTTCATCTCCGTATTAGGCATAAGAAAGGTAAATAATACGAATTTAGGGCTACCAACACGCGATGAAACCAGCAAAAAATTGGAAAAACAATTAAATTAAAAAATAAATACGGATGTAAATGGATTGAAAAAGAAAAAAAAAAAACTTTTATCACTTTGAGATCCTCTGTAACCAGCAATGATGTATAAAACGAAACAAAAAACCAACAAAACAAGGGTAAGATTATATGCAACTGTTCCAAAAAAAAAAAAAGTTTTTTAAAAGATAATGGACCAAGAAGTAATAAGGTACAGTATAGTAAGATACAAACTGCAATATATTGTACCAGCTCCAACTATAGGACATCAAAAATGAATTTTCCTTTGTTGTTCACGGAATTACTGAAGTGCTGCCATCTGTAGAGATTATTATTTGTAAAATAAATTATTTTGTAATAAAAAGTAATATATGTAATTAACAATTTATGCAATTATAACTGTTATTGCATGATGCTTTAAAGCATATATTTTCTAGAAATGTATAAGTCATAATTAAAAAAATTTTAACAAATTAATAACATTATGAGAAAAAATATGTAAATGATTTATTGAATATTAATATTAATAATATGCAAAATGTGACATGGATGATTCATTAATTAATGTTTTACATAAATAAATGTACTAGACTGTAAAATATCAATATTTAAATCACTGTTACATCATATCCTAATCAATTAATTAAATATATAATATAAAGATAATAAAATAAATAACCAAAATTAAAATTCCTAGGTATAAAAAAAGGAATTTAAATTTTGAAATTAATTTCATTTAATGTGTCCACAAACGTTCTTAAAATTTACAAAGAACAAAATTTATAATTAAATCATGCACTTTCAAGGCCCTTAAATGGTCCGCCAACTGAATATCAATATTTTTTTAGAAAAAATTTCTTTTTAGATTTTTCTTACAAACCGCCCCGAAACCACCTTTGAAAGTTAATACTAGCACAAACCTACCATAAACTTTTCTTTTAAAATTTATTGGTATTCAGTTGGCGGACCATTTGGGAGCCCTGCACTTTATACCCTTAGAATATAATATACTATATATGAGATATTGTCCTCATTGGCATAAACGTTAAATACAAATTAAACGTTAACATTATTAATTATTAAAGAAAATAAATAGATTAATATAAATAAATGTATAAATATAACTATACAATTATTCATACATGTATGCCAATTCAACATCCATTATAAAATGTATTATTGCAATGTAATATTTATCAGATGCCACCCTCCAAATTTTTTTAATTTTAAATTAACCATTGCATATTATTCAGACAACGGCGCCCTCCTGCTACTCTAACATCTGCTCACCCATTCGTCCTATTATTATTTTTTATGTTTATTTTGCATTTTTAATTTATTATTATTATTTTATGTTTTTATATATTTTATACATTTTTTACGCAATGTGTTAATTGAGTTTTAAGATCATGTAAGTATTAATTGTATATTAAAGACTATATGAATTTTTTAGGAAACCATGATTCAATGCATCATAAATTAGTTTTTTAATATTCTTGTTAATAAGAAGAGAAGAACATAAACACTTTATTCTATATAAATGATTAAAGAGTATATTACGATATACTGAATTATGCAGATATGATTTAACCCCTTGGGGACGAGCGACCGGTATACGCGCCGCGTAAGGTGCTCAGAATCCGTGATTATTCTCACCAGTAAATTTTTATTGTAAATTTTGCCTTATTTAATACGAGCATTTTTTTTATTCAATTAGGCAAAAATTTCTGTTTTGAAAAACCGGTGATAAAAGATTAAAAATTCTGTAAAGACGTTCGTCTCGAATGAGGTTAAAATGAGCAAATGCATTAACTTTGAACTTAAATTCATTACGTTTGTCTTATATACAGGGTGTTTCATAAAAGAGGGACAAAACTTTAAGAGGTGATAGTACTGATCCAAACAAACAACTTTCATCAAAGGATGGGTGGTCTGAAATAAAACGCCAATGTGCTGGAGGGCACTAAAAGTGATATTGTTATACCTCCATTTTATTCAGAAAATCCGAATTCGTGCCAGAAATTAAAAATAGTATTTTTTGCTTTATTTAATGACAGAAATTTTGTGATTACATATATTAGTACTGATTATTATTTTTTAAATTTTCCGGTATGAATGCGAAATTTCGAAATAAAAATTAAGACCAAACTGGCAACCCTGTTATACAAGGCAAAAACACAAAAAGAATGATTAAGTGGCAAAAACAGGGTAGGGAGCCGCTCTATGTCAATCGTTGAGCCTCTGAGCCATTTTTCTTTGTAGATAAAACGCAAATCAGCCTTTTTTCTATTAGTGAAGGGCAGCATCTTTCTACACGTTCTTATCGCGATTGACGGTTGCACGGTCGTATCAGCGGCTGTTGTGTATTAATAGAGGCGAATTTTTTCATACGCGTTCTTCTTCTTCCCCATATCACTGCAAATAAGGGCGTCTTAAATTCAGACACATATGTGACTGAAAGAGTAATTCAGACACTTAAGTGTCTGAATATGGAATTTCAGACATCATAGGTGTCTGAAATTAAGACACTTAAGTGTCTTACTATATGATCATGGTATAAACACTGTAAACTGAAATGTCTGAAATTCAGACACATAAGTGTCTGAAACTGGAGTGTTCAATTTTCAGACATTTTAAAGTGTCTTAATTTTTAAGACACGTGTATATGTCTGAATTTAAGACATTTAAAACATCTGAATAGCATCCATTTTTGATCACCCAGCAAGTTTTGCTATAGGCAATCAATTGTTCACTGTTTTTTGTAAGCTTTATACAAAGTGAAAAATATCCGTTATAATATGGAAATTATATTGCCAATTGGGACGCCAATTTACGTATTTTAATAGAAATTTACTTCCGTAAATTCCAGAAAATTTTCCATTTTTTGTTAAAAAATCGGAATTTTTAAAAAGATATTAATTTTGTCGCACATTTTTTTTTTCTCTTTTTTAAATTTTATTATGAAATTCGAAATTATAGCATGTTTAAAATTTACTTAATTATAAACCTTAATTACTTAATTATACTTAAGTAAACTAATTAATTGATGTTTTTAAAATTTACTTTAGAAAAAAAAACTATTTACTTAATTATAAATTTAAGATCCAGTGCAACTTTTTGCACACTTTAACCTTATAATATTTTGATAATTTAATAATAAAACTTTAAATTGTTTGATTGCAAACGCACTTTAAAATTATCCAAATACGGAAACACACCAAAAAATCGCAAAAACAAAGGTATATATTAGTACAGTACAGTATTTCATTATTTAACATTTTAAAAGCATTCAGAATTACACCAACCAAAACTTTCTAGCTTGTTACGACGCTTGTATTTTTTTTTACAGCTATAACACTGCCTCTAAAATATGCTAGTCCCCTCCAAATCGCAATTCTGGATGCACCACTGAATCTGTGTGGTATCCAAAGTGTATGCTGATTCTATTTCCCTCTCAAATTTGAAGAAAATGTCAAGTTTAATTACGAAATTTTCGCAAAAGAAAAATAACTGGAATATATCTCAAAACTGTGGCGCCATCTATATTGCATAAGAAATATCGAACTTATTATTAATTTGCGCATTTAAGTGTTCGATGGTGGTTATTTTAGTTCGTTATAACTATTATTTTGGAATTATATGGAATATTTCTGAAATTTTTTACTACATAACGTTTTAACTAATGATTGAGTATTGATTTAATTCAGGAATGATCTCATTTCACCGTAAGAAAATTAGTCTCATCGAAAACTTTTAACCTGTATTTCGATCGAAAAAAAGGAAGATAAAAATTATTTGTGCAACTATAAAACACTGGTTTTTATTATTTTTGAAGAAAAATTATATACAATATTTATAACTGAGAAATTTTGTTCAGAATATATGGCATGTGGAATATATAGGAATTAATGAGTCCAATTTAAAAAAAAAAATTGCCATATATTCAACCGATCTGAAAAAAAAAGAAAGAAAGAAAAATCAAAAAATAGAACACTATATTTCTTCACACACTTTTTATACACATACCTTCGCATTAACATTAAACACAGGCTTTGGGCAAAAATATATGCATTTTTTTAATGAAAAATTGATTTTATTTTTAATGGGCGTTGAATACGCCCCTTCCCCAAACACACAACTGAAACGGGACAAGCCCGAATTAAATATATATAGATATGAATTAAATATACATGTAATATATATACATATGCACTGTTAAAACATTTTAAATATTTTAATATTTCAAAAATAACGTCTGTTATCTGTATTAACAATAATATTTCTGTTCTGAAAATTCTTCGGTAGAAGTAGAAAACCTTCTGCTAATCTTACATTGCAGGAAAAGCAAAATATTCAAAATTCTAGAGAGAAGATGTGTGAAATCTGTTAAAATTATAAGCAGATAGACAAATATTTACCATTTCCGTAAAATAAATTGTGAGTCACAAGTAACTAACAATATTTGAACATCCTAGGTGTGAAATCGTGGCGAGAGGGATTATCGCACAGTCTACGGACCATAAGGTCGCGAGTTCGTATCCCGCGACGGGTAGGTGCAATGTTGTTAAGGTATATGTTAAATTCACTGGTGTTGTAAAAGTAGTTAATCATGTAAAATGTGCAAGACTTTGTATTGAAATACATGTGTACCCTTCTCTTTTTTTTTTTTTTTTTTTTTAAATACAGAAATTTTCCAATAAATAAATAAATAAATAAATAAATTTTTCCAGAAATTGAAGAAAATTTTCATTAAAATACGTAAATTGTACTGGCGTCTTGATTGACGGTACAATTTTATATTTTGAAGATTTTTATTCTGTGTATAAGGCTTTCCGAAAAATGGCTGCTTTTGCAGAGAAATTAAAGGTGGTCAAACATGGATGCATTTCAGACATTTGAAGTGTCTTAAATTTAGACACATACAAGCGTCTTAAAAATTTAGACACTTTAAAATGTCTGAAAATTGAACACTCCGTTTCAGACACTTATGTGTCTGAATTCAGACATTTCAATTTACAGTGATCACATTTGCACAGTGTTACCAGATGGGCTACTTTTTTTAAATTCAGATTCTTGATTGGCACCACTTTTTTGAAATGGTAAATTTAAAGACATATTAATTAAGGCGAAAACAAAGGTAATTTTACCGTTTCAAAAAAGTGGTGGCTGTTAAGAAATCTGAATTTTAAAAAAGTAGCCCACTGGCAACATTGCATTTGCATGCTATTAGTATCGTTCTTCTCCCGATAACTTGCAACAGGAATGGAGCTTTTACGTTTGCATCGACCAAGTTTCCAAATGCTTCAGAACATTTGCGTTTTATTTCTGACTACAAATGAAAATGGCTCAGAGGCTCAACGATTATACGGAGAGCGGTTTCCAACCTTGCTTTTGCCACTTAATCGTTCTTTCTGTGTTTCTGCCTCATATAACAGTGTTACCAGTTTGGTCTCCATTTTTATCTCGAAATTTCACATTCATGCCAGAAAATTTAAGAAAAATAATCTGTACTATATGTAGTCACAAAATTTCTGTAATTGAATAAAGCAAAATATACAATTTTTAATCTCTGGCACGAATTCGGATTTTCTGAATAAAAATGGACACCAAGCTGGTAATCCTGTCGTACCTTTGGTGACCTCTAGCACAGGGGTGGCCAACATTTTTGTCTAAAATTCACTTGACACCGTTTTCTAAGACTTGTAATTTTGTCCTTTTTAAATTGCAGACATTCTGTCATTAAACAATGCATTTATTTTTCTGCATATAAATACTGGTATCTCTGTGGCACGCGTGCCGCAGGTTGGCCATCCCTGCTCTAGCACATTTGCTTTTTATTTCCGACCATGCATTCTTTGATGAAAGTTGTTTGTTTGGATGTGTACTATCACCTCTTAAAGTTTTGCCCTTCTTTTATGAAACACCCTGTATATCAATTATTGTTTTGTCTTCTTTTAGTATAATCTTAAGATCTAAAAAGTTAATGGTATTGTTAGAATTCTTCCATTAATTCTAAATTAGTAGGATAATCTACTGGAAATTGAGAAATATTAACATGATCAGTAGCAATTAAAATTATGTCATCAGTATAACGATATAAATTTATTTTATTATTAATATAACTGCGTTCATAAAGATATAAGTCTGATAATAAACTGGAAGTACACCCACCTTATATATATTTATATATATATTGTTTAATATTTAATTTTATATAACATATTATAAACTATGAACAGAAAACAATGCAGTTGAATGCTATAATGACATTTTGGATTAATTTCTCATTACTATAGTATTTTTACTAATAGTCTATATAATATAATCTGGTATACATGTATGTGGTATATGTATATACAGGATGTTTCATAAAAGATGGGTAAAAGTTTAAGAGGTGATGGTACTCCTCCAAACAAACAACTTTCTTCAAAGAATGCATGGTCGGAAATAAAAAAGCAAAGGTGCTGGTGCATTGGGAAATTTGGTCCAATGTTGCCAGTGGGATACTTTTTAAAACTCAGATTTACTGATTTCCCCCATTTTTTTGAAATAGCGAAATTCGCCTTATTTAATGACAGATTAAATAAGTTGAAAACAAGAAGGATTGTCAATTTTAAAAAACTGGTGGCAATAAAAGAATTTGAATTTAAAAAAGTTGCCCACTCGCAACACTGACTTGGTCCATGCAAACGTTAAAGCTACATTCCTATTGTGAGTTATCGGAAGAAGAGTGACACTAATAGCATGTAAATGTGATATGCGGATGAAGAACGCGTATGCGAAATTTTGCCTCGATTAATACATAAAAGCTGCTGATCCGAGTGTGCGACTGTCAATTACAGTAGGAACGTAACGGAAGATGTTGCCCTTCACTAATTGGGAAATGGCCGATATGCATTTTATCCATGGAACGGCAAATGGAAATGGCTCGGAGATTCAACGATTGTACGGAGAGGGGTTTCCCACCTTGCTTTTGTCAGTTATTCGTTCTTTACTTGCTTTTGCCTCGCATAACAACATATCCAGTGTTGCCAGTGGGCTTCTATTTTTAAATTCAGATTTCTTGATTATCACCTCTTTTTTTGAAATTGTAAAATTCGTCTTATTTAATGACATATTAATTAAGGTTAAACAAGGGGAATTTTTAATTCTGACCATATATTTTTTGATGAAAATTGTTTGTTTTGATGTGCACTATCACCTCTAAAAGTTTTGCCCATCTTTAATGAAACACCAGGAATATATATACCATATGGTATCATCATCATCATCATCAACCATTTTCAATCCACTGCTGGATGTAGGTCTCCCCCAGATTTTTCCAATGTTTCCTGTCAAGTGCTTTAGTCATCCAATTTACATCGGCTACTTTTTTGATTTCATCCCTCCATCTTACTTGAGGTCGTTTTCTTGGCCGTTTTACAACTCTGGGATTCCTAGGGTGTTTGTGCTCCATCTATTGTCTTATCTTCTTGCAATATGCCCAGCCCATTTCCATTCAAGCCGTTTAGTTCTTTCAATGATGTCAAAAACTTTCGCCTGACTCCTTATCCAGGTTATTCTTTTTCTCTCTCTTCAAAGTTATAGCTAGCATACGTCTTTCCATACTTCTCTGTGTTGTTTGTAATCTTTGTACCATCCGTTTTGTTAGCGTCCATGTTTCTGCTCCAAAAGTTCGCACAGGAAAAACACATTGGTTAAAAACCTTCTTTTCAAACAAAGAGGCATGTTACTCTTCAGAATAATATTGTTCTTCCCAAAAGCACTCCATCCATTTCTTATTCTTCTATTGATTTCATTTATGATACTATTATCTGATGATATTTCTTGCCCATGGCACACATAACTTTGCACTTCTTTAATTTCAGTGTTGTTGTAGACGATTTTCTTTTTTGATGCAAATGAATTGAACATCACCTTAGTCTTTTCCAAGTTTATTTTTAATCCAACATTAATGCTAGCTTCTGCCAAATCTTTTAGCATATTTTTCAATTCTTCAGGACTGTTAGTGAAAATTAAAATGTCGTCAGCGAATCGGAGATGACTTAAATATTCCCCATTTATTCTAATCCCTTTTCCCCTAAATCTCTTAATCCCCTAATTTTAGTTTTTGCAATCCAGCTTCTTGAAAATATTTTCTAAGACAACAGTAAAAAAGCTTAGGCGAAATGGTGTCTCCTTGTCTTACCCCTCTTCCAAGCTTGATCTTCGCTTTTCTTTGTCCAAACGGATGGCTGCTGTTGCTTTCTTGTAAATCTTCTTTATGATATTGATGTAAGGTTTGTCTATACCAATGTCCTCCAGAGATCCTACTACTGCTAATGTGTAGACAAATGCAAGGGAATCAAATGCTTTTTCATAATCAATAAAGGCAAGGCAGAGAGGTAAATTATATTTCTTATGTTTTTTTATGAGTTCCTTTACCGTTTGGAAATGATCCATTGTGCTGAATCCACTTCGGAATCCTGCTTGTTGTCTAGGTTGAGCTGAGTCCAGAACTGATTCAAGTCTTGTCGCTAAAACTTTGGTGAAAATTATATAAATCACTGATAGTAAGCTGATCGGACGGACGGTAGTTTTTAATGTTTTACTTCTCTACTTTCTTGTAAAGTAGCGCCATCACAGCATTATTCCTATCTTCTGGTACATCTGACTTCTTGAGACATTTGGAAAACAATAAAGATAGCATTTTTGCAAATTTTCTCTTGCTTCTTTGTTGGTCGATTGTAATTCCATCTTCGCCAGGGCATTTATCTTTTTTAGGTAGATTTCGTATGAAATACTATTAGGTAGATTTCGTATGAAATACTACCTATTGGGATCGTTCCTATGTTGGAATTTCTGAAAAAGTTTTGCAGATCTACACCGATCATGACTCCTAGAACCCAAAACCACCCTCAGTAAAAAACTTTATCTATCTATCTATCTATCTATCTATCTATCTATCTATGTATCTATCTATCTATCTATCTATATATATCACTTTCTTCTGGACACGATAACTTTCGTAATTCTGCACCAATCTCTTCCAAACTGATACATAAAATCAAAGGGCATAAAATCTCGGTCAAGTTCGTTAATGGGCAAAATCGGACCAAGGGGATGGAAATAGGGAGGGGTTTTGTGAAAACCGAAAACCCCCCATAACTTCTTAATTTTTGTACATATCAAATCAGTTTAAAGATTTTTTTACTTCTAAAAATAGGGCCAAAATTTTATGTATCACAGATTTTTGATAAAGTTAAAAATGGGCTCAAGGGGCGCAAAAAATAGGGTTTTTGGGAGAAAAAAATTCATAACTTCGTCAATTCTCAAGATATCAATTCCAATTAATTTTATTATAAATCTCCTTAATATTATCTACAACTTTCATATTGACAAGTTTTTGATAGGACAAATTCGTACCGCAAAAAAAAAATTAAACACGAAAACAAAAAGGGGGTTTGAAGAAGTAAAAAATCCATAACTCCGTCAATTCAAAACATATAAAATCCCCATGAATTTATCATAATATATCTTCTTAATATTGTCTACAACATCTATATAGACAAGTTTTGGATAGGACCAATTCTTACAGCAAAAACAAATTAAAAATACATAGCGGTTGAAGAAAAAAATCATCTAAGTAAGGGTGTATTCAAATCCAAACTGCGTATTTTCTGACTCATTTTACAATTCATTTTTGCTCTCAAAGGCTTCCAATTGGTACGTTTTCTTACTCAGAAACTATATAATGTACCGTAATGGTCGATTTTTTGATAGAGGCAGAATATACTTAAAAAAATGCTGTTAAAGTGGGCATTTTGAACCGAATTTCCCGAAGCGGATTGTGTTGGAAAAATCATTGCATTAAGGATGCACTCAAATCCAAACTGCTTATTTTCTGACTCATTTTTAAATTCATTTTTGCTCTCAAACGCATTTAATTGGTGTATTCGCTTATTCAGAAACTATATAATGTACCGCAATGATCGATTTTTTGATAGAGGCAGAATATATTTCAAAGAATTATGTCAAAGTGGGCATTTTGAACGGAATTTCCCGAAGCAATTTTGTTATCACTTTCTTCTGGACACGATAACTTCCGCAATTCTGCACAAATCTCTTCCAAACTGATACATAAAATCAAGGGACATAAAATCTCGGTCAAGTTCGTTAATGGGCAAAAGCGGACAAAGGGGATGGAAATAGGGAGGGGTTTTGTGAAAACCGAAAAAATCCCATAACTTCTTAATTTTTGTACATATCAAATCAGTTTAAAGTTTTTATTACTTCTAAAAATAGGACCAAAAATTTAAGTATCACAGATTTTTGATAAAATTAACAAGTTGGAAATTGCTCGTCAAACATGGCAAATGAGGTGCGTTCGTACTATAACTAGTTTTATAATTATTTTTGCACCCCATATTGTACTGAATGTATAATTTTTTGCACTTCATAAAGCGCATAGTCTGATACATCATTAAAATGCACTTCCAATAATTTTTTCCCATTCCCCGTAATGTAAAGAAAAACTTTTGACTGTCCCAGTAATTAAACTATACTATCCATCCGATTTTCCTGAAATTTGAAATGGCTCGACAAAATTTTGCAACAGTTATATCTTTAAAATTTCAGATCATTCGGAAGGCTCTAATATGATTAAAATCCACTTGCAATAATTTATTGCCTAAGTGGGACAGAATCACCAGACCTCAAGGGTCCGATGTAGACTCTATTTGCCCCACCCGGAGTGCTCCCCGACACGCGGGGATTCGTTAACAAAAAAAAAAGAATAATAATAATATGTACAATACAAGCTCCTCCCGCCGGAGCACAGGCTGCTCCCTCGCGACAAGGGGCGGGTGAGCAGAATGGGTGAGCGTGGAGTGTGCTGGATCACACAAAAAGTCCAGTTAATTGTGGAGGAGTAGCCACAAGGTTGTGGGTAAGTTGCAGCACCATGCAGGTCTATGAGGTGAGGTTTGTTAGTTCCATTTGAAATTTATAAATTCTATTTAATTTGCCTATAAGAAGGGGTCTTGTTAGAATATTGGAAAGCCAATTTTTGGGAAGGATGCGGGGGCGTTTAATATGCCAGGCTTGGGTAAGTGTGCAGTGATAGTAGCTATGTTCTGGAGAGCCGACCTCGCCACACTCGCAGAAGGGGGTGGCTGCCCGATAGAAACGTTTCAAGTATTCTTTGAATGGTCCATGGCCAGAGAGGAATGCTGTAGTTGCTGGTGAGAGAAAGTACATTTCTCTTGACACTATACGTATGAGATCGTATGTGTATCTACCTTTGGTAGACGCATCCCAATAAATTTGCCACTCTGAGATGATTTTTTGATTCAACCTTCTGCGAATGTGTGAGGGGGGAAGGGGAAGGGTAAAATCTATTGATGTTCTAGCCGTTGCTTCTTTAGCCAACCTGTCAGCCCGCTCATTGCCCTCAATGCCAATGTGGGCCGACACGTGACCCAGGGCGACTTTGTGTATTAGAGAGAGTAACTTAATTTTTATGTCAAGGACTAAAGGGTTCTTAGTTCTGTGCGCGAAGATTGACTGTAAGCCTGAAAGACTATCACTGTACAGCCTGGTGAAGGAAGGAGGTTGGGAAGAGATCCAATCTAGTGCCCGCAGAATCGCAAAAAGTTCTGCTTGGAATACAGAGTTATCATCTCCGATTCTACAGGCCCATTCATGGACCACCACATCGTTCCGCATGACGCAGAATGCTGACGCCACGCCCGATTCCGTGCGGGATCCATCAGTGTATACGATTGGGACTCTTGAGGGTACAAATGAATGTTTAGAAGGGTTGACTTGCAGATGTGATGTTTCTTTTGCAGGATGCAGGAACCAGCTGCTGACTTTCCTTTGTATGTCTGTTTGTGGAAAATGCGCGTCTTGCGTTTGTTTGTGATCGAGGTGAAGGATTCTGTTTTTGGTGTATTCATAATTTAGTGTTATTTTTATGGGAGGGATACTCGTAAGTACTGCGAGCGCGTCTGTGGAGATTGTTTTATACCCCCTCGCCATTCGTAGTAGGAACATCCTTTGCAGCGAGGGAAGTTTGTCCTTGACTCTATTGGTGAGGTTTCCTCCCCAGACGCCCACGCCGTAGAAGATGATCCGTTCCACAATTGTGTGGTACCACATTTTTAACATGTTGGGCTTAATGCCCCAAGATTTAGATGTTAATTTGCAACTATTATTGTGAAGTGTTGCTAAGCGTAATTTAAGTGCGTTGATGTGTTCCGTCCAGCTCCGATGTTTGTCTATTGTAATTCCTAATAATTTCATGTGTTTAACGTGTTTGACGCTGCGCCCGTTGATTCGCATCACGGGGTTGCGTTTGAGAACTATGGGTTTGTCAAATGTAAGTGCTTGAGATTTTCCTGGTGAGAGCTGGAGGTGTAGGTCGGTCAGCAGCTGTAAGAAAACAGGGAATGCTTGACGTGCCGCAATTTCAAGATCTAGGCGCCGGCGACCAGAGAAGATAAAGCTGAAATCATCGGCAAAGGCGAAGAGCAAAAAGCCTAATTTATCGAGTTCTTTTAATATTACGTTTGCTATGAGCAACCAAAGAATTGGTCCAAGGCAGGACCCTTGTGGGCAGCCTTTTTCTAGTTGGTTCACTGATGTGCCAGTGCCCCAGTTAATTAATATGCTTCGGCGAGAGAGATATGAGCCGATGGTTCCAGCTATATTTCCCGGACAGTCGATTGCAATAAGCTGGAGTAAGATGTCCCGCCACTCCACATTATCAAATGCACCTTTGATGTCAAGGGAGACTAGGGAGGTGTAGAGTCCAGAGTCTTGACTGAGAGCAACGGAGGACATGATGTCGAACAAAGCTTTTTCACAAGATCTGCCCTCTCTGAACCCGTATTGCCTGTGGTGCAGGATATTGCGGGATTCCAAGTAATGTACTAATCGTGTTACTAGGAGTTTTTCTAGTAATTTGCCTAACGTTGAAGAAGGCAGATTGGTCTATATGCACTGGGTTCAGAGGGATTCTTCCCTTGCTTCTGGAAGTAGACTACCTCTCCCTGTCTCAGAGTGAGCGGGAAGTAATTGTACGATAGGCAAAGATTTGCCCATCTTGTGAATATATTTGGAATAATTTTGAATGTTAACTTTAGGATGCGAAAATCAATACAGTCAGGGCCTGGAGCTTTTTTGTCATCGAACGTTTTGAATGCCTGTGATAGCTCTGCTTTTGTAAAAGGGAGGTCGTCTGGTGCATTAAATGTTAGGTTATCATTATTGTTGTTTGGGTATGCCGAAGGTCCGAAAAGTTCTTTTGTTAAGTACTCCATATTGTGCTGCTTGGACGCTCTAGACGAGGGCAGTTCAAGCTTAATTTCGTCTGGCCGAAAGAATTTACCCGTGAAGAATTTTTGTGCAGTGCCATTCGGATCGGTTTGATTGCTGCAGAATTTCCGCCATGCTTGATTCTTGGCATCAAGAACACTGCGTTTATATTTGGCTGCCAACAGTTTGTAGCGTGCTGCTAGTGCTCGGAAGTTGTCCGTGTCCTCTTGTGTTGGTCGAAGTGATTTCAACTTCCTTCTTAAGGCTGTTAGTTGGTTACGTTTTGTGCGGAGGTCTGCCGTCCAGAAGGAGAAATTAACAGACCTATGTGTGTTTTTGTATTTTCCCATTGGCCGTAATGTAAAGAAAAACTTTTGACTGTCCCTGTAATTAAACTATACATCCGATTTTCATAAAATTTGAAATGGCTCGACAAAATTTTGCAACAATCATATATTTGAATTTTCAGACCATTCGGTTGGGTAGTTTTTGCTCTGTTACATGCGGACAGACAGACGGACGGACAGACGGACGGACAGACGGACAGACAGACGGACGGACTGAACGACGACTATAGGTGCTACGTATTTATATAATTACGAACGCACCTAAAAATGGACTCAAGGGGCGCAAAAAATAGGGTTTTTGTTGAGAAAAAAATTCCTAACTTCGTCAGTTCTCAATATATCAAATCCAATTAATTTTATTATACATCTCCTTAATAATATCTACAACTTTTATATTCACAAGTTTTTGATAGGACCAATTCGTACTGCAAGAAAAAAAAAAACGAAAACAAAAAAGAGGGGTTGAAGAAGAAAAATTTTCATAACTCCGTCAATTCATAAGATATAAAATCTCCATGAATGTATCATATATCTTCTTAATATTGTCTTCAACATTTATATAGACAAGTTTTTGATAGGGCCAATTCTTAAAGCAAAAACAAATTAAAAATACATAGCGGTTGACGAAAAAAATCATTTTATTAAGGGTTCATTCAAATCCAAACTGTCCATTTTCTTACTCATTTTTAAATTCATTTTTGCTCTCAAACGCATCCAATTGCTAGATTCTCTTATTCAGAAACTATATAATGTACAGTAATGATCGATTTTTTGATAGATGCAGAATATATTTCAAAAAATGATGTCAAAGTGGGCATTTTGAACAGAATTTCCCGAAGCGATTGTGTTAAAAAGGAAAAATATTGCCCTACTGAGAAAATAATTGTTTATTAATCAAGTTTTAATTAATTGAAAGAAAAATAAAAACACAGGTCGCTTATAAATCTTTTAAAAAATCACGCCAGCATGTTTCATATATATATATTTTTTTTATATTAAAAATTAATTTGAAAATGTGCCAGAAAATTTCGAGTTGTTGAGTATGGAATTTTTTTTTTTTTAATATCGCCTTAACATGATTCTCATAAAATCAGCTATTTTATAAAAAGGAAATAAAAACTTGTCAGAAGCAGACAGATAAAACTGTTAAAGTGGATTTATATCTAATCATGATTTAGTTTTTGTTGGTGAAATTAGTATACTTAACTTCGAAATCTACCTCTGCCTGTAAGCCGAGCCGGCAGGGATTTTCATAAATCTAATGGTTTTTAAAACTTCATCTGTCATCACTGGGATTTTCGCTTCGGTTTCATTTAAGTTTTCTCGCGGATCACGTAGGTTGATTTCCCTTTAATCTTCACATTTATATGGATTGTCATAGAATTTTTCGACAATGTGTGCTATTTCTTTATTGATATTGGTGATTGTTCTATCTGCCCTCTTTAGGGCAAAAATACCTTTTTCTTCCAACACATAGTTTGAGCTTAGCTGATTTTAAACTTTTGTTATCTTCTAGAATTTTCTTGACAAGATCATAGTTAAATTTTCTGATTTCTTCTGTAACACATTTTCTTACAGTTTTATATAATTCAGCATATTCAACTCTTGATTTAGGATCGTTTTTACGGTTTCGTTCATCTGACGAAGCCCTATTCGTTGTCTGTCTGTCCGTCTGTCCGCACAGAGCCCGTTCTCAGAAACTATATATGTTGGAGACTTGAAATTTTGCATATTTATAGCTGAACACCTCACATCAAACGATAAATCCTAAAATTTTGAAAAAGTCTTATATTTAACCCTCTGGGCTCTAACTTGTGTATTTTAATCTTTTTGTTCTAACTGAGCCCCTAATTAAGTTTAAGACTTGAAATTTTGCATACTTATAGCGGAACACCTCACTTAAAACAACAAATACTAAAATTTTGGAAAAGTCTTATATTTAACCCTCTGGGCTCCAACTTGTGTATTTTAATCTTTTTGTTCTAACTGATCCCCTAATTAAGTTGAAGACTTAAAATTTTGCATACTTATAGTACACGTACTTATACTACACATCACATCAAACGATAAATCATAAAATTTTGAAATAGCCTTCTATTTAACCCTCTGGACTCCAACTTGTGTATTTTAATCTGTTTGTTCTAACTGAGCCCCTTATTAAGTTGAAGACAATTTTGCATACTTATAGCTGAACACATCACATCAAATGCAAATCATAAAATTTTGAAAAAGTCTTATATTTAACTCTCTGGGCTCTAACTTGTGTATTTTAAGCTTTTTGTTTTAACTGAGCCCCTAATTAAGTTTAAGACTTGAAATTTTGCATACATATAGCTGAACACTTCACATCAAACGACAAATCATAAAAATTTGAAAAAAGTCTTATATTTAACCCTCTGGGATCTAACTTGTGTATTTTAACTTTTTTTTTTCTAACTGAGCCCTTATTTAAGTTGAAGACTTGAAATTTTGCATGCGTATAGCAGAAAACTTGCGATCAAACAAAAAATCATAAAAATTTCAAAAAATCTTATATTATTTACTCACCGGGCTCTAACTTGTGTATTTTAAGCAATTTTTCTAATTTCCCCCCATTGCACCCGGTGGGTACTTTTCTAACTTTTGCCGACACCACTTTGACCACTCTTTCATATTATGCACATAGCCTTACATATTTCAGTTCCACTTTTTACCGCCAGGGGGATCCTACCTATCTCGGGTGCTATAGACCCGATCCCCTCGACTAATATACCTACATATAGGTTGTAAAACGGAGTTTCGTTCGGTTAGAGGTTTGTGTAGAACAGAGTGCGCCCTGGTTGCGAAATGTGGAACTAACAGATTTCGCAAAAGGATAAGGTGTTTTGGAAGGAATATTAAACGAAACCCTCTGTGCGATCTGTGATCACACTTACCCACTTGTTCTTTATTAGGTAGCTTTCATTACAAAAAGATGCCTATTGCAGCCGTTCGGAGGAAAGCCATTTCAAAAAATTTTGGTACATTTTCATCGATTATGACCCCCAGACACCGAAACCATCCTCCGTTCAAATGTTGATATATATATATATATATATCTGATCTTTCACATTGTAACTCTCGTATTTATGAACCGATTTGGATGTAACTTGGTGTGTACGTAGTACATACCAATGTCTCGACCGAGTTCGTTGGTCAGCTTCATCTGCCATCATGTTTCAAAATGGAGGCCATTAAATTAAAAAAAAAAAAATTTAAATGTGGTACCAAAAAATTGAAAATTGAAAAATATTTTTTTTATGTGTTTGGCCTTGATACAAAGATTCCGGAGCAGTTTTTGTTTCGTCTATATCTTAAAAAATGGCTGAGTTATTGCACTTTGAATTTCTAGCGTGGCTGACATTTTGAAACGACCTGATTTTTTGTCACGCGATAACAGTCGCATTTATGAACCGATTTGGATGTACCTTTGTGTATATATAGTACATACCAATGTCGCGACCGAGTTCGTTCGCCAGCTTCATCCGCCATCTTGTTTCAAAATGGCGGCCATTTAAAAAATTTAAGAAATTTAAAATTTAAAATGAGGTACAAAAAATTGGAAAATGAAAAAGTGTTTTTCGTATGTGTCTGACCTTAATACAAAGATTCCGGAACAGTGTTTGTTTCGTCTATATCTAAAAAAATGGCTGAGTAATAGCATTTTGAATTTCTATTGTGGCTGACATTTTGAAACGACCTGATATTTGTCACCTGATAACAGGCGTATTTATGAACCGATTTGGATGTAACTTGGTGTGTACATAGTACATACCAATGTCTCGACCGAGTTCGTTGGCCCGCTTCATCCGTCATCTAGTTTCTAAAGGGCAAGCATTTAAAAAAATTAAATTTAAAATTTAAAATGAGGTATCAAAAATTTGGAAAATGAAAAGGATTTTTTTTATGTGTTTTACCTTGATACCAAGATTCCGGAGCAGTTTTTGTTTCGTTTATATCTTAAAAAATGGTTGAATTATAGCACTTTGAATTTCTAGCGTGGCTAACATTTTGAAACGACCTGATTTCTGTCACGCGATGACAGGCGTATTATGAACCGATTTGGATGTAACTCGATGGTATGTACTATGTACACACCAATGTCTCGACCTAGTTCGTTGGCCAGCTTCATCCGGCATCTTGTTTCAAAATGGCGGCCATTTAAATTTTTTTAAATTTAAAATTTGAAATGTGGTACCAAAAAATTGAAAATTGAAAATATTTTTTTATTTGTTTGACCTTGATACAAAGATTTCCGGAGCAGTTTATGTTTCGTCTATATCTTAAAAAATGGCTGAGTTATAGCACTTTGAATTTCTAGCAAGACTGACATTTTGAAACGATCTGATATTTGTCACGCGGCAACAGGCGTATTATGAACCGATTTGGATGTAACTTGGCGTGTACATAGTACATACCAATGTCTCGACCGAGTTCATTGGCCAGCTTCATCCGCCATTTTGTTTCAAACT
This sequence comes from Maratus speciosus, assembly GCA_963932465.1. Taxonomy (NCBI): domain Eukaryota; kingdom Metazoa; phylum Arthropoda; class Arachnida; order Araneae; family Salticidae; genus Maratus; species Maratus speciosus. Next base: position 434,394,624 of record OZ010787.1, read on the forward strand.
GGTGGCCATTTAAATTAAAAATAAAAAAATCCCTGCCGGCCCGGCCTACAGGCAGAGGTAGATTTCGAAGTCAAATATACTAATTTCACAAACAAAAACTAAATCATGATTATAGATAAATCCACTTTAACAATTTTATCTGGCCGCTCTTGACGAGTTTTTATTTCATTTTCATATAATAGCTGGTTTTATCAGAATCATGTTAGGGCGGTATTCAAAAAAATACTTTTCCATGCTCAACAACTCGAAATTTTCTGGCATAATTCCAGATTCATTTTTAATTTAAAAAAATATGAAACTTGCTGACGTGATTTTTGAAGAGATTTATAAGCGACCTGTGTTTTTATTTTTTGTTCAATTAATTAAAACTTGATATATAAACAATTATTTTCTCAGAAGGACAATATTTTTCGTTTCTAACACAATCGCTTCGGGAAATTCCGTTCAAAATGCCCACTTTGACATAATTTTTTGAAATATATTCTGCCTCTATCTATTATTACGGTACATTATATAGTTTCTGAATAAGCGAATCTACCAATTAAATGCGTTTGAGAGCAAAAATGAATTTAAAAACCAGTCAGAAAATAAGCAGTTTGGATTTAAGCGCATCCTTAATACAATGATTTTTCCAACACAATCCGCTTCGGTAAATTCGGTTCAAAATGCCCTTTTTAACAGTATTTAAAAAAATATATTCTGCCCCTATCAGAAAATCGACCATTACGGTACATTATATAGTTTCTGAGTAAGAAAACGTACCAATTGGAAGCCTTTGAGAGCAAAAATGAATTGTAAAATGAGTCAGAAAATAAGCAGTTTGGATTTGAAAACACCCTTACTAAGATCATTTTTTACTTCAACCGGTATGTATTTTTAATTTGTTTTTGCTCTAAGAATTGGTCCTATCCAAAACTCGTCTATATAGATGTTGTAGACAATATTAAGAAGATATATGATAAATTCATGGGGATTTTATATCTTTTGAATTGACGGAGTTATGGATATTTTTCTTCTTCAAACCACCTTTTTGTTTTCGTTTTTAATTTTTTTTTGCGGTACGAATTGGTCCTATCAAAAACTTGTGAGTATAAAAGTTGTAGATAATGTTAAGGAGATTCATGATAAAATTAATTGGATTTGATATCTTGAGAATTGACGAAGTTATGGATTTTTTTCTTCTTCAAACGCCCTTTTTGTTTTCGTTTTTAATTTTTTTTTGCGGTACGAATTGTTCCTATCAAAAACTTGTGAATATAAAAGTTTTAGATAATGTTAAGGAGATTTATAATAAAATTAACTGAATTTGATATCTTGAGAATTGACGAAGTTATGAATTTTTTTGCCCCAAAAACCCTATTTTTTGCGCCCCTTGAGCCCATTTTTAACTTTATCAAAAATCTGTGATACATAAATTTTTGGCCCTATTTTTAGAAGTAATAAAAACTTTAAACTGATTTGATATGTACAAAAATTAAGAAGTTATGGGGGGTTTTCTGTTTTCAGAAACCCCCCCCCCTATTTCCCTCCCCTTGGTCCGATTTTGCCCATTAACGAACTTGACCGAGATTTTATGCCCATTGATTTTATGTATCAGTTTGGAAGAGATTGGTGCAGAATTACGAAAGTTATCGTGTCCAGAAGAAAGTGATATATATAGATAGATAGATAGATAGATAGATAGATAGATAGATATATATATATATAAAGTTTTTTACTGAGGGTGGTTTTGGGTTCTAGGGGTCATGATCGGTGTAGATCTGCAAAAATTTTTCAGAAATTCCAACATAGGAACGATCCCAATAGGTAGTATTTCATACGAAATCTACCTAAAAAATTAAATTTGAAATGTGGTACCAAAAAATTGAAAATTGAAAAATATATTTTTCTTATGTGTTTGACCTTGATACAAAGATTTCGGAGCAGTTTTCGTTTTGTGTATATCTAAAAACTGGCTGAGTTATAGAATTTTGAATTTCTATTGTGGCTGACATTTTGAAACGACCTGATATTTGTCACGCGATAACAGGCGTATTTATGAACCGATTTGGATGTAACTTGGTGTGTACATAGTACATACCAATGTCTCGACCGAGTTCTTTGTCCCGCTTCATTTACCATCTTGTTTCAAAAGAGCAACCATTTAAAAAAAGTCCTTCCGGCCAGTGCTGGGAGAAAGAGGTAGCTTTCATATTCCTTACTTTTAAAAAGCCAGCTTATATCATTCAAAAACACGAAGCTCAATTTAGTGGAAACCGATTATTGGAGATTCAATACTAATTTTTATCAATACTAAATCATTATGAATGAGAATTTCGCGAAATTAGCCTTATCCAAGCTGCTTTTATTTAAAGTAACTTATATTTGGTTGCCAAATTCGGCGATATCTTGAAGTTCCTGCCATTTTAAGAGAACATGGTGGATGAGGTTAACAAGTGAACTTGGTCGAGATCTTAGTAATTCCTGTGCACAGGCTCACTCACGTCGGAATCGGCTGATATATACAAGTGCTGTCGTAGGCAAAATATCAGATTTTTCAAAATGTCACCCACATTAGAAATTCAAACTGCTATATCTGAGCCATTTTTTAAGATAAAAACAAAACAAAAAATGCTCCGGAATCCTTATATCATGGTCAAATACTTAAGAAAGAAACCTTTTTCAATTTCTAATTTTGTTTGCACCTCACTTTAAATATAATTTTTTTTAATTTAATGGCCTCCATTTGAAACAAGATGGCTGATGAAGCTGGCCAGCGAACTTGGTCGAGATATTACGATATACTATCCACATGCCTTCTTATATCGAAATAGGTTAATAAATACGCGTGTTATCACGTGACAAATTTTAGATCGTTTCAAAATATCAGCCATGCTAGAAATTCTAAGTGCTATAATTCAACCATTTTCTAAGATATATACGAAACAAAAACTGCTCCAGAATCTTTGTATAAAGGTCAAACACATAAAAAAATCTTCATTTTTCAATATTTTGATAACTCATTTTAAATTTAAAATTTAATTTTTTTTTAAATGGCAGCCCTTTTGAAACAAGATGGGAATGAAGCTGGCCAACGAACTCGGTCGAGACATTGGTATGTACTATGTGCATACCAAGTTACATCCAAATCGGTTCATAAATACGCCTGTTATCGCGTGACAAAAATCAGGTCGTTTCAAAATGTCAGCCACAATAGAAATTAAAAATGCTATAACTCCGCCATGTTTTGAGATATAGACGAAAGAAAAACTGTTCCGGAATCTTTGCATTAAGTTCAAACACATATAAAAAAGTATTTTTCATTTTCCAATTTTTTGGTACCTCATTTTAAATTTTAAATTAATTTTTTTTAAATGGCCACCATTTTGAAACAAGATGTCGGATGAAGCTGGCGAACGAACTCGTTCGAGACATTTGTACGTATTATGTATACACAAAGGTACATCCAAATCAGTTCATAAATACGCCTGTTATCGCTTGACAAAAATCAGGTCGTTTCAAAATGTCAGCCACGCTAGAAATTCAAAGTACTATAACTCAGCTATTTTTTAAGATATAGACGAAACAAAAAATGCTACGGAATCTTTGTATCAAGGTCAAACACATAAGAAAAAAATATTTTACAATTTTAAATTTTTTGGTACCACATTTCAAGTTTTAGCACTATGTATATACGAAATTTCATACAAATCGGTTCATAAATACAAGAGTTACAATGTGACAAATATCATATATATATATATATATATATATATATATATTTATATATATGTATACATATATATAGATATATATATATATGTATATATATATTTATATATATATATCAACTTTTGAACGGAGGGTGGTTTCGGGGTCTGGGGGTCATGATGAATGAAAATATGCCAAAATTTTTTGAAATCGCTTTCCTCCGAACGGCTGCAATAGGTAGCTTTTTGTAATGAAAGCTACCTAAAAATGAAATTTAAAATTTAAAATGAGGTATCAAAAATTTGGAAAATGAAAAAGATTGTTTTATGTGTTTGACCTTGATACCAAGATTCCGGAGCAGTTTTTGTTTCGTTTATATCTGAAAAAATGGTTGAACTATAGCACTTTGAATTTCTAGCGTGGCTGACATTTTGAAAAGATCTGATATTTGTCACGCGATTACAGGCGTATTATGAACCAATTTGGATGTAACTTTGTGTGTACATAGTACATACCAATGTCTCGACTGAGTTCATTGGCCAGCTTCATCCGCCATCTTGTTACAAAATAGCGGCCATTTAAATTGTTTTTAAAAAATTTAAATTTGAAATGTGGTACCAAAAAATTGAAAATTGAAAAATATTTTTTTCTTATGTGTTTTACCTTGATACAAAGATTCCGGAGCAGTTTATGTTTCGTCTATATCTTAAAAAATGGCTGAGTAATAGCACTTTGAATTTCTAGCATGACTGACATTTTGAAACGATCTGATATTTGTCACGCGATAACAGGCGTATTATGAACCAATTTGCATGTAACTTGGCGTGTACATAGTACATACCAATGTCTCGACCGAGTTCATTGGCCAGCTTCATCCGCCATTTTGTTTCAAATTGGTGGCCATTTAAATTTAAAAAAAAATTTAATTTGAAATGTGGTACCAAAAAATTGAAAATTGAAAAATATTTTTTTCTTATGTGTTTGACCTTGATACAAAGATTTCGGAGCAGTTTTTGTTTTGTGTATATCTAAAAACTGGCTGAGTTATAGCATTTTGAATTTCTATTGTAGCTGACATTTTTAAACGACCTGATTTTTGTAACGCGATAACAGGCGTATTTATGAACCGATTTGGATGTAACTTGGTGTGTACATAGTACATACCAATGTCTCGACCGAGTTCGTTGGCCAGCTTCATCCACCATCTTGTTTCAAAATGGCGGCCATTTAAATTTTTTTAAATAATTTAAAATTTGAAATGTGGTACCAAAAATTGAAAATTGAAAAATATTTTTTCTTATGTGTTTGACCTTGATACAAAGATTTCGGAGAAGTTTTTGTTTCGTCTATATCTTTCTTTCTTTCTAACCGATGACCAGGCCCCTACCTGCCGGGTTGCCCCAGCTTAACGGGTTTAGTACCTGGCATCGGGACGAAAGACCGCCTAATCGCCGCGAAGCGCCAATAAACCTGACATCATTGACTCGATCGTCATCCTATCTGCAGTGCCTACTGCTCATTTGTGTATACTTTGATTTGCCGGTTACTTAACGTTATATCCTGTTGTTTGGCACCTGCACATTGCTTCTCATGTTGGTCTCATAATTTAGAACCTTGATCAGATGACGAGACCTTCACCTGGCAAAGCACCTCCAGAGGTATAATTCGCAGGTAACTTGGAGGACTTTGCACCCACGACGGATTTTACATGCACCAGGCGCCATTAGCATACATGGCGGATTATAGCCAGCGTAGGCCTCGAACCCGCGGCCTTAGCTGCGGATTCGATGCTCTGCCAACTGGGCCACCGCTACCCGAACTACTTCTGAATGAACTGGGGTTTAGAAGCCGAATTGTTGGTGCAGACTTCTCGTAAGAAAATGGATTTTGGTGGGGGGTGGGGAAGCAAAAAAAAAAGAAAAAAAATGAAGCGCCGCAGAGAGACAAGTTGCACCGAAAGTTAATTTTGGGCCGAAATGCTAGGCAAACATAACGATGCAGGGGGGTGAGACTCCGCCTATCTACCGTACCCCACCACGTAGAAACTGGCTCCGTATACTTCCCACTGGAGAGGGTCCGGTAGCTTGTGCAGGCTATAGCCTATGTGCAACTACGAATAATAAAGAGGCGGCGGTAAAAAAAAAAATGGCTGAGTTATAGCATTTTGAATTTCTATTGTAGCTGACATTTTGAAACGACCTGATTTTTGTCACGCGATAACAGGCGTATTTATGAACCGATTTAGATGTAACTTGGTGTGTACATAGTACATACCAATGTCTCGACCGAGTTCGTTGGTCCACTTCATTCACCATCTTGTTTCAAAAGCGCTGCCATTTAATTAAAATTTAAAATTATGATTTAAAATTAGGTATGAAAAATTTGGAAAATGGAAAAGTTTTTTTGTATGTGTTTGACCTTTATACCAAGATTCCGGAACAGTTTTTGTTTCGTCTATATCTTAAAAAATGGTTAAATTATAGTACTTTGAATTTCTAGCATTTCTGACATTTTGAAACGATCTGATATTTGTCACGCGATAACACGCGTATTTATTAACCTATTTCGATGTAAGAAGACATGTGAATAGTATATACTAGCAATGTCTCGACCAAGTTCGCTGGCTAGCTTCATCAGGCATCTTGTTTGAAAAAGGCAGCCATTAAATTAAAAAAAAAAATTATATTTAAAGTGAGGTGTAAAAAAATTAGAAATTGAAAAAGGTTTCTTTTTTAAGTATTTGACTTTGATATAAAGATTTCGGAGCATTTTTTGCTTTGCCTTTATCTTAAAAAATGGCTCAGAGATAGCCGTTTGAATTTCTAATGTGGGTGACATTTTGAAAAATCTGATTTTTTGCATGCGATAACACTCGTATATATCAACCGATCCCATTGTGAGTGAGCATGTGTATAGGAATTACTAAGGTCTCGACCAAGTTCACTGGTTAGCCTCATCCACCATCACCATGTTTTCTTAAAATGGCAGGCGCCTCAAGATATCGCTGAATTTGGCAACCAAATATAAATTACTTTAAATAAAAGCAGCTTGGATAAAGCTTACTAATTTCGCGAAATTCTCATTCATAATGATTTAGTATTGATAAAAATTAGTATTGAATCTCCTATAGTCGGTTTCCACTAAATTGAGCTTCGTGTTTTTGAATGATATAAGCTGGCTTTTTAAAAGTAAGGAATATGAAAGCTACCGCCTTTTCCCGGCACTGGCCGGAAGGAACTTTTTAAAACTCTCTGCGTTTCGTCATCAATCTTCTTGTTTCTTCTGTTATTTTGTTTGTCTGCTTTACTTGTGCATCGCCGGATATCTTCTTTGCAATATCTTGTAGAGTATTGGTTAGTTTCTTGTTCACTACTGTAACATCTTGCTCTTCTTCTAAAGTTGATTGAAGTACTTGGAAACGGTTTTTGAACTCCAAATGGAATTCTTCTTTATATTTCTGGAGATTTATTATATCGATTGATTTCTTTGAGTGTTGCAAAAGCTTCATTCTTTCTACTTTAGTATTTAACAGTAGTTTGCATCTAACTAACCCGTGATCGCTTCCTGTATTGAAGTTATTGAAAACGCTGCAATCCTAAATAAGATGCTTTTTGTTTGTTAAGATGTGGTCGATTTCACTTGTTGAGCCATTTGCACAACCCCATGTTCATTTTCTCTGTGTCTTTTTCTTGAAAAATGAATTCATGATATACAACTGTTCTCATTCTGCAAACTCAATCAATCTGTTTCCGCTTTCATTATGCACCCCATATCCCCGATTTCCTACTCATAACTCACCTTTCTTTTTTTCTCCAGTTCTAGAATTCCAGCCTCTCATTATTAGTTTTATGTAGCATTTTTCCTTTTGATGCATTGAAGCTACTTCTGCATAGAAATCTTCAACTTCTTCATCAGTATAGCTTACTGTTGGAGCATAAACTTGGGTAATTTGCAGCTTGTATCTTCTGGACACTTGTATTACTAACCTTGCAACTCTATCTGATGCACTATCATATTCTACGATGCGATTCTTCCATCTTTTATTAATCAGAAATCCTACACCGCTTGTTCTTCCATCTTCTGTGCCTCTGTAGTATGATACATGTCCGCTGGCAAGATTAATCTTCTCTTCTCTTTTTCTTCTTACTTTACATAATCCTAGGATGTCCCAGTTGATTCTTTCTAATTCTTCTCCAAGTTCCTGTAAACGATTTTCCGAAGATAGGGATCGTGCATTATACGTAGCCAAGGTCATCAACTCATGGCAGCCAAGCCGAGCCCGGTGATTCTTAGCACCACCTGTCTTCATGTCTTTCTGATCGCTGCCGTTACCAGGAACATGCAGAATGTCGGGAATTAAGGGCCGTGATTTGTTTTGTGAATTCATGGTAAAATAAGTGGGGTAGGTGGCCAAATTCCTCCGCGCAGGCCAAGCGGGTTGGAAGAAGCCCATCTGCGTTCTTTCCCCGTGCACTAGGCAAGGGTACTAACAGGCTGCACCGGTAGAAGGTGCGGATTGGACATTAAGTCTCCGCTCATAGTCGATTCCTTTAAGTTCTGCTGGAAGGCAATTAAAGGGTCTTCTCCTGGTCTTTCTAGTGTTAAGCAAAAATTATTTAACAAAAAATAAAAGATACTTCAAAGGATTGTTTATTACTTTCGTGTAATTGAAGTAACCCTGCATTGTTTTCCATAATACACTCTCAAAAATATTTCGTTAAAAAACTTAAGTAGTACAGGCAGCAAGTTGCCGGAACACCTTTGTAATTGGAAATATTTTATTTTATTTGAAGAAATTTCTTTTTTTTGTCGGGAGAAGTTCACGAAATTTTAGCTGTGAATTTTTTATGTTTTCAAGGAAGATGGACATACGTAAAATTTATGCTTCTAACGGGAAAAAGTAACAGGCAGCGCAATTTCTTGAACAATTCCTGTGATTTGACAAAAATGAAGATTTAGATTGGAGGATTTCAAGTAATTTTTACGTTAGATTCGTAAATTTTCTGTATTTTGGGGGAAATGGGCAAATCAAAACGGAAACTTTCGTGTTTTAACGTAAATGAAGGAAAAGGATTTTTTTGAGAGTAGATCTCAAAAAAATTCTTCAGAATCAACGCTTCAAAAATTCCCAATCCACCTCTGAATGGGTAGTTTCCAACCCAAACTCTAAAATTCTATTTGAAGTCTACAGAAACTCGAAATGAAAGAAAACTAATCCATATTTTAAAGCAATTATGAAAACATACACTGCAATTACATTTCTAAAATAACTGTTATCTTTTTTTGTACAAAAATAAATATATATATACACATTTATATTAAAATATGTGGATTTTTTCATATTAAACAGTATTTTCGACCTTTTTTGGAATCCTTTCGACATTCGTTGGTTACCAAACTTGACCCTCAAGAAACGAAAACAACTCGAAATCGAAACAGAGAGTGTCAACTTGACTCGCAACGAAAATAATTATTGTCGACCCGTTGTGACACAAACCCCGCATCGGGTCCTCGTAAAATCGTTTTATCCAAGCTGTTGTATTGTTTTAATTCGCCAATTTTTACGAAAGGTAAAGCCTATAGGTAAAAAACGACAAGAAAACAAACAGACAGGCAAAACGTATCATTTTTAGATCCTAATGATATTGAAACGAGAAAATCCTCAGACAGACCTTTCCAGCAACAACAACAAAAATGCATGAAAATCGCAACACCTGTCCAAGAGTTATATAGTTGTCAACTTGTACCTTTTGTTACCACTGACTTTTAAAGAAATTGATTTAGATAATTTGATTTATATAATTGCAGAATCCTGGCCTAAGGCAAAAATTTCTATTAAAATTTAATAAAAAAAAGCGTAAAAGTTGTCAGGTATGAAGTCAGGGGTAAACATACTTAGGGTAAATCAAATACACACGCATTTTGTCAATAACCTTCGTTGAAAATCAGGTAATAAGCATAATTTAATTTAAACTTATCTGAATGCGAAAAAAATAACAGTGAATTCTAACAAATTTTGTAAGCTTTGCTAGTAAAGTCAATCATTTTGAATAAATTTTGCAGCAATTTTAAAATTTACAATGGTTTGAAACTCATATTTTTAATGTTAAATCCTATAAATGATGATAATAATTTCCAGTGAAATGCACTCTTCATTTCGCTTTATCGATAAGCTATTTTGCATTTTCTGGACAAATTTTCTGCATGAGCGAATCTAATTTTCTAAATCATCCTCTAAATCAGCGTATTTTTGAATAATATGTTCCTGTGAAATGTATTTTCGTCTTTGTTTTATAAATAAGCAGCGTTTAAAATATTCCCGTGTTTAGCATGCATATTTCTCGCTTGGAAGATTTCTGTTTTCTAAATTACCATCTTTCTGAGCCGATGAAGAAATTACATTCAAATTTTCTAATAATGAATCTCTATTGCTTGAAACAGGTTATGCTTTAATCTCATGACTAATATACGTGAGACTATAAAATATTTCCACGTTTCTCTTATTTTTCAAAGTAAATAATTTTACTTCCATTATACTTAATCGATTTTTCCATAATATTAGAAAATCAACCGATATCAAACAAGAATTTATGTAACGTTAAAGTATTGTTTAAAATCTTTGAGTGAAATGGCTAAATTTATTTTATGAATTTCAAACTCTGTATTATTGACCTGCTTATTTTTGCTGTTACTATATGGTGAAATTATTTTTCTCCCCAATCCGAAAATTCGTATCGAATCTCGATAAACTGAAAAGTACATCTCTGTTTCACTTATTTATAATAACCAAACAAAGATTCAATATCTTTTAAAACAAAATTCTCATATGATCATTTTTCTTAAAGATAAATTACTAAATAAATTTCAGCAAATAATTTTCTTTGAAGTGAGAAGATGACAGTTACGATTATTATTTTGATACGAGGCAAAGAGTATGTGACAAGTGTTAGTATTTGTGCTTTCGCTGTAAAATTTTTAACATAATAAATGATTTGCATCTTAAGAAAATTAGATTATATTTATAGTCTGTAATTCAATAGTTTCGAAATAGAAATTAATAGGATTTCTTTGTTGTATAAGTTTATTATAAAAGACTTCAAATTTTGTATAGAAAAATACTACATTCTTTTTGTGAGATTTAATTTGATATTAATAGAAACAGCTGAAATGGCTTCAAATTTCATATTATTATCAAAGGCACTAGTTGTGTTAAGGTTTAATGAATGAGGGTTATTATATATGAGAGTACATAACAAAAATTCTTCTTTCATCAGTTCATTTTTAAATTGATTAAAGGCAAATTTTGCGTTAAAAATAAATAAAAAATGAATTAGAAACAACAAAAACTTTTGAATTAAAAAAATGTTACATTTATTCACCGTCCCCTGAATACTAGACATGAGCGCTGACGCAAAAATGGCGGCTGCCGTAGGAGGATTTTTTTCTGTGTGTGTAGGATTTCTTGAATTTTGGTACCAATAATTTTTAAAAGTTTTTTCCGCTTTATCTTTCTGAGATTAAACAAGACAAAGAAAACTTTAAGAAAATACTGGTGTCGAAATTTAGGGGACAGTACAAGCGTTAACAACAACAACAAAAAAAAAAAAAAATCCGGCTACGACAGCCGCCATTTTTGTGTCAGCGCTCAGGCCTAGTCAGTGTTGCCAGTGGGCTATTTTTTTTAATTCAGATTTCTTGATAGTCACCACTTTTTTGAAAGGGTAAAATTACCTTTGTTTTCACCTTAATTAATATGTCATTAAATAAGGCGCATTTTAGCATTTCAAAAAAGTGGTGCCAATCAAGAATCTGAATTTGGCCCCTTGAGGGGCACCGGTATATATTATATACCACCTACGATTAATGAAGTTTTACACCAGAAAAATTTTATTAAATTTTACTTTTCTAACTTTGGTGGGAAAAAGCTGTAAAATTGCTTTTACTTATTTCGAAATAGAATTTTTCAAAGATTCCGGTGGGAATTCAGCATTTCACAAACGTAGTTGCTTGCCCATCAAGGGGTTAAAAAAAGTAGCCCATCTGGCAAAACTCGGCCTAGTATTCAGGGGTGGGGATTTATTACTAAATTACAAAATAAATTTCACACGAGACTTAGGTGAAACAAAAAAGTTATGTCTTTTTCATGTTCACAATTTGATTTTTTTTCTGGGTAAAATGGGAAATAACTTTTTTTTATTGTTTTGTTTCCATTAAAATAACCAGTAAGCCCTTCATTAGAAAAAAAAATGCTGAAAAAGATATTTTTTTAATTTAAATTATCCATTTTTATTCATCTTGATTAACAAAAAAGTCTGTCCTGATGACTCTGGGCATAGTTTTTAATTTAAGATTTTAACTAATAACATTTAAAATCACATTTGCAACTGGTTTTATGTGATTATAAGACCTAATATTTTAACTAGTTAGGCCCGAAACACTAAAATATTTATTTTGTATTATTGTATTTTCAGATTAAATTTTGTACACTGAAATTGTAACCTCTGTTTCTGTAACTTTTCTTACCAAAGAAATGACTTCCATTGTCCCAAACAGAGGGTACTGCTGAGCTTACTTGTAGATATAAATATTAGGAAAGATATGCTACGACCATTTTTAATTTGTTCTGCACACATATTGTCAGTGAGCTGAAACATGTGAATTCGAGGTTAGTGTGTTTTCTGTTTGTAACCTCTGTTACTTAAATTTAAAATTTAAATACTGTCACTTTAATTAAAGTTTTACTTTTATTATATGAAATTAAGTTAATTTAACTTTAATAAATGCAATATTTACATATTTTTATAAAACTACAGAAAATACAACTTTTTTTCTTTGTTAAATGTAACATCTGTTACATCTAACTTCTGTTACTATATATATTTGTAACAGATGTAGATAAATGATAAAAATTCAAGTTTAAAATTTATATGCGTAATAAAAATCCACCAAAGTGCTTCACTGGTGTCATTGTTTTTAGATTAATGTAAATACACTTTTACTGTCTAATTTGTGCCGCTCAATGTAACTTCTGTTGCAAAAATGTAACCTCTGTTACTATATATAATTTCTGTTACTCGCACTTTCCCCCTATATTTTTCTTGTTGTATATGAGTAGCTCTTAAAAAATGTTCCCAAAACATCAAAAAACATTTTTTCTTTCAATATACTAAAACTATTTGACCATTTAACAATATATTTAGTACAGGGAGCTGAAAATTTTGGCTGTAATGTTGAATACAAGTAACAGAGGTTGCATATTGTTATATAAATTGATCACTATTATTGTATTCTTTTGAATATAAAGTTACATATTGAAGTCTAACACTCTAATGATTATATAATACACTAGAAATAATATTTTGATAGGAATATAAATGTTGTAAACTGAGTGGATGTTGTCCAGTAATAGAGCCTTATTACAACCTAATGCCTTACATATAAGGCATTTTTAGGTGACTATATTTTTATCCTAACTAAGAATTTTTCTATGCTGGAATCGATTTTATATAGGTTGTATGCATCTAAACACAGAAAAATAAATATATTTTGGTGAAAACGGAAAACTTAAAAAAATATTGGGAAAAGGACATAAGATTTTTTCCCCTCCATTTAACAGCATTAAAAAAAACAACTAAGTCCAGCCCACTGATCTCCATAATAGTACGGAGGGCTAACTCCCTATTCTGATGTTAGGTCATCAAGCATGAAACTTGAAATTAGAAAAGGGTCAGATACCATCGGGGCAATCTTCCACCAGTAAAATTGAATAGAAATTTTCATGTTACATAAATGCCATATTCAGTAAAAATTGCTGTCAAGAATAACACAAAAATGCCTATTATTTTTCACCTGTGTAAGTTTGCCCCGTTGGTATTCCGGCCCTTTTATAATCACAAGTTTCATATTTGATGAACTGATACATTGAATTCAGAGTCCGTCCATGAATATATTCGCTGCTATCAAAATACTAAAGGCCAGAGGACACGAGTGTGACATCATCAATAACCGACCGACTTCTCACTAGTGTTGGAATTCACACCGAAAAATTTTCAATAGCAATTTTATTTTATTTTATTTGTGGAATATCTGCAAGGTTCGCACACTCTTTGGAATTTCCAAGGACTCTGGCACCACTATTAATGATAAGAAAATTTACATTTAATTTTTAAAACAAAGAATTCGCATTCACTGCCTTTATTCACAGATTTTGCAGTTCTGCAAAATCTATTCTAATCAGCTTCTATTTTTCTGCAGTGAAATACTTTGAAAATACTGTTAAAATTTAGTCCTAATAATCTGCGAATCCTGTGCCTGTCATCTTATAAAAAAATAATAATTATTTAAACTTACTGGTGAGAATTTGAAATCCCCCCCCCCCCAAAAAAAAAAAAAAAAAAAATCAGCCAGATGCGGCAATACTGTGACATTCCACATCAGGCTGAATTTTTATTTAGTTATTCAGAATTCTCACCAGTAACTTTAAATAGTTATTATTGTTTTATAACATGATAGGTACTCCACAAATAAAAGAAAATTGCTATTCAAAATTTTCCGGTGTGAAGTCCAACACTAGCGAGAAGTAGGTCGATTAGTGATGACGTCACACTCGTGTCCTCTGTCTTTGAGTATTTAGATGGCAGCGATACAATGCCAAAAAATTTACGAGGAAAATTTTTTGCAAAGCATAGATTTCCTCCCATGGAGTAATACGTAGTAGGTATTTTTAAATTGGATTTTCTTTTAAAAATATGAAGCTGTTGATACAATTTTCACTAATACAAGGCTCTCAAATGGTCCGCCAACTGAATACCAATAATTTTTAACAGAAAATTTTATGGTAGGTTTGCGCTAGAATTAACTTTCGAAGGTGTTTCCGGGGCGGTTTGTAAGAAAAATTTAAAAAGAAAAATTTTCTAAAATAATATTCGTATTCAGTTGGCGGACCATTTGGGAGCCCTGCTAATATATATTCTTCATTGAAAAAAACTAGATTTTTTAAAAATTCATTGCAAATTTTTAATTTAATACTAGCTAAAAATGAAGTTTTAGGTAAGCTAAACAACAAAAACTAAAAATCTGTTAACTATTGCTCATAAAAAAATTTAAAAAGCTGTAGAAAGAACCAAAATAGATAAAAAGTATGACAAAAAGTTTGAAAACCTCTTCTAATATTAAGAAAACTGCAGGATTCATTACTTCCGAGCATTGAAAGTGTGATGCGGTCGCGGCAGAAAGTGGACTGGTGAGTTATGTGCTGTGTGTTAGCTTATGTGTGTTAAGCTAAACAACAAAAACGAAAAATCTGTTAACTATTGCTCATAAAAAATTAAAAAAGTTGTAGAAAGAACCAAAATAGATAAAAAGTATGACAAAAAGTGTGAAAACCTCTTCTAATATTAAGAAAACTGCAGGATTCATTACTTCCAAGCATTGAAAGTGTGATGCGGTCGCGGCAGAAAGTGGACTGGTGAGTTATGTGATGTGTGTTAGCTTATGTGTGTTAAGCTAAACAACAAAAACGAAAAATCTGTTAACTATTGCTCATAAAAAATTTAAAAAGCTGTAGAAAGAACCAAAATAGATAAAAAGTATGACAAAAAATTTGAAAACCTCTTCTAATATTAAGAAAACTGCAGGATTCATTACTTCCGAGCATTGAAAGTGTGATGAGGTCGCGGCAGAAAGTGGACTGGTGAGTTATGTGCTGTGTGTTAAGCTAAACAACAAAAACGAAAAATCTGTTAACTATTGCTCATAAAAAATTTAAAAAGCTGTAGGAAGAACCAAAATAGATAAAAAGTATGACAAAAAGTTTGAAAACCATTTCTAATATTAAGAAAACTGCAGGATTCATTACTTCCGAGCATTGAAAGTGTGATGCGGTCGCGGCAGAAAGTGGACTGGTGAGTTAGCTCTCCGGTCGTGCTAGGGTGTCAATAAAAGAATGTCCTACGTCCCAGTTTCAATGGTATATTATAAAATTTTAATTTAGACTATTTACAACGAATCATACGCCAAATTGAAGGCAAGTTAACCTAGTTTTTCTTACAAATGTTCAATAGGTGCACCTTTAGATAAACGGCACCCATCCAACCTGAAGTCCAAGTCTTCCCATACTTCGGTTAAGGCTGTTCTCAAATCCAAAGGGTCAACTTTCTGACAAGTTTTAATTCATTTTTGTTCGGAAACGCATGAAACTAGAAGGTATTGTTATTCAGAAACTATGTCATCGAACTGTTTTTTCCCTTTTCTTGTAAACGCAATTGATCTTTCAGAAAATACTTTCAAAGTTGGCATTTTGAACCGAACTTCCGAACGAAAGCAGAAAATCCAGTCAGTAAGGGGAGCAAAATGCCGTGTCACGTGATCAAAATCGCTTATAACTCAATAGGTAATTGATGGATCCAAAAATGAAAAACACAGTTCGATTTCAAATCGCTTCCATGGTCAGGCTTTTCAATTTTATATCTTTCCGTTAAAAAATGAATTTGTAAATGTGTCAAAACGTTTTGCGCTTGTTGAGCAGAGCGGTTGAACAGCCTTAACAAGTCCGGAGTATTAGAAGCAATAGCTACTTCAATTCTGTGTCTCAACTCTGGCAAAACGTTCGGTAGCGGCGGAACGTAGAGATGATCTTTTATAAAGTGCCAAAGGAAAAAATTCCATGGCTCTAACAGCTTATAAATCTTCAGCCCAGCAATAACGTTTTACACTCAGGAGTTGCCATTTTGCGTATGTGACAGTTCAAGTGACTAAATAGCAAAGCAGTACTCACGCATGCGCTTTTCTAAAACTATTTGAGTTACTCTTCATTTGTGACCTTAAACCAACATTCTGCAACGCTTATTCTCCGCGAAACCGTTTCAGAAGCAATGTACTTCTATTCGTAAAATGCTGAAATGAGTGACTGACACCAGAATTTACAAACAAATTTATTTCAAAATAAACAAAAGCTTTTGTTCACGTACTTGATCACCCGACCGGAGCACCAACCAAAGAATGGCATAGGATGTAACGCTCCGGTGGAAAATCCCCACAACAATCATCGATGCCGGACATCGGAAAGCACCCAAAATAACAGGAAAAAAGGCACATATTCTGACGAACTTACATAATAAATCGTAAATTTACAAAACAATTGATGTTGCTTTCATCATAATAATAAAAATAAAAACAAAAGTGAAGTGACTTAAATGTATAACAAAAGTTAAGACTATAAATCCTTGTTCAAGATTATGAAGTGTAAATGTTCATAAAAGTTCACTGTTCACTAATGTTCAAATGAGTTCAGTGTTCGAAAGAAAAATGTTCATAAAAGTTTTATATAAGATAAACTAACTTGAAGAAAGATCACCATAATGTTCAGACCTCAAGAGAAAATCACCGCCAACAAAAAAGTCAGACAAAGGACAGTTACTATAAAAGGCACAATGTTGAGCCTTTGATGTAGTGTCAGAAAACCACGTAATGTCCGTAGCGAACCACTGATGAGTATTAACAGTATGATAGAAGTAAAAAGTTACAAGTGTAAAAATTATCAAAATTTATACCTAATAAATGAGTATTCCCTATTAAGTGCGTTGTACATAGCACACAGTTTTCTATAGTTTGAACGGGTGGTGAGAACGTTTCGAATATTCCATCTCAGTGTACAATTCCTGTTGAATTTAAATGTACAAGGCATTAACGGACAATGTCCAAACAAATAATGTTGTATACTTCCTACTTCACCACAGTTACACCTGTTATCTGGGCGTTTTCCTATTTTAAACAGATACTGTGGAAATGCTCCATGTGAAGAAAGAAAATAACCTATCACCTGGGATTCACATAGAAATAAATCGTTAACCTTGTTTAATATCGCATAAGTATCTCTTCCCTTCTCCGAATTTTCCCAAGAAACCTGCCATTGATCATGTAGAAGTGTTTTAAAATGACGCTTTAAAATAGAAGTTGGTGCAGGAATGCGTAGAACTTTATCATACAGATCATTTATAATAACTGATTTTGCCAACATGTCCGCTCTTTCATTTCCTGGTATTCCAACATGCGATTTTATCCAGCCAATATATATGACTTTATTATGTAACAGGCGCAAAGAGTTGAAGATATTAAAAAGCTGACCGTTAGATGGAAATAAGCGCTGAAGAGCGTAAATTGATGACAAGCTGTCAGTATAAAGATGAAATGAATCATGCGGGGAGTCGATGCACCAACTGATAGCCTCGTCTATCGCAGCCAATTCTGCCTGAAAAACAGAGTTATAGTCATGTAATTTTAATCTCATGTCTAGCATAAAAGAATCCCTATACCAAACCGTAAATGCAGCTCCTACACTGTTCATCATTCGAGAACCGTCAGTATACAGTATCGGATGATTCACCACTGGTACTGTATCAACCACTGGCTTAACAAATTTTATATTTAAGTTTTCAAAGAAGTAAGGATAATTATATGTCATTAGTTTATTCATAAAATCTTCACCTTTAAAACACATATTGTCAATCAAGACTGTACCATTTCCATAAATGATATTATAACGCTTAGAAGACAAATTCAGTTCTATGTCAAGTGGTGGAGCACCCACCAAAACACACAATGCGTCCTCAGAAATCGTACGATATGCCTAAGACAGATAGCAGACATAGACGTTGACATGAGAGTAATCTTGTTATTCCATGTTGATTTAAGTCAGGCATCCAGATCTCATGCCCATATGAAATACGTTTCTTCAAGACGGTATTGTACCATATTTTAAGATAAATAGAAGGAAGGCCTCTATCACGGATTCTGGTTTGGCGCATTTTACACGTGAAATCGTTAAGTCTAGTTCTAATCATATCTAGGTGATCCATCCAGCGAAAATTGCTGTCAAGTAGAGATCCCAAATAAAGAATATTGTCCTTTACACTGATACTTTTGCCATTATGTTTAAAAATTGGTGTTCTTTTACTAAGAGTGTGGCTCCCAAACAGCATTGCGGCTGACTTCTCTGCACTAATTTGCAAATGATGTATAGAACAGATATCCGAAAAGTGATGAACACTAGTATTCATTTTATGTTCTAGCGCAGAGCGCGTATCTGCGCCCTCTATAATAACGCTATCATCAGCATAAGAAATAATCAGTAATCCTCTCTGCTTGCAACTCTTTAAAATCCTGTCAGCAACTAGTGTCCAGATAAACGGCCCAAGACATGACCCCTGCGGGCACCCACGGAATACATGAAACCATGTTAATCCATGCGTATATTTAAAACAAATAAGCCTATGACTCATGTAATTTTTAAGTGTAGACTTCATGTAATCAAAAATAGGTAAGATATTTATGATATTGGCTACAATACGCCAATCCAAAACGTCGAAGGCACCACTGATATCAAAAGAAATCATTGAACAGTATTTATATACTGATAGTGTTTCTCCAATGATATTCTTTAACGCAGAAAGTGCTGTCAAGGTGCTCCGTCCCTCACGAAAGCCATGTTGTCCATCATCAAGATAGTTAGAAGACTCCAGCATCGTAATAACTCGAAGTTTTAAAAGTCTTTCATATAACTTACCCATCATAGGGAGAAGAGTAATAGGTCGATACGAATTAATTTTTTCAGCTGTCCTATTACGTTTTCGAAAAAAGATGATCATTCCTCGTTTCCAACATTTTGGGAAGTGACCAAGTAAAAGACAAGTATTAAATAGCGTCAACATAAGTTCACGTACTTAATAAAAGTAAAAATTTCATTTCACTATTCTGGTGTCAATCTGGCATTTAGGAATTAAAATTAAATGGTCCAGAAATGAACCACCGCCTTTGAAGGGGTTAAAAACCTGCGTTTCTTGTAAGTCTGTAATTTTGTAAATGGTAGTAATTTTCTATGTAATTTGTATTAAACAGGAAAAAATATCACAATATTTCAAATTGTCTATTAAAGTACAATTTTATTAGATATCAACGCCTATATTGTAAAAGCTGATTGAAATGCAGCGCGCTTGATGTTTTTTTCCGCATGAATTTAATATAGTTGGAAAGTCACTCAATATTTACAGACAATATTTCAAAATAATGTCACTTTTACAGAGAGAACATCCAAACAGTAATCCTTTTCACGATTTCTTTCGAAATACTGACACATAAATGACGCTACATCAGAATGAAATATTAAGATATGTTAGGAAAACTATGAACTATATACAAGTTATTCTGAATTTATTCTAAGATTCTCATGCTTTATTTTTATGTCATAATGTTACAGTTTGAAACATGACAGCGTTCTTATTAAAAGTGTGAATATTTAGGTATCTATATTTGGCATTTCTAGTTAAATATTTACGCTTTAAATTTAAACTTGAAACGATATTTGAAACAGACTATTTCTAATGTTACATGCATCTTACTTTTAGAAGTATTTTACCTTTTTTATACATTCAAGGTATCTTGAATATATCGAACCCCTATCTTAGATTGAAAATTTTCTCTTTTAACACTTAAATGCATAGTGATGCATATTTGCATCCCATTTTATTTAACCCTTAGAAACCACTACATTTATACAGAAATATTAATTCTGTAAAAATTACAAAAATATTCTACTAAATACAGTTCTACCTTAAAATTTCTGGTATCTAATCCTTAATATAAGAATAAAAAACACAATTCTAAAAGAATAATTCATACATTTAAAGGTCAAGTTTTACAAAATTAAAAATTATATAAAATAAGGTATTTAGAGTCATACTTATTAAAATATTTACTAATTTACACTATTTTAGTTATGACAGTCATTTTTACTTGTATTGCAGATGTGCAACATAAGAAAAGGGTGGTGCATTATGCGAAAAATATATCTCTGATTGTTTTGATTATTTTTCCTCTGTAATAAACTTTTTGGAGAATCATATATAATTTTTTCCAAACAAAATAAAAAAAAAGATAATGCATTTCAGTGTTAATATTTAAATAGAAGAATTTGTTATTACCTTACTTAATCGTAAAACTTGTAATATTTTTCTGCTATTAAATAAAGTGAAAAATTCTATTAAAAATTGTGCAGAACTGAACGAACCCTGTATAGACCCTGAAATTTTATAATAATTTCGATAAACATACTTTTTAATATTATATAATAATCCTTTCAATGACAAAGTACTTCTGTTGCTGACTTGTCGAAATGATTGAATGATGCTAGGATTTAAGAACAAGTTTATTTAACCCTTTCAGGGGCAAGGTTCTCGTACTCGTAAAATGTTGAAATAATTGAACGACACCAGTATTTACAAGAAGATTTATTTGTAAACAAGTAAAAGTATATTTTCGCGTGCTTACAAAAAGAGAAATTTTCATTTAAAAAATCGGGTGTTAATGTGGCAATTAGGGATTAAAATTATGTGATGCCATAGCGGCATCCCCGCTCTTCATGGGGTTAAAAAAACAAAATATTTTATTCACGTCCGTTATAAAAGCAAAATTTTACTTGAAAATTCTGGTGCCTCTGAGTGATTAAAATTAAGTGGTACATATAAAATCCAAAGCCTTTCAAGGAGTTAAATTATATATTATATATCTTTAAAAGCTAAATAAAGTATAATGTTCTTGGATTTAGGAAAACTTTTCACTTTTAAAAAAACATACAAATTTTATAAAATTTTATATTGGTTTGTCTGCTTATTAATGAATGTCCTAGAATGAGGCATATTTAAGATCAGAGTTTAGACAGTTATTGAAATAGCGCTCCGTATAAGCCATAGACGTGGACGTTAAATCTGGGAAGAAGACTTATTCATCAGTATATACCTATTATTGATTGAAATATGTAGCCGTAATAGAGTACATTCCGAGTACAGTATTAGAGCAGGGGTCTAAAAATCTAGGCGCCAGCTGGCAGTCTCTCACCACTAAATTTTATTCGTTATTTTTCGTCTAATATTTCCTATAATTTTTTGTGTAAGAATGCTAATAAAATTTAAGCGAAGAAAACTCATAACATTTAGCGGTGAGAGACTACATTTTTACACCCCTGTATATTGTTATTTCGAGTATCTTCACGCTTGAAACTGTAACATCTCTACTGTAAATGCTCGTCCTAGGATGGTGGGTAGAAATTGTGGTTTTCACTTAACCACTTCACCGGCGACAGGTATGGGGAAACAGTGCTTTTACCCCCAACTTATCTCGGGGCAGACGGTGAAATAATTAATAAAAATATTCATAGGGGCTGTTCATACATAACTTTATCATTTTTTTGGCAATTTCGGACCCCAGCCCTTACGATATCATACATTATCATTCCTCAAACACCCTCTCCCCTATTAATATCGTTATCAGTGTCTAAAAATTCTTTTTGTTTTTACAATGTTTTTCTTCCTTTTTCTTTTTATACATCTGTGATAATATACAGGTATGAATATACATTTATTATTCGCATACTTTACGGAGTTAAATGAAGAGAAGTCGTTTATAAAATATAACTGAATTTTTTAAAATATTAACACGTTCACACCGGCGTGCATCCCCGGTGGATCACGCTCGACTGTTTCATCAAGCGGCGTGCATCGCCGGTGGGTCACGCTTGATCGTCCCATCAGGCGGCATGCATCACCGGTGGGTCACATTTGACTGTTCCATAGAATGCGTGTACTACGGGTGGGTCACACTCGACTATGAAATAGACGGCGTACACTAGAGGTGGGTCACACTTGAATTTTCGAAAATTCAGTAGTAAAAACAATTCATTGTCATAAACTTAATACATTCACGACAAGAAACAAGAATTCTCGTTTTCAATCAAAAAATATCATTGACTAAGGGCGTGGCTTCTACCTTATAGAAATGCATTTATATCATGTTGTCCATATTTCTTTAAATTGTAAGGCATTTTATATTAAATTCGTGCACATGTAGTCAATAAAATCATGTAAATAATTTGCTTATTCCATACGGACTTTCAAACATTCACAATCAACTCTGCTTGTTATATTCGAGTTCAATTCAATAAATATGAGAGGGGCGGGTCATTACATACAGGGTCTGAATAAGCGATAGTACCGCGCCGTCAGATGAAGCGAAATATGAATTCGAGCGCCGTCTTACAGCGAAAGACATAAATATCGGCGTGAACGTATTAAACGACACTTTAACCCCTTGAGGGGCGGTGGGATATATTATATCCCACCTACGATCAATGAAGATTTGCACCAGAAAATTTTTATTAAATTTTACTTTTCTAACTTTGGTGGAAAAAAAAGTGGCAAAATTGCTTTTACTTAATTTGCAATAAAAGTTTTAGAGGATTCGGTGTGAATTCGACATTACAGAATCACAATTACTTGACCCTGAAAGGGTTAAAGAAATACTTACGGGGCATTCCACATCAAATCAGGCAGTAAAGTATCAATATGTAACCCACCATCACAGATTTTAATGAAACTGCGTGTGTTTGTTCTTAATAATAAGATATGATCACCAGTAACTTTTTTTGCTCCTTAGGGAAATAGTTTCTGAGAAAAAAATTGTCAAAATTTTGAAAAATTGCCGTCAGTTAGCATTCTTGACTGCTCGGTTTTCAAATGTAGCATGTCATAAATATAATCATATTTCAATATCTACACTACAAATCATCTTCAAATTATTTATGCATAATATATAGGATACGCAGTTTATGAAAAAAAAATACTGTTACGCTTATAACATTTTAAGTGGGTATAAAAAAATGTTTAAACTTTGAAGTCGTGAATTTTTTTATGAAAAATAATGCATTAACAAAAAAAGCATTATCAACAAAAGGCGGTATTTTTATTAAATTTATTTTTTGTGGGGGATATACTTAAAGGTGTCCTTTATCTGATTTTGAAATAAAAATAGTGGGATTTTGGGTGTTTTTAGTAGTATTTCCTATTTAAAAATATTTTGAGGCGCATTTCAAATCAAATCAAGCAGAGTCATTCCATGTTAGTTCCCCTGAGCCATTTAATACACTATCACAAATTTCAATGAAACTGGGTATGTTTATAGCTCATTTTAAGACGAAATCACCTTTAATTTTCTTGATCCTAAGTAAAATATTTTTTAAGGTAAAAAATATCAAAATTTTTAAATAATAAAAAAATTTTTAATGACAGTTCTATATTCAAAGACTGCATTAAAAAAAGTCATTTCAGTATAAAATCATTAAATAAGTTTCAAATAATGTATATGTGACAAATAATGTAGGCAGATTATTATTTTTTGTTTTTTTGGCATGTTTAAACACCAAGAGTCTCTTTAATCTAGTGAATTTTTAAATCAAAAATTTTGTGAAAAATAATGTGTTAATCAAAAATTTATTATTAACTGAAGGCAGGGTTTATTACTTTTTTTAATTGTACGCAAAAATATCTTTTAAATGGTTATAAAATAAAAATAGTCAAAATATGAGGAAAAAATTATCAAAGTTTTAGAAAATTGCCACGAATTGCCATTAATGATTGTTCAATTTTCAAAGGCATCATTTTATATATAAAATCATATTTCAATAACTAATAAAGAAATCTTCGTCAAATAATTTTGGCAAGGTAAATAAAGTATGTAGATTATCAAAAAAATATTGCTGTAGTGTTAAAAAATATTTAAATGTGTCTAAAATATTGTATAATCTTTGAAATCAAAAATATTTTACAAAAAATAATGAAATTATTAAAAAAGCTTTATCAATCAAAGGCGGGGTTTCTATTACTATTTGTTTAATTTTAAGTTGTACATTAATACTACATTATAACTGGATCTGAAATAAAAATAGTGGGATTTTGGATGGTTTTAGTAGTATTTAAATCATATTTAAAATTATGAATATTTTCAGATGTAAAATTTACAACAGCTGAGTATGTCGCATTTACACTACAGCTGATTTTTTCTTTTTGATCTTTCGGGTTTGGTGGAAGATAGTCATGAATTAATTAGTTTTGTTAGAAGTGTCATTGAAGTCAGCATATTACGTTCACTATTTTTTTTTAATAATTTGTTTTGATTGACTTGATGAACAACAATATTTAAAGCGACCATTTCATGTATTTTCAATTAAAAGCTGATTTATAAATTAATTATGTTGTTTAGTTATTATTATCGTCTTAAGATAATAAGTTGGTATTAAGGTTTTTTAATGTAGTTTATTTATTATTTGAACAAATGAAACTATTTTTCAATAAAAGTGGGCTGATGATTTTGTCTGTTGAGTAGTGTAGTGTTGATAAAGAGACTGGGAAAATGTGTCATAAAACTAGCTGCACATGAGAGGTGAAAATAAGTATAAAAGAATCCATTGCAATTATTGAAAAACAGACTTTGCTTCTAAGGGGTGGTGTTTTTAAATTTTAGGTGTTAAAATTGGTATTTTACTGGTACTTATGAAAGGAAAGCTACGTCCTATGCCATATGTCCGTATGACAATCACTTTATTGAGGGGATGGTAATTTCAAAAAATGAAGAAGGGTAAAAATAAGTAAAATATGTGCATCTATATAAGATCCTGCGAGAATATTTACTGATCCCCAGAAAAGAAAGAAGATGCATTGCATATATCTTTATCTCAATTGATTTCTTGTGTTAGCCATTCCTACATCTAGAAAAAGGGAAAAATGTATTAGTTTAAACGAAAGGAAATACTTTCTACCCATAAACAATTTAATTTGACATGTTTAGAAAGTGAATTTTCATACATTACTGTAACAAAGAGTAAGCCTTTTGAATATCATTTAATTTTTATTGCTATAAATAATATTTGTTATTTTATTATTGCATTTATTATATTTAAGCAAGAGTATTATTACACTATATCTTAGTCATTATAGTACATCTTAGAATGAAAAGCTTCAATATTTATTATTAAAAATTCACATTTTATAAAAATCTTGTTAAAATTGCTCATATTTTCACTATTTTTATTTTATAACCATTTAAAAGATATTTTTACGTACAATTAAAAAAAGTAATAACCTTCGGTTAGTAATAAATTTTTGACTAACACATTTTTTTCACAAAATTCTTGATTTTTAAAATTCGCAAGATTAAAGACACTCTTAGTGTTTAACAATGACAAAAAACAAAAAATAATAATCTGCCAACATTATTTGTCACATATACATTATTTGAAACTTATTTAGTGATTTTATATTGAAATTACTGTTTTAAATGCAATCTTTGAATATAGAACTGTCATTAATTTTTTTTTAAATTTCAAAATTTTGATATTTTTTTATCTTAAAAAATATTTTACTTAGGATCAAGAAAATTAAAGGTGATTATGTCTTAAAATGAGCCATAAAAATACCCAGTTTCATTGAAATTTGTGATAGTGTATTAAATGGCTCAGGGGAACTGACATGGAATGACTCTGCTTGATTTGATTTAAAATGAACTCCAAAATATTTTTAATTAGAAAATACTACTAAAAACACCCAAAATCCCACTATTTTTATTTCAGAATCAGGTAAAGGACACCTTTAAGTATATCTCCCACAAAAAATAAATTTAATAAAAATACCGCCTTTTGTTGATAATGCTTTTTTTGTTAATGCATTATTTTTCATAAAAAAATTCACGACTTCAAAGTTTAAGCATTTTTTTAGACACGCTTAAAATGTTATAAGCCTAACAATATTTTTTTTTCATAAACTGCGTACCCTAAATATTATGCAAAAATTATTTGAAGATGATTTGTAGAGTAGATATTGAAATATGATTATTTTTACTGCATGCTACATTTGAAAACCGAGCAGTCAGGAATGCCAACTGACGGCAGTTTTTCAAAATTTTGACAATTTTTTTCTCAGAAACTATTTTACGAAAGAGTAAAAAAAAAAAATACTGGTAATCATATCTTAATAATAGGAACAAACACATGCAGTTGGCTATTTCCATGCGAACTTGTTATGTCTGTTACATACTACGATTTTTGTCTACCAGTATTTTAGAACGGAAAAATGTGACTTATTTTGTCGGAGATATCTCATCAATTGAATAAGGCGAAGCAAACTTTTCGAAAATAACGGTGGCCAACAAGCATAGCGATTTTCAGATGTGTAACAGACTAACAAGTTCGCATGGAAATAGCCAGTTTCATCAAAATCTGTGATGGTGGGTTACATGCCTGCCTGAACTGACATGGAATGACCCTTACTAGACTATTTAAAAGTATTTAATAATAGCTTTTTGCTACATAATGCATTTAACAGGCTACATAATGCATTTTTATTGTCTTCTTGTACTTACCCCCTGTATGGGGGTAAGCAGCATAAGACGAAATTTTCTATTAAAATTTACTGGTGGGAAGTTTGTCCCGGCGGTAGTCAGAAACAAAAGATCCGATTTAAAAGAAACAGCTGCCATCTTGTGACAACCTCCTCAGTTACTGCACTCGCAACTGTTGGACAGTACGCTATATGTTTCCTCATCTTTATTCATTATTCTTTCATTTATTCTCTCTAAAATTCAGATTTCTTCATTTGCATCATTTTTCTGAAGTGGTAAAATTTCCTTGATTTCGCCTTAATCAATATGTCATTAAATAAGGTTAAATAAGGCGAATTTTACTATTTCAAAAAAGTGGTGCCGATCAAGAAATCTTAATTTACAAAAAGTTGCCCACTGTTTTCACATTGGATAGTTTGACATGGTACCAATGATTTCGACGACTGGTACGCACCGCAGTCGTGTTTTTTTTATATCAGTAGAAGGTATCCGGTTTCAGTCTTTTTGCTCATTATAGTAAATTTTGTCTTTTGTGATTTTTAAATTTTCGCAAAATTTTCTCATGCAACTTTAAGCGCTTTTGCACGTTTCGTTGGAATTTTTTGACAGTCGTAAAAGAAACTCTGTTTGCAATCTTTTAGCCCAACATAGTACATTTTGTTCTCTTCGATTTTTGAATTTTTCTTCAATTTTCTATGCATTTTTTTGCATTCCAATGGCAATTTTTCTCTGAAACGGAAAGAACTTTCTTGTAAATTTTACTACTGCCATGATAAAATTCAAGCTGTAAGAATGCGAATTCGTTCGCTATAGCAACATGGCCAACCATGCTCAGAATTTTAATTTAATCTGGATCGAAATAAAAATACCAATAATTAAATGTTCTTTTGATTCAAGACTGGAGCGGACTTAGCCCGCACGGTGTACGCTGCCGAAAGCAGTTGGGACCCCTACCGTAGTTTCGTCTAATTCGAGGTTCGTTTGAAAAAAAAATAACGACCATTGAAACGGGCGAAACTCTGCTAATTAAAAATTAAAGAATGGTTCCTTTTGACGAAATATGTTTGGTAGGTTTAGTTAACACTAGAATGCCCGGAAGGAGTCGATTCGACTCCGACCATATCGCTCATCCGCAAGAAAAGTGACACACCTCGACAAAAGTAAATTTTACAGGAGAGGCAAATGAAGTTTCGCATTTTTTTAATGTAACATAAAACGATAGTTCTTAACTCTGTATGCAGCTGTAAAAGGGTACATAAAATGCATAAAACCTTTAAGAATGAAGACATAAAAGGGATACGGTGGATTTAGTATTCCCCCCACCCTAATAAATTTAACCCCTTGTTGAGTTGTGACACTTTTCTTGTTGCACAATTTGTCAAATTCCAGTCGCCTTTCAAAATAGTACGTGCAAAAATGGTGATTTTTAACATTTTCAACAGAGTTGAAAAGTGTTTATGAATTCGGTTTATCTGTCTGTCTGTCTGTCTGGTTGTTTGTATTCGGTTTGTCTGTCTGCCTTCATGCATGTCTGTCTCTAACTGACGTAAATATAGTCCTATTGTCATAAAATTCTTAGATGATATTGGGTATCCTTATGGCATGTTTTCTATAGTAAATGAATTCAGCATTTACGAGTCATTTACAGAGACACTCAAAAGAATTGCGTTACATTACGGCATAGGGGGCCAACTGTGGCACGCTCTACAACCACTAAAATTTTACAGTAATCATTACTTTATCTAATCATCGAATCTCTGCGATTAAAGAAGTCGACTCTTTCTGTAAAATTTTAGTGGTATCAGGCGTGCCACAGTTGGCCACCCCTGCATTACGGTGTATGGGGGAAAAACCGTTTGCGGTGTATTTTAATGTCATCACCCTTTTTTAAACACACTTTTGAAATTTATGTATATCACTGAGGTGCAGCACGGTATTTACTGTAGATTATGGTGTGCATAGAAGTTATCCTTCATTTACAGGGACAACACAAAGAATTTGGTTGAAGAAGAAATTTAACTATTGATGTCTATGAACAATAATTGCTGGAAGTGCGTTTGCAGTTGTGGTACGCGTTTTTACATTGAACTGTTTTTTTAAATATTACTTGGTGTGGACAAATTCTACAGATCATATACAGGGCTGCACAAAAGTTATCAAGTGCATTTCACGGAAATGGCTGAATGGAAATTTTCAACTGTGCTATGCGTTTCACTGAACTAAATTTAAGCATACTATGTAGCATACATACAAATCCATAGATCATATAAGGGCTGCACAAAAACAACCCTGATATTTTTCCGACTTGCCTGTAATAGCAGAAATTTGTTTTTTAATTGCGAGATGAGTTTTTCAAATTGCTTATTGAGACGTGATATTTCACCTTTATAAACTGCAATGTTTTGTTTCAGTACACGGTGTTTATAAAGTCCCGGACCCATTTTGATGTTTAATAACTCATAAAATAAGAAAGATAGATTAAAATTAATAACATAAATGGTTAGATAGACTCAAAAAGTTTCATAACCCTTGTCAATGAACTTCCACGTGTGCCCCCTTCGTCGCACGGAGAATATCAAGTCGATAGTCAATTTCACGCCAGGTAGCGGCACGCATGTCGGCATCCACAGAGGCTATTGCGGTTGTAATTCTGGCTTTTAAGTCATCAATGTTCGACACTTTCCTCCTGTAAACATTGTCCTTTAAAAATCCCCAAAGGAAAAAGTCCAGCGGCGTTATATCAGGAGATCTGGGTGGCCAAGGAATTACACCTCCTCGCCCAATCCATCTTCCTGGAAAATGGTCATTCAAAGAAGTACGAACGATGGTTCCCCAATGAGGTGGTGCACCATCTTGTTGCAAAATGACATGTGGCTGAAGCTCTTCTAGTTGTGGAAATACGAAGTTTTCCAACATGACTAATTTATGACTTAAAAACCAGAATTACAACCGCAATAGTCTCTGTGGATGCTGACATGCTTGCCGCTACCTGGCGTGAAATTGACTATCGACTTGATATTCTCCGTGCGACGAAGGGGGCACACGTGGAAGTTCATTGACAAGGATCATGAAACTTTTTGAGTCTATCTAACCATTTATGTTATTAATTTTAATCTATCTTTATTATTTTATGAGTTATTAAACATCAAAATGGGTCCGGGACTTTATAAACACCCTGTATTACTGATTGTGTTGGATAGTGTAACATAATCTTTGCTGGACGCATGATTTTTCGCTCTTGTTTCAAATCACAATGTTTTAACTTTAATATATTATTATTAATTATAAAAAATATTAGTTTGCATCAATATAAGAATCAACCACAGATTCATAGCAATGTTTTTAGGAAATTAAATTAAAAGAAAAAGCATATTTCAAAACTTTTTTATAATTATTATACAACTATAATCTTAGAATTTCATTTCAGCGAAACAAACTTTTAGTTACTAAAAATTAAATATACAAAATAAATATACAAGAACTGATTATAAAATTAATAAATCACATAGACCTAATTACCTCATTACAATATTTTCCATAACAATTGAAAAATAGAAGAAGTAGGTAAGTTATTTTTCATGCTTCATTAGTAATAACATTTTATTAGTTCAAAACATTTCTATCTATTTATAAACTACATTATTACAAAAAGGAACCTTGTATAGGAGAACAAAAAGTACAATAATTGTTGTTTGTTTTTTAGTAATAATTCAAAAACAAATATGTATTATCATTTTTCAGAGTTATTTTGTCCGAAAGTATGAACATATTACCACATTTGTTTTGTAGCTTTGTCAAACTTCTGAAAAGAAACAGAATTATTCAAACCAAAAATATAACAGATAATTGATGAAGAGCTGAGTGGAAGAACATGTTATGCTACATTTTCTTAAAAAATATTTTATCTTTTGGAAGAAGGTGTTATCAGGTATTCTGTCACATGGTAAAGCTAAAATACCAAAGTTCTATTTAAGCGTTGAAGATTTAAGACATTATTCATTAATATTTAATATTTTAATATTTAATAATGCAAATAATATTAATATTTTTTAATATTTAAAAAATTAAATATGAATAAGTTTTTTTGATAGAGTTTAGTAGCACACCTGTTAATATTTTAAACACATGGTATCAAACAGAAAATAAATCGTTAAAATTGACAACGAAAACTTTCACATCAAATTTCTTGAAATGTATTTTTTGTTACTTAACATGTTCTTCCACTTAGCTCTTCAATTATGAGAGATTTTTAAAAACAACTAAATTTAAAATGAATAACTGGATAAGTGGTTTTATCTTTTCTTTTTAAAATTTTTTATTCTTATAAAAGTGAATATTGGAGCATTTTATAGGATTTTCTCAAATTGGAACTTTATTTTAAAAAGTTCTGTATGGATGCTACACAGTCCCTTATCTTCATTGTGAATTTTATAATGTAGAAAAAAGGGGATAACTTTGAGGAATATGCTTGGAAGCAATTAAAGGGCAAGCAATCGTATTTCTTCCGTTTACCCCAAAGAAAGTGTTTCGAATACACATTATGTAAAGGTAAAAGCTTTATTTTACCTCTAGCTTTAATTTCAAACTCAGAAAAATCGCCTTTGTCATAAGAATACTTTATGTTTAATGGAAAAGGTGTTGGTTTATCACATCTTAAAATTTTGATTCTGAAAACGTCAAGAACGTTTCCTTCATTATCTTTCAAATAATTTCTAAGCATACCCGATTTCGCCACTCAATTGTTTTAAATCTAAAAAATCAGAATGAACCAACTCATTCACTGAAAAATGACGCCTTTTTTGGTTTTCTCATCAATGCCACATACTGTTGAGGGATGTAAATTTGGCCGTAATTTTTTCTTCTCTATTACTGAATAGACAGCATCGCCTTCATTTTACGTGTGTCCACAGATTAAGAATTTTATTGTTATTTTATAGATTTTTAGTGTCTTACAGCATGCATGAATAGTGAAATAATGTATTTATTTTTATTTTTTCCGTCTCAATTATCACAGTAAAAGGTTAATTCCACATTTTCACCGTAAATACGTGAAGCAATGTCTTCCTAATAGTACTTAATAATTACCTATTTTATTTTCTCCGCGTTGATCCTCATATTCTTTCCAAAATGACATTCGATAACATCACTAACTACCTGACAAATTTCAAAGTTGTAACTGTTAATCTATGGCCTAACTATCACTTGAACCACCAATTGGAATAAGGGAATAAATCCAAAAAATAAGAATGGAGATTATTTAAAAAAAACTTTATAACTTTTTACTTTCAACTTATAGGATCATGTGATATCAATGATAATGAAGAAAATGTAAATTCTGATTTATTTACTAATAGAGCTGGCTGAAATATATAATATTCATTTATACGTCTAAATAATGTAAAAGTGTAGAAACATTAATGTGTCAAAAAGTGGCGTTTATTCCCTTCTTCCAATTGGTGTTTCAATTAATTGACAACATATTAATCACCAGCAGAGCGATATTTTGCCAAATAAAGAAATTTCCATATTTTCATTACTAAAGCAATAAAGAGTTTTGTAAATTGCTCGAGTATGAGCTTATGGAAAACTTTTTGTGAGATGTGTCATTTTTCTTGTTTCATCACTGTTCATTTCCTATTATGGAAAAGTGACACATAGTGTAATATAGAGGTTTTCCGTATAACGACACGAATAATAATTTGCCTATAGCAAGACGAACCTATGACACACCTATTTCTGGAATAAAACACAAAATGAATTTTTGCGAGATGTGTCACTTTTCTTGCGGGTGAGCGAAATGATTAACCCTTTCCGGCACGGTCAATTTTTGTTGTAAGATGATGAAATGATTCACTGACACCGGAATTTTAAAAAGACTTTTTAGAAATTAAAAATATGTTACTTTAACAATTCATTGTAAAAGCAAAATTTTAATAAAATATTCTTGGTGCCGTTCGTAAGTTTGGAATTAAAATTAGGTATCCCGACCCGGGCATACTGTGCCGGAAAGGGTTAAATGTCAATTGGAACCAGAAATTCTTTCACAAAATAAGTTAAATTTTAAAAACGCAGATTTACGTTACATAAATCAGTTAAATAATTAAAAAAAATTCTGGTGTAAAATATTTTAATGAAACATGAGTAAAATTTCCGGGCGTTCTCGTGTTAAGAAACAAAAAATACTATTGGTAGGAGCTTGTATAAAACTTTGAGGGAATTTATTATTTTACCTACTAGTGCGCAGAAAGAATGAATCTACTGCAGATATAAGTAGGTTTCCCTTAAAACTAACCAATAAAGAAATATCTGAATTCCCTGTAATAACGAAACAAATATGTCAAACTCGCGAATAAAGATGATATATTACTTCTATCTAATTATTAGTTGAGCCTATCAAAACAGGTTGAAATAACAAACTTACTTATTTAGAACACAACAGTACACTTTGGAAGTTGAATACAAATATTCTTTGAAATATGCATGTTTCTGCGGATGTAATCTGTCAGATATGATATATGATGGCGAATTCAGATTTAGAAAGATAGATTTTCCTGGTTTTTATTCTTTTATGCTATATTTAGTCTCCTGAGTAAATTCAAAGATGCTGAAATTGAAGAATGAAGGTTTCTTTTTTTCAGTGGAAACTTCGGACTCATATTTTGATAAGATGACTTTTATATGGGATTTAAAATTGATAAATATAAGCATATGTAAATTTAAAGTAGAACAGGGAAATTTTTTTGTTTAACCCTTTGCACTCGAGGGCTCCGGAGCGGAGACATAATCTTTCTTTGCAAAATTTGTTTTTGGCACCAGTAATAAAGGAAAATAAAATGCACCTTATTTAATCAGAGCATTTTTGAAATTGGGTACTTGAACAAAACTTCTTTTTAAAAAGTGCCGATCGAATAAAATTTGTGTAAGAGACGCCTGAGCGCAAAGGGTTAATTATAAAATGCAGAGCTACCAAGTCTTCAGCTTTTTGGATACCAGTATTTTAATACAAGGTGAGACCGAAAAGTAAGGTGACTTACCCCTCCTTTCGAAAATGAGAACAGTCCAACATTCGGACACATGCGCATTACGATCTTCGGTATGTAACTTTAAAGTTCAGTGTCATTTGCATAGTTTCTTGGTTAGTGTTTGTTCGTGCAGTCGCTTAAACATAAGAAGCGGTAGTGCATTACGTAGGGTAACTCCGGGAGAGTCGGCGCATATGGGATAGATGCCGCAACCCTTGTATTTCTTGTAATTATCGATAGATGGTCGTCAAACGCACAGTATAGGTGCGCAATGAGATTATTTTAATCAGTGTAAAGCGTGAATCCAATTTCGATGTTTACTTGTAGAAGTACAATCCTTAAATTGACGTAAGTGCATGATTTCACTGTCCAAACTTTTAAACACATTATGTTTAAATACTTTTCATACACTAATTACTAAATGCATGCATGATTTAGAAGTCAAAACTAAATGTAGCGTTTGTATAGAGTACTATGTGTATGGTTACGCCATTCCTCTTAGCGATGGCAGGTAACTGTGATGGTTGACGTCTGCACCATGCAAAATGGGATACATGCCGCGCTGTTATTCCGGTATACATGCCGCAGTTTCTTTTGTACGGGATGATTGAGAGTTACTAACTTTTCCTTTTCTTTTTGCACAGACTAACCATTTTAGGCATGTTATCAAGTTTACTAAAACCAAAGGAGAAAAAGGGGGAAAATAAAAAGTAAGAAGGGCAAGAAAGATGCAAGTCAAGATGATAATAATGAAAAATTGGATTACGCGTAACGCAGATGTTCTTTGCAAACTACTCCAAAAAAGAGCAAGTGTAATTGGCTTCGTTGCATCATGTGTTTAAATGTAGTTACATAAAGATACTTTTTCGACACTTTTTCTGTATATTGTAGTCGGAAAAACAGGTCGTTTAACCCATTCGGGACCATAGGTGCATATAAACACCTTCATAAAGAGCTTACAAAATTTGTTTCTGGCACCAGTAAAAAAGAAAAGTAATATTTGCTTTGTTTAATTAGAGCATTTTCATGATTATTTCAGTAAAGGCAACTTCTTTTAAAAAAGTGGTACCAACCGAATAAAATTTGTGTAAAAGCCACCGGTCCCTAAAGGGTTAACAAATAAATTATGTAAACACAATTTTACTTTTTTTTCTTTTCCTTTTCTAATACATTGATGTTACGTTGTTGCTGAAATAACAATTAAAATTTAATGTAAAAAAATATGTCGATTATTTCAATAGTGAAAGTAGGCAACAATTATTAATTTGAATCTACTAATACGTTTCATTGTACTCATTTAGTTTCATTTTGTTATTAAATCGTTAATTATGGTCCAGATATGAATATTTTTTAAAAATATTTTTATTTATAATTTTATTCTGTTCTTATTACAAGCGCGGCATAACTACCGCACAAGTGCGGCGTCTCAGCCTGAATGTACGGGTGACGCGCCGCAGTGTAATGTTTTAGAAAAAAATTGTTAAAAATATTAATAATTTGTTTTGAATTTTTTTGTCGCAGTGCACGCGTTGTATATTTAACATTAAATAGCACAGCATGATTTTTTTTATTTTATGTCACCATGGAACTTCATACACAAATGCGAAAAAATGTGCGGCATAAATCCCGGAATTACCCTAATGGAGCAGAAAGCGAATGGGAAATTCTGTTTTAAAATGAGTAAAACTGCTACGGAAACCTTGGAAATGCTTTGAAGTGTGTATGGCGAAGAAATTTTATCTCGCAAGACAGCATTTCAGTGGATCAAGCGTTTCCGTGAAGGTCGTGAGAGCGTGGAGGGTGAGCATCGCAGTGGAAGACCGGTGATGAACAGAACCACGGCAAATGTTGAAAGAGTTAGGAAGTTATTGTTGCAAGATCGCCGTTTGTCCGTCCGAATAATGGCGAACGAATTTAAGCTTTCTCGTGAAATCGTCCGAACAATATTGAGGAAGGATTTGGGTAAACGGAAACTTTGCGCGACATTTGTCCCTCATTATTTAACCCTTTCAGGGGCAAGGTACTTCTATTCGTAAAATGTTGGAATGAGTGATTGACACCAGAATTTACAAACAAATTTATTTCAAAATAAGCAAAAGCTTTTGTTTACGTATTTGATAAAAGGAAATTTTTCATTCTGATAGTCTGGTGCCAGTGTGAAGAATTAAGTGGTCCAAAAATGAACCGCCTTCCTTGAAGGGGTTAAGTGATGAACAAAAACAACAGCGAATGGACTCCTTATTACCCTCATCTTGCGCTAGCCGACTTTTTCCATTTTCCACGACGGAAATTGGCACCGAAGTGACACCGATTTTCAAACACCCCAGACATTCAAGCTGCTGTTACCAAGGAACTTAAAATAGTCTCAAAGGAGGACTTTTTCAAAAGTTTCCAGAACTTGTATGAACATTGTCAAAAGTGTATTGTAGACGGCGGGAACTACTTTGAAAAACAGTGAGGTATTTATTAAAAAGCAGAAAAACCAACGTTTAAAATGCACAAATAATATATGAAAAGCAGCAAACAGCAAAGTGAGGTATTTATCTGCAAATATATAATACAGTGATTATTATGACGTCAGTCACCTCACTTTTCGGTCTCACCTTGTAAATAACGTTTTTTAATTTAATTTGAACATTTGTGCGATTTAAAAGAACAACATTTTCTCTAATATAATAGTGGTGTGCATAAAGCCGGAGACTTGGCAACTCTGAAAATGCTGAATACCGTTTTGTTAAATCAAAGACATTTTTTTACGGAATATTTATCTCTTTTAAGTTAAGATAGAATATTTCATGAGTTCCAGATGTGGAAATTATATAGAACAGATATGCAGACAGTAATTTAGCTATATTACTTTAAAATTGCAAAATATTAATTACGTAAAATAAAAACCTTTTAAGGGTAATTTTTGAAATTATTATCTTAAAGTCATAGGCGCCGGCTTGATGGGGGCAAAATAGGCAACCAGGCCACTTATACCACTAATCTTAAAAAGTATTTTTGTCCATTTAATCACTGTTATTATGTTTTAAAAAATAACAAAGTTTAAATTTAGTGGCGGAAGATTTCCTGATCCCCCCCCCCCCCCGTCAAGTCGGTACCAATGCACCGTCCTCTGGATACAAGGCCTGAGCGCTGACACAAAAATGACGGCTGTCATAGGTGGTGTTAATTCAGGGTATGTACGGTCTCTTGAAATTGAATACTAATAATATTTTTAAGTATTTTCGCATAATTTTTATGAGAGTAAGTAAGTCAAAGAAAACATTTGGAAAATAGTGCTGTATAAATTAAGGGGACCGTACAAACGCTTAAAACAATCCGCCTACGACATCCGCCATTTTTGTGTCAGCGCTCATGCCTAGTATTCAGAGGGCAGCGGCCTATGCTTAAAAGTAAAAGAATGCATTATGTTAATTCATAATTAGTTTTCCTAGGTGACCCACGGAAATCGGGGCTCCAAATGCTCTGGACACCAGGATTTTAAAGTAATTTTCTTCGCCTTATCTAATGGCAGAATTATCTGCGATTAAAGATAGCGTAATAAACTGTAAGAAATTAGTGGTGTCGAGCAGGGTCTGATTACCAACGGGGCAAGCTTACACCAGTAAAAATAAATAATTTTTTTTTTTCTTATTCATGGCCGCAGTTTAGCAGGAATAAGTAGTTTAAATAAGACAAAAAATTCTATTAATATTTACTGGTGTCAGATTGGTAATCATGCCCTGCTGTCGAGAGAATTTGGAGCTCTGATTTACGCGGGACACCTGGCAACACTATTCCAGTGGTGGAAAATTGGCGCAGAGGAGGAGCTTATTAACATCACTAAATTTTAGTAGCATTTTTAGGCTTATCTAAAGATGAAATTTCTGAGTTTTTCTTAGAATGAAGAAAACTTTAAAAACTTTTTGGTGTTAATAGGCTCAGCCTCTGCGCCAATTTTCCACCACTGCTGTTCATAACCAGTGGCGTAGCGTTCGGGTGGGGGGAGGGCTGGATCATTTTATTATCAGGATTATTGTTTGCTAAATTTTGCTTTGTTAAATCATATAACATTTAATGAATAAATAAAGCGAAATTTTCTATATAACTGTATTGGTAGTAAAATGATCCAGCACCCACCCCCTTAACTTTACGCCACTGTTCATAACCCATTATCATAGCTGCCCACTTTTATACTTTTTTCTTACCACTAAAATCTGAAAGAAAATTTTGCATATTTAATAGACAAAATCTGCCCAGGGTTGCCAGTTTGGGCTCCAATTTTAATTTGAAATTTCAATTTCATCCCGGAAATTTCGAAAGAAGAATTTTTACTTTATGTAATCGCTATATGTCTCTTATTTAATAAAGCATAAAGTACTATACTTTATTTCAGTATGATGACTAAATTTTTTAATAAAAATGGAGGCCAAACTGGCAACTCTGAATCTGCCATTAACTAAGTCAAAATATTCCGTAACACTTTCACGCCGGTGTGGTGAGTCACACTCAACTGGTTTGTAGCTGCAAAGTCTCGGGCTTTTTGCATACCAGTATTTTAATACAGAAAATGTTGTTTTATTTAATTAAAACAATTGGGCGATTTAAAGCAACAACATTTTCTCTAAAATAATAGTGGTGTGCAAAAAGCCGGAGACTTGACAACTCTGAGACAGTCGAGTGTGACCCACCGCGCCGGCGTGAACGTGTTAAAATTTAAAGTGGCAATAAAACAGCGCAAACGTTTGTAGGTACACCATTGTCTGCGGGTGTTGCTTTCACGCAACAGTTAAAATATAATGCACATGAAAAACTAACTACCTCGCTGCCGCTATTTTAGAATAAAGAAATTGCGTTTTTTAATTGCAGATACATAGCGATTAAATAAAGCGAAGATTAGAATTCAGAATTTATGGTGGCAACCGATTTTTAGTTAAAAAGGTTGAAGATACCTATTTTATTGTTTTGGCAGTTAATGTATTAATCCATAGACGCCAACATTTCAGTATTCTTCTGACACAAGCCAGACCCCGAGAATATACAGGGTGATTCGGAACTCCTGGGCAAATCTTTAAGACTAATGTCAGACGAACGTCTATTTGCACGCTTTTTGTATCAACATGAAAAAGAAACACCTTCGCTAGTAAGTGTTTCTTTTTCATGCTAAACAAAAAGCGTGCAAATAGACGTTAGTCTGACATTAGCCTACGGGGTGATAGAACACGCCCAGATAAGCTCAAAAGACTACACGATGCATGGTCTTAACTCAAGCAACGAAGCGCTACAGCAGGGTTGCTAGTTTGCCTCCATTTCTATTCAGAAAATCCAAATTCATACCGGAAATTAAAAATAGTATTTTTTTTCTTTATTTAATGACATAAATTTGTGATTACATAAAGTAAAAGTTCTTCTATCAAAATTTCCGATATGAATGTGAAATTTCAAAATAAAAACGGAGGCCAAACCGGCAACCCTGTGTTACAGGGCGCTTTCTGATTATGGAGAGAAAAATGCTTACTACACAATTAGGACTCTCAGACCACTCATAACTAGGGCTGGGCGATGTCTAAAATGAAATATCGTGATAAATCGTCAGCTTTATATCACGATATTCCGATATATCGATATTGCGACATATGAACAAAAAAGTATATATACATTATATATTTTATTAAAAATTAAAATTTAAAAAATATATATCACTCTCAAATAGATTAATAAAAAACTATGTATAAATAAGCAAATGTAAATAAATAAATGCTAAAAGAAACTAGTAGGATGTGCCAATGGCAGCAATTTCTTCTATTTCTACATGTTAATACTTCAAAATTCGCTATCACAGAGGCAAAATTAAATAACAATCTATTCCTGTCATGAATATTCTAAAGATTTAGGTGCACTAAATTGTATGCATTTAAAATGAAATATAAGTATCGCATATTTCAAACAAATCATTGAATTTCAGCACCAACCTTATTAGATGTCTGTAACCAAAATTCCTAATCTAAAAATCATAAAAGCAACACCTGTTGGACAGTATACATCCAAGCCTAAAAAGGATCTACTTATGTGAAACAGTAACAGAATAAGGTGTTTCATTAAAATTCGTGCATTAGTTTTTGAGATACAGATAATGCTAAAATTGTGGTAAATGCAGCACAACAGCGCCACCTATTGGACGATTAACACTAAAGCTTAATCAGCAACAAGTTATGTCAACGTCTGTCTGAATTTGAAATGTTATGAAAATACGTGCGATAGTTCTTGAGAAAAAGCTATAGCGGAAATTGTGAAAAATACAGCATAACTGCGCCACTTATGGGCTATAAACACTAAACACTAATCAGTAATATTTATGTCTACGTCTAAGTCTAACTGAATCTGAAGTTTGATAAATATCAGCGCATTAGTTCTTCAGACAGAGCTATTGCGAAAATCGTGAAAACTCAGCATAGTAGCGCCGCCTGTTGGGCCATTTACACCAAGAACTAATCAGCACCAATTTACAAGGTATAACTGAATTTGAAATTTGACAAAAATCCGTGCATTAGTTTTTGAGATAGAATTATTGCGGATATCGTAAAAAAATGCACCTACCTGTCAAGTAATTTACACTAATTTATAACGAGATATAAAAGAATCTAAAATTTTGTTAAATTCCGTGCATTAGTTCTTGAGATAGAGCGCCTACAAAATTTGTGTTACAAAGAGACAGACAAACGTTTTTTAAAAATAGTCAAATCGTGTTCAAGACTTTCTAAACATATAAATC
The DNA here is from genome assembly GCA_963932465.1 of Maratus speciosus. Classification (NCBI taxonomy): domain Eukaryota; kingdom Metazoa; phylum Arthropoda; class Arachnida; order Araneae; family Salticidae; genus Maratus; species Maratus speciosus. The sequence continues at coordinate 434,435,310 of OZ010787.1, forward strand.
GGTCGAAACCCGGATGACAAAATTTTCATGAATCCAATACTTTCTTCTTGTAAAGACAGTAGAAAGTAAAAGAACTAAAAAAAATCGTTAACAGAGAGAGAAAAGTAATAGTTTGGTTAAAGTCAATTTTTGAATTGTTTATATTTTATAATTGTTAAATAATATTTATATTGCTGTTGTCCTGTTATGCTTAAAATTGTCTTACTATGCGTCGGCGTCCCCGACAAAAACTCTTAGTATATTTTATTTCCTTTTTATATCCTCCAGTTGTTTTTTTTTAAGAAAAAATAAAACTGCGTGATCTGCGAATCATAATCAAATGTGTTTAAAAATTTACCTTCCCCTTGATTTCGTTCTTCCATCGTCCATGTATGATGTGTACATGAAGCGCAATAATTAACCCTTTGGACTCCGGCGCCTTTTACACAAATTTTATTCGGTCGGCACCACTTTTATAAAAGAAGTTTCCTTCAAGTACACAATTTCAAAAATGCTAAGATTAAATAGGGAAATTTTATTATCCTTTATTACAGGTGCCAAAAACAAATTTTGAAAGGAAAGATGGTGTCGCCGCAGTGGCGACTACGGAGTGCAAAGAGTTAAATAACTTTATGCAATAGCGGATAAGGATTTTAATGAGTTACTGTCCCTTTCAACTAATTTCATGCTATTACATTTAAAAAATCCGTGAATGTGCCAGAAATTTTTGCGTGAAATAATACTTTTTTGAGAACAGCCCTAAGAATTTAAACTTAAAAATTCTGAATTAAAAAATATATTTTTTCCTAATCTTTAAGACTATTTCTTATGCTTGTTCTATCCGGCAACTTGGATGAGGATCTCCTGCGTTTCGACCAATGTCCGCTAAATGAAGAAAAAAAAACCTAACCTCCCCCCCGCCCCCCAACACACACACCTAACAATTTACGTCTCTCCTCTTTTGATTGTCAGTACACAAACTTTAACTGCTTAATTTTTCTGCCCTGTTTGTTATTTTGAATTCTAGTGACATTAAATAAATATTGACATCTAAATATTCTCTCCCACTCCCCACAAACAAACAATGAGAGAGGCAGTAAATGCCAAATACTCACATATGTCAATTTTTAAAAGAAACTACCAGTAGAAAAAAAAAACGAGCTTCAGAGAAATAGAGAGATTTCAGAGAGAAAAATATCTGCATAAAAAAAAGAACCTGGAATAAACATTAATACATATTGCTATGGAAGTATTATTTCATTTGTCCAATTAAATCCACTGTTGTAAATAAAATGTAATATTTCATTTATTTATCTCCCTGATTCACATATTGTTCAATAACAACGAACAAATATTCATTCAAAACCGCTGAAATCTAAATACCAGATTGAAAAAAAACAAAAAAAAAAAGAACAATATCATTTGCTGTCGGCAACTGCATGAGAAAAACCAACTGTATCATATTTATCGCCCGTCATCTGAACCCCGAAACTATCACTTTTTCCCCTTTTGAAAAACCGTTAAGGCTGAGAGAAATCACAGCGTAATACCATGATAATACCATGATAGTATCATGCTTATCGGAAACTGAGGGTTCGGTTAATATCACGGTTGAAGCTGGGAGAATCTTGAGGAGTGATTATGGTTTAGGGTGAGACGTATCATGATGATCGAAACCGATTATTCGGTATTTAATGTCATCATGGTTTAGGCAGGGAGAAACTATTCCGTTAGTATCATGATCATGATAATCGCGGTTTACATCACGATTTTGATAATCGCGATTTACATCACGATTACGATAATCGTGATGTACCGTTGTATAGGATTTTTGATGTCGTTATCACGATTTATAATTTATATCGATTTTTTTGGTTTTATCGATATATCGCCCAGCCCTACTCACAACCGTAGCACCATGCATGAAATGCATGACTGCCTTTTCCTGATTAGTAAAACCAGCCATCCTCTTTGCAATCACTGGCACCGCACCCTGAATACTAGGCCTGAGCGCTGGCACCAAAATCACGGTTGTCGTAGGCGGATATTTTAAAGTTTTTGTACGGTCCTCTGAATTCAGACACCAGTATTTTCCACAAGTTTTCTTTGACTTATTTAATCTCAGAAAAATGAAGCGGGAAAAACTTTCAATAATTATTGGTATTAAAATTAAAGGGACCGTACAAACGCTGAAAAACAAAATACGCTTACGAAAGCGGCCATTTTTGTATAAGAGTTCAGCCTAGTATTTAGGGGGCGGTGATCCACGGTAGAAATGACTATTTGTAGGAAAGCCAATGGAGTTATGAATAAAAAGGAGGAGACATTTAGAGTATTGTCTACCAGTTGCGAGTGGAGTAACTGAGGAGGTTGTCACAAAATGGCGGCTGCTTTTTAAAAAATGAGAGCTACAGTTTCTGATTACCGCTAAAGCAAACTTCCCACCAGTAAAATTGGATATAAAATTTCGTCTTATTAAAACGTCTTATTCATGGAAATATTTTCTCACAAATATGGTAAAATTTTCTATTTTTGCTTTTACTGGTGCCAGTCTGCCTGGTAAAAGAGTCAGTTTGTTTCAATGGTTGTCACAATATGGCGAAAACGCAGGGCCTGACTTCCCCAAAAGTAAACTTCCACCAGTAAAAATGAAAATCTTTTTCTGCCCTTATTAATAACTGAAATTTTGCATTAATAAGGAGTTTAAATAAGGAGAAAATTTCTATAAAAATTTACCGATGGAAGTTTCCACCGGCTGTAATCAACCCTTCGAAAGCGGTTATAGTTGAAGCTTCACTATTTGAAGGCTATGTCAGTTCCTCTTTATTTATAGTTACATGGGAAAAACAAGCGCTTTGTGTATTTAACGACAGCGCCGTCTAACGGTTCGCTGTTTGAGATACGCCCAAGCATTGTATTGCAAAAATAGCTTGTTTAACTTTGTTCTACAGGCCTCTCAGCAGGCTACTATTTTCATATTCTATTAGTACCACAATTTAAAAAAATAAATTTTGTAGCAACTTTCTCTTGCAAATGTCAAAGTATGTATGAAAAATTTCTGTTTTGAGAAAGTTGTGCGAAATAGAATTAAAAAATAGCCGCTTGTGACAGCCCTGGTTCTACCAACCTTTAACCCCTTAACGGTCGCATTAATTTACGGTTTAAAAATTCAAATTGCTTATTGGCACGCGGCATTTCTATTTCCACTATACTTCTGTTCTAACGTTCTTCAGAACCTGTTCTAGCGTCCTCAGAGCCGTTCTGATTGGCTGGCCAGATTCAGATGAAGTGGCTAAACGTCCGAGCACCGTTTGCATATATTCGGATGTTTGTTTTCAGCTATTTCGTTTCTGATGCAACATAAGTTTGATTTGAATAAATTATTTTCCATTTTTAAATGATGAAACTGCTATTTTCTACTTGAAAGTATTAAAAAATGCCTGCATAAAACAAACCTCCATCATTTCCAAACTAAAACTTTTTTTTTTTTTTTCAAACCTTTTAAGATTAAGACTGTTTCATAATTTTTCAGGGTTCGCACACTCCTTGGAATTTCCAAGGACTCTGGCACCACTTTTAAAAAACAGAATTCGCAACCACCGCCTTTATCCACAGATTTTGCAGTATTTTTCTGCTGTGATATACTTTGAAAATACTGCTAAATTTTAGTGGTAAAACTGTGCGAACCCTGTTTTTAATTGTTATTTCTATTAAAAATTATAAAATAAAATATATAATTTATATTAAAAACGCTTGTCACTTATAAAACACTGCAATTGCAGGGGAATTTGCATAACTAAACCATGAAAAAAATATAAAACCAGGGTTATTTTTGAATTTTTTATTTTTGTAACCCTGATACCAAAAATAAACCTGAAAAGTATTCTTTTTTTAGCACTGAATATGGAATTTTTAAATATGTTTCATGGAGGTATAGGAAGATTCTGTTGCAAATTCAGGGGACAGTTAGAAAGTATCCCCCCCCCCCCCCAAAAAAAAGAAAAAGTTTCTGATTTTATATTTTTTCATGATTTAGATATGCAAATTCTCCCTGCAACTGCAACGTTTTATAAGTGAAAATGCGTTTTTATTATAAATTATAAATTTTTTAATAATTTTTAATATAAATAACATTCAAAATTTATGAAACAGTCTTTATGACTATCTTAAAAGGTTTGGAAAAAAAAAATGGTTTTAGTATGGAAATGAGGGAGGTTTGTTTTATACAGGTATTTTTGAATACTTTCAAGTAGAAAATAGCATCTAAAAATGAAAAAATTTCATCATCTAAAAATGAAAAATAATTTATTCAAATCAAACTTATCTAGCATCAGAAACGAAATAGCTGAAAAGAAATATCCGAATAATATGTGCAAACGATGCTCGGGCGTATGGACACTTCATCTGGAGCTGGCCAGCCAATCAGAACGGCTCTGAAGGACGCTAGAACAGAAGTCTAGTGGAATTAGAAATGTCGCTATTGGCACCACTTTTTTGAAAAAGAAATATTCACCTTATCTAATGACAGGTAAAATGATACCATAATAAAGCCAATTACACTATTTTATAAAACCGGTGGGACTCAAACAAAAAAGAATAAAATGAATAAAAGACAGCCCGTGAATATGACGGGAGTGAGAATTAAGGGGTTAAAGTTTCTCTCATGAGTTCTGATTCGCTCAAAACTTCTCAGAAGGAAATTGGGTCTAATTTAAGATACAGCCCCTCCCCTTTCTCTTGAGTTGTTTACTTGTAATTTCTTTATTTTTTCTTTTAACTTTCATCCATATTAGCCATCTTAGTTAGTAACACTATTCCGCATGAGTAAAATTAGCAACCATTTGTTAGATATTGTTTAGAAAACATGGTTATCTCCACAATCAGAAAGCTCCCTGTAGTGCTTCGCTGCTTGAGTTACGACCACATGCACTGTATAGTGTTCCGAGCTTGTCTAGACGCATTCTATCGCCACTTAAAGTTTTGCCCAAGATTCGGATTCACCTTGTACTTTAGGAAACGATTCTTATTCCTTTGTTGAAGATTTATCATTATTATTATATTTTACTTCTTAAATAAAATTTCTGATACGAAACATGATTGAATTCAGTTAAACTCCGGAAGAATACAAAAATCTTGGAATCTATGTTTAACCCCTTAACAGTGACATTTTTTTTCTTACAAAAAAATTAAAAATGGGGCTGGACACCACTTTTTCCATAGGCTAGTTCCATGGGTTTTTGTAGTGCAAGTCACATAGCTAATAACTGTTAGGCTTGTTGGCCACCGTTATTTTCAAAAAGTTTGCTTAGCTTTCTACAATTAATGAGATATCTGCCTTAAAATGAGCTACATTTTCCCGTTCCAACATACTGGTAGCCAAAAATCGTAGCATGTGACTGACACTACACCTACTCATGGAAATAGCCCATACTAAAATTTTGCCTTACTTAATCGAAAAATATCTGACAATCAATAAAGAGAAATTTACAGTTAGAAATTAGTGGTATCATAATGCTTTTAATAACGAAGCAAGCAAAGTGTTCTTGCCCGAATCCAGTTCGGGCCACACTGTTAAGGGGTTAAACGTAACAAACGTAATGCTTTATATTCTATAACATATTTGTTTATAGAAATTTCTTTTATTAGTTTATAGAAAGTCCACTGAGATAAACATGTTAAAGACATTTTAAAACGTTTAAGAAATAACCACGCATAAAAAATAATAAATTTCTACTATCCAATATTAGTCTGAAGCGAATTACTTTGGTTAGAGCCATTACCTTTAATAGGGTCATTTGTTTTTGTTGGAAGTATCTGCATAACATTATAGAATTTATAAGAGCTTGAAAAATGTAATTTCATTGGAACCCTTTACTACCAACTCATGTAATCCAACTTAATGAAATCTAAACAAAATAAAACTGATGTGTGGAATTTAAATTTTTATAGGGTCTCGTAAGTGTTTTGTGAAAATTGATGTTATTTAGGAACCATATATGCCCATTTTTATACTATGTGAGCCGTTGATTTTAACCCTAGATCTACCGGGAATTTTATTCAAGTTTTAATAAAACGTTCTACACCAGAATTTTTATTTAAAACTATTTAACTTATTTATTTACCTTATTTTTGTTTGGTTTATATACTTAGTTTATTTTAAAGAAATTTCTGGTTTGAATGAATATTTTGTATGTACCTGTCGGGTCCAATGGACCCGTCTGGTAGACGGAGGGTTAAAAGTGGGGCAAGTCCGTTTTCTGAAAAAAAATAGTTAAAGCAAATTAACATAAAATGTATGTTTTTAATCAATTCACAATACATATCTTTTAGTATCAGTATAAATTTTTTACTAGTAATTTATTTGGTAAATGATATTTAAAATGCGTTGATTTTGAAAGTGAGTCAAGTTCACTTTGAATAGAAATGTTTTTATGTTGCATAAAATAATATTAACAGGTATAATCAGAATTTCATCCTAAATACTTTATAAATCTTGACTATTTAAATTAAGAACTATACCAGGTCATCAAGGACGAAATTTGTAGAAAAAAGGCAAAGTTTGTTGATAACTTACAAACACAGGGGTCGCATTGTATAGGGAAAATTTTATTGTTCGTACCGGAACCATTAATCAGTAATCTTCATGATCATTTTATTTAAAATATTCTATAGAAAGTTACGATGAAGATATTATTTTCAAAATAGTGGTAGGAACAATAAAATTTTCCCTATAAAGTGCGACCCCTACAAATATAAGGAATTATTTTATTGAAACTTAACCCTTTCAGGGGCAAGGTACTTCTGTTCATAAAATGCTGAAATGCGTGACTGACACCAAAAATTAAAAGTAGTTTTATTTTAGAATAAGCAAAAGCTTTTCTTAACATACTCGATCACCCGACTGGAGCACCAGCCAAAGAATGACATAGGATGTAACGCTCCGGCGGAAAATCCCCACGACAATCACCGATGCCGGACATCGGAACACACCCAAAATAACAAGTAGAAAATGGCACATATTCTGACGTACTTACATCAGTAAATCATAAATTTACAAAACAATTGATGTTGCTTTCATCGTAACAATAAAAATATAAAACGATAGTGAGGTGACTTAAATGTACAACAAAAGTCAAGACTATAGATCTTTGTTCAAGATTATGGCGTGTTAATGCTCATTAAAGTTCACTATTCACTAATGTTCATATCAGCTCAGTGTTCGAAAAAAAAAAGTGGTCATAAAAGTTTAATATAGGAAAAACTAACTTGAAAAAAAACTCACCATAAAGTTCAGACTTCAAGAAAAAATCTCCGTTAAAAGAAATGTCAGACAATGGACAGTTACTATACAAGGCACAATGTTGAACTCGATTTTGATGTAGTGTCAGAAAACCACGTAATATCTGTAGCGAACCACTGAGAAGTATTAACCCCTTAACCTACGATCTAAAATCAACAGCTCCACGGTTTGGCAAATCCACAGCTACCACTAAAATTTAATAGAGATTTTCGCCTTGTTTAATCATGGAATTTCGACGATTAACCCTTTATCTACTGAATTATGAATTCATGAAAATTTTATCTTCTAAAGCATTTTTCGTGAATTGTTTAAACTACATTAGAAGATTTACATAATCATTTAATACATTTTAGAAGGATTTCAGAAGGATTGGAGGATTTAGAAGGATTAATTGAATTTGAATTTATAGGGATTTTGTACAATATTTATAACCCCACTGAAATCTTTTATTTTAAATATTTTTCTTAGTATTTTGTTGAATTAGGAAATGTACAAATATAATGTTCTAACAATAGAAATATAGAAATGTTTCCGAATTTAAAAAATCCCCCCCCCCTTCCCCAACGCCAAGAAAGCTGAAAAGATACAAAGGCAAAAGAAATCATCCTTTTAAAAATATTTTTGTTTTGTGTAACTCATAATGCTTTTGGAACAAGATAAAGTAATGTACATATAACTCATTCTAAACTGTATTACAATTAATCGATCTATTAAATGAATTTTGTATCAAGTTATTTTAATGGTACTTATAAGTACCGTCAGTACATAAAGGGTTAAATTAAACTATATTTACTGTGAAATTTTAGTGGTAAGAAGAATTTACATTTGGCTCGATCATCGTACGCGGGCTATGCCCGTCATTGTAGGTTAAGGGGTTAATAGTATGATAGAAGCAAATAGCTACAAATGTAAAGATTATCAAAATTTATACCCAATAAATGAGTATTCCCTATTAACCCTAGAACTACCGAAAATTTTACTCAAGTTTTATAAAAACATTCTACACCAGAATTTTTACTTAAAACTATTTAATTTGTTTATTTAACTTATTATTGTCTGATTTATAAATTTAGTTTGTTTTGAAGAAATTTCTGGTTTGAATAAATATTTTGAATGTACATGTCGGGTCCATTGGACCCTTCTGGTAGACAGAGGGTTAAGTGCGTTGTACATAGCACACAATTTTCTATAGTTTGAGCGGGTGTGAAGAGAACGTTTCGAATGTTCCATCTCAGAGTACAAATCCTGCTGAATTTAAATGTACAAGGCATTAACGAACAATGTCCAAACAAATAATGTTGTATACTTCCTACATCACAGCAGTTGCACCTGTTATTTGGGCGCTTTCCTATTTTAAACAGATACTGTGGAAATGTTCCATGTGTAGAAAGAAAATAACATATCACCTGGGACTCACACAGAAATAAATCAACTTTGTTTAATATCGCATAAGTATCTCTTCCCTTGTCCGAATTTTACCAAGAAATCTGCCATTGATCATGTAGAAGTGTTTTAAAATTACGTCTTAACGCTCTCGCTGCGTAATTCTTTGCGATGAGCGTCTTTTACAGAATTTTTAATCGTTTTTCACCGATTCTTTAAAGCAGAAATTTGTGCCTATCGTAATCGGGGAAAATGTCCTGATTAAATCAGACAAAGTTTTCGCTAAAAAATAACTGGTAGGAATAACCAAATAATATTAATTTGACGGAAAAATGCACGCCCGAGCATACCTCGGGCTGCTCAACGAGAGGGTTAACACTAGAACGCCCGGAAGGAGTCGATTCGACTCCGACCATATGAATAAATGTCAACTGGAACCGGAAATTCTTTCATAAAATAAGTTAAATTTAAACAACGCAGACTTACGTTAAATAAATCAGTCAACTAATTTTAAATAAAAATTCTGGTGTCAAATATTTTTATGAAACTTGTGTAAAATTTCCGGGCGTTCTAGTGTTAATAAACGTACTTAGCCCTTTCAGGGGTGCCGTTTGCAGTCTGCAAACAGCTAATTTTAAAATCTAAACTGCCAAATGGCACCAGTAATTTTTTAATACAATTTTGATCTGATAATATGTGTGAAGTATATGCTTTTAATTATTTTCAAATAAATTTGTTCACAAATTGCGGTGTGAATTAATTATTTGAACCTTTTTAGAGCAGAAATGCCTTGTCTTTGAAAGGGTTAATAAAAGGGAAATTTTCATTCCAATATTCTGGTGCCAATGTGACATTTAGGAATTAATATAAGGTGGTCCAAAAATGAACCACCGCCCTTGAAGGGGTTAAGGAATTATTTTATCCCAACTTCAACGATAATTCATAGGCACTCTGAGATGGATCAGACTCAACGGTGACCTTTAGTTCGTTATTATCGACCCCTGATTTTGGGCGACCGCGTGGCTCATCTGTGAGCAGTGTTGCCAGATTGTTGATAGTCACCGTTTTTTTGAAATAGAAATATTCGGCCTATTTAAAAAACGATTACAATTTCTGAAAAATAAGGCGAATTATACTATTTTAAAAAAGTGGTGTAAGTCAAATAATCTGAATTAAAAAAGTCCCCAATCTGGCAACACTGTCTGTAAGGTCAAAGTTACCTGTACGATATTTGGCGAACCAATTTGATACTGCCTGCTGCGTAGTAACACTAGAGCCAAATACACTATTAAGCCTTAAATACATAGTGATGCATATATGCATCCCTTTTTATTTAACTCATAGCAACCACTATATTTATATAGAAATATTACTCCTGTAAAAATTACAAAAATATGCTGCTAAATAAAGTTAAAAATCTATCTTAAAATTCTGGTGTCAGATATTTAATATAAGAACAAAAAACACAATTCCAAAAGAATAATTCATGCATTTAAGCGTTAAGTTTTACAAAATAAAAAAATATATAAAATAAGGCATTTAGATCAATACTTATTAAAATATTTAGTGACGTAATTATTCTGACGTAAATATTATATGTCATTAAAAAAGGCGCATTTTACCATTTCAAAAAAGTGGTGCCAATGAATAATTTGAATTAAAAAAAAAAGTAACCCATCTGGCAACACTGTGTCCTTGCGTAACGGTGTCGTTATTTTGCGAATGGTAACAGCAGATGATTAACCCTCTAATTCACAGAAATCGTTCCAGAAATTCCATAATTCAGATAATCTGAATTCATACCAGAAAATTTCAATAATAATTTTGCTTTATTTAATGATGGAATGTTTGCTATCAAGCTCTTACCGATCGCATTAAATTGCGGTTAAAAGATTCAAATTGTCTATTGGCCGCACGTTTTTGAAAAAGATATATTCACGTTATTTAATGACAGGTAAAATGATATCATAATAAAGCCAATTACACTGTTTTATAAAACTGGTGGGAATCAAACAATCAAAATAAAAGACACAGCCCGTGAATATCGCGGGAGTGTTGATTAAGGGGCTAAATAAAGCAAATAATGCTATTTTATATTCCACGTGCGACTGTCGGATATCTGAATTAAAAAATCCACTACACTAGAAATAGTGGTTGTAGCATATATGCTACCATGGGCATTAGAGGGTCAATTTTTACTTTTACAGTATTTCTTTTTTAATGTCACACATTTTTTAATTTTAAGCCGTGGAATAGGGAAAAAATGTACTTAGAAATGCAGTTTGTTTCAAAACTGCATTGTAATGTATTTGAAAACAGTATCGCAATTTACTCATTTTTTTGTGGTTTTAAAAATAATTAATTTTGAAGCATGATTTTTTTAAACATCTATCTGTACCGCCTGCAGACGATTATGAACGATAAATCCGTTTACACTGAAGTTAATATACATATTTCAGCATTTTTTCAGGTTATCTCATAACGAAGCTAAAACTTCATCAATAAAATAAAATAATATAAACAGAAATTTAACAAACATGTAATCTAGCTACGCGCTTAAACAACTGAAATGATCAGAATTAAAATGTACAACGGTGAGTCACGAAATCTTTGGCAATTTCTTTAGCTATAAACCATAGCTGTTTTACGCTTTTTTCCTACCACTAAAATTTTATAGTAAGTATTATCTTATTTAATCGTCGGAATCTCATGATTAAAGAAGGCAAAAATCTGTATAAAATTTTAGTGGTAGCAAAAAAGCGTAAAGGTTGGCAGCTATGTATAAACTCTTACGAAAGAATCGCTTTTAGTAAATTTCTAAACTTTATTTGAATGCAAATTGATACTTTTCAAATAAAAATACTTTTGGGTGTTGCAAGTGGGAGACCTATAAAAATATATTAATATAAAAAATGGTTTTACCTTATATTCTGTAACCCGGGAAAACCGGTTTGGATCTCCTAGTAATTATAATAACAAGAAATTTAATATTTTATTTTACTTAAATATTTTATTATTCTATAGAAAGGTTATAACAAAGAAAAAATTACTTTTATAGGAAAAAGAGGGAAAAAAATAAGAAAAAATATTCTGCAATAAGTTGTATATGTGTAATTATTAGGTCGTCAAGGAAGGAATTTGTAGTTAATAATCTTGCCAACTTTAACAGCTAATTATATTGGCTTCATATTTTACAGCTCTGTCTCTTTTGTTGGAAAATCAAACATCTCACCTAGGGATGCCAGTTTGGTCTCCATTTCATTCAGAAATTTCGAGTTCATACCATAAATAAAGAATAATATTTTATGCTTTATTTAATAAGAGACATTTAGCGATTACATAAAGTAAAAATTCTTCTTTCGAAATTTACAGTATGAATTTGAAATTTCGGATTAAATTTGGAGGCCAAACTGGCAACCCTTCTCACCTGTTTAACCCTTTATCTACTGCATTATGATCTACTGTAATTTTTTTCATGTAATTTTTTTTTCATTTACTACAATGAAAATTAAAGGATAAACATAAAAAAATACTCGCCCGTGAGAAATTTAATTAATTAGAGGTAATTAATTAAAGTGGGACTTTAAAGTACCGTTATGACTAAAATAACGGTGACCTATGACTAAAATATCGTAACAGAAAATCCACAAAGTATTTTAAGTGACACCAGAATTGTGGTAAAATATTTTCGATTTGATGAGTATGTGAAATATAGTCCTTTTTCATATTTATAAACAAATTTTTTGGAAAATTCCGTTGCCGATCATTTATTTCAACACTTTATCATTAAAAATACTTTGCCTCTGAAAGGGTTAAAAAACTACTTTTTTTTAGATTTTGATCTTGTTAGCAGTCCTTTAGTCATGTGACGTCTATATTTCAGTGACAACATGTTCTCTCGCATCTCCACATATTCAACATATGAATTTACATGTGCCATTTCTAGCACAGTAAAAAAGAGCCAGTGCCTCAACTTTTTTGATTTCCTATGAAAAATTATAATGAAACAGAAAAGAAATACTAGAAAAATTATTACTACACTACATTTTAATAATTATATTTTAAAGCAGATGAAAACGATGAATAACTACACAGACGAAAATAGATTTTCTTCAACACCCAGTGTACTGACGATACTTATAAGTACCACCGAGTAATTCAACTGTCAAATGAAATACATACACCATTCACCTAAAATAGCTAGTCAAATTGTATTCTAAGAACATGATGAACACATAAAAAAAAATCTAATACTTATCTTATATCCTTTACTGTGTTTCCAGCGATAAAAAGACGAGCGTGACAAGCTGTAGAAAATGTCGGCACAAAACACATCGACTGTTTCAAAGATAGCCTCCTTCCTCGCTAAAATAACAAACCTAGAACTACTGCTGCCATGTATCCGGATAAAGTGGAGTTAAAAGAGTGTTTTTCTAAAGTACTATTAGAATATTAGTAATATTCACTATCAGATGAAAGTTTAAAGTGAGTGCTACTTATAAGTACCGTCAGTAGATAAAGGGTTAAAGAAATCATTGTAAGCTCTAAATAATATTAAAAATTTCTTTAAAAATTAGTTTTGTTGAAAATGGAGCGGTCAGAAATTCACACTATCAGGAAGTATGAGTTCTTAAGTGGAACTACGGCATCGCAGACCGCCCCAAACCTTAACCTTTAAAAGCATGATTTTTTATTTTGTTTCGAAAAAAATATGTATGATTCTCAGAAAGATTTATTACACAGGAAAAATAATGAAAAAAATTACCAGTACAATTAACAAAATTTACTATAAAAATTATTTAATCTGTCCATTAACCCATTAAGGGCCATCATGTTTTAAAGGAACTTTATTCAGTTCACACCACTTTTTGTTAAACACTTACTTTTACTTTATGAATCACTGAATTAAATAAAGTAAATTTTTCTTTTCTCTTTTACTGGTATAAAAAAAATAAAAAATCACAAATATAATGTTGTGAAAACGTAGCGTCAGTTTTTAATGGGTTAATAAAAGAAGATTTTACTTTTCTTACAAAAAATATTATTCGATCACATTTTATTCAGAAAGCATAACGAAACAATCGAAGTTAAATATTTTTTAACCCTTAAATGCATAACTATTTATTTTATTTTGAAAAAATTATAGGATTCTCTGAAACGCTTATAACTCGGGAAAAATAGTAAAAAAAAAAAAAAAACAGAGATACATTTTTCATATAATACATCAACCTTTTCTTATATTGCGCATCTGCAAGACAAGTAAAAACTACTGTCGTAACTAAAATATTGCAACTTATTTGACGACTTAGAGAAGTTAAGGCAGGATATGTCATAATCACAGTGGAATTTTTGATTAACTGCAATTTTTTTATGGCCGTAAGGACAATACGTCGTTTCAAGGAAAAATAGGAAATTATTTCGAATCATCCTAAGAAAAAAAGAACACATATCACTGTTACAAGAGTCCGTTTCTGTTTATGCTGAAGTTCAGTTTATATTCGGGTTATATTAATACCATGAATCTGGAGTCAGATTTGAGGGATATTATTGACGTTCTGATCCAGAGAAACAACTATTTCGCTCATGAGAAAAACTCCTTGCTATGTTAGCAGACGATAGTAAGCACCGTAGAGAACTCGTATTTAGACGCATAAAAGTAGAAAACAATGAGAGCCAGCAGAGAAGACCGCTACAAAACAAGAATAAAAGGAAGTTTAGGGTTCCAAAAATAGATTTTGCATCAGCAGGCAATGTCAATTTAATTGATGGGAATCAAAGATTAGAGGGATATCTGAAAAAATGAATGGAGACTTAACTTACCAGCTGATTAGGGTAAGAAGAAATTGAAAGGTTCGAGAATGGTGCACTAAATGCGGGCACTGAAATTCTTTTAAACCTGTTGAAATTGCCATGTCACACACAAGTAACGGATAGAACTGTTAAATTAGTAACATAGCCCTTTGAATCCGTATCTATATATGAAAGAAGGGAAGGATACATTGGGACTCAAATTGAATTATGTTCCAGAATGAAGACTTTCGATACAAAACGCAATTACAAAATACAAAATGAATGTATTTAAAAACTCGTATTACTCTTACCTATTATAATTATCATTTGCTTATTAAAAAGGAGGAGTTAAATGTAAACATGGAAAAGGAACATATATTGTAGTCGAAATTAATAAAAATGTCAAGCATTCATGTATATATTGATTTTTATTATTTAATAATATTTTCAAGTAAACCTGAAATAAGTCAAATTTTGTCAGATTTCATAATGTTTTAACCCTGTTGGGGCACATGAAGATGATGTTCAAGGGATTTGAAACTTTTTACATATGGTAAGGGGACACAATAGCATTGTATACACAAAGAGACAATAACAAATTAATTTTTTTAAATAGCTATTAAAACCCAGGAAAATTAGCGTAATTTAGCTAAAATTAGAGGATTTTGCGCCCCGTGGGGCGCATGAAGATGATGTTCAAGGGATTTGAAACTTTTTACATATGGTAAGGGGACATAATAGCATTGTATCCACAATGGGCTAATAGCAAATTAATTTTTTTTAATAGCTATTAAAATTCAGGAAAATTAGCGTAATTTAGCTAAAATTTGGCGATTTTGCGCTTCTTGAGGCGCATGAAGATATCAATTCAGGGGCGCAATTTTTTTTTACATAATAAGCAATACAATACGCAACTTTCGTACACAGGGCCGATTTTAAATTGATTTTTTTTTATTCAACGCTCCACCTTAGACCAATAAAGCTTGACTTGTCGTGAGGATTTTGGGCAAAAACTCGGCAAGCCTGCCATACTTCCGACATAGAAAGTGACCACGAAAAACAAATCTGCAGTCAAAATCTAAGAAGCAAAAAGGGCCTGGTTGGAGATTGACCTTAGCTATCTCGTGCAAAAAAGGGGGTTGGGGATAGTGGGAGGAACGCTGCCATTGTTTTAACATTAGCTTGCCAGTGTCTTCGCGTGACTAGTATAAGTACTTATGTACTAGTGTAAGTACTTGTTATGTACAGAATGTTCTAAAAGGATTTTATTCAAAACGAACGCATAGCTGCCAATTTTTACGCTTTTTTGCTGCCACTAAAATTTAATGGAAATTTTTGCTTTGTTAAACAGAAGGTTTCAGTGATAAAATAAGACAAAATTTAATATAAAATTTAAATGTACCACTAAATTTACTTAGTAGTAAAAAAAAAATAAAAGGAAGAAGCTATGCTTATGATTGTTGAATTGCCTCAGTCGCCCAATAGCGTATTACCGCGACCAACGAAATACAAGCAGTGTTTCCAGTGGTCTACTTTTTTAACCCTTTAACCGGCTGCTCCGGATTTTTCCGTTTCTAGAAATCGTGTTAAAATGGCTGCAGACCAAATTATTTTAAACAGAATTTTATTTTGAACCACATATCGAAAGAAGTGATATGGAAGATATTATAGCATCAAACTGCGATTAATAAATATATATGACCTGGAATTTACAAGCATTCTTATAAAAATACAGGAAAACCCTCAGACAGTGGAAGAGTAAAATTCAGATTGCTTGTTTCCCACCACTCTTTTAAAAGCGCATAATTCGGCTTTCACCCGCATTATTTAATCCGTCATTAAATAAAGTGACTATTCCTGCTTTAAAAAAGTGCTGAGAATCACGCAATCCTAACAAAAAAAGCAGCCCATTTTCAACACTGAATACAAGGCCAGTCCGTGGTGTGACATCAAGGTAATGACGTCATAACCTTGAGATCACTTGGTTCGAGGTTACCAACGAAATCATACTGTTAATGCATTATATATAGTTAATACGAAATCATAAAGATCATACAGTTAAGATTCTGAAAAGAAAACATAATTTTTCAAAACTCAACAGACAAATTTTAGATCTAGGTTTAAAATGAAAGAGTTTTACTACATTCTAAGGAATTATTTATAAATCGCACAAACTAGTTTTTTTTTGACATAGTTTATAAATTTATACACAGAAAAATTGTAAAATGGATCTTGTTTTTATTTAATTTCATTTAACCCCTTAACGGTCGCTTAATATTTGGAAAAACCATCAAAAAATTACCTATTTTTTTATTACAGAAATTCAATAATTATAAGGTTTTTATATAAAATATGCAATTAGTTTTCTTTTTAGGGTAAAAAAAAAAAGATGTTATAGAATAAATTCACATTTGTGGAAAAGCCATCATGCGAGAATTTTGTATTTTAATGTTTGTTTTACACCATACAAATTAATGCGAATAAAACCTTTATTTTTCACATCTTAGATCTTTATTTATCATCATCAAAGAAATTTTTACAAATAATATTCGAAATTATATAACACACATTACACTTTGATTATTAACACTAGAACGCCCGGAAATTTCGCTCAAGTTTCATAAAAATACCTGACACCAGAATTTTTATTTAAAATTATTTAACTGATTTATTTAACGTATATCTGCGTTGTTTAAATTTAACTTATTTTATGAAATAATTTCTGGTGCGAATTGACATTTAATCACATGGTCGGAGTCGAATCGACTCCGTCCGGGCGTTCTAGTGTTAATAATGTTTTTGATATATTTCAAAGCATGCAATACAAAGTCCAACATCACAATTAATGCCAAAAACTAAACCCAAACCTAATATTCAAAGACTTCAGATCGAAATGCCAGTTAAATTTTTCTGGTTTCAGAAGATTTTTCCAGCAATAAATCTCCAGCCCGGAAATATGACGGGCACGAGAAATAACGAACGACACCTCGGCCCGTGATATTGACGGGAGCGAGAATTAAGGGGTTAAGTAAAATTTCTTCATAGTATATTTATTTGACTTAAAAGAAATGGGGAGGTTAGCAGAGGTTCTTTGTGTTTGCATATTATTAGGTTGAGCAAAGAGTTCTGGGAAATTTTTAATCTAATAGTTACCAGAATTTGTATCGTATACAGGAGTAGTAGTGGTATATCTATAGTTATTCAGGAACTTCGACTCCAAAATGCCTATTGAACAGTGTGATTTACGTGTGTTGATCCGGCATAATTGGAGAAAAGATCTAACGTTTCTGAAAGCCGTCGATGAGATTAATGAGGGTGAAGGTGCTGGTACGGCGACAAAATTCGTACTTCCAGCAAATCCGTAATCTGGCAGAACGATGTCAGAAAGTCGTGGACTATGATGGTCTCTACTTTGAAGAAACGGCCTTGTTGCTTTTGTTGTTAATTTGCGCATAACAACGCAACTTTCACAAATTTCTCAGAACTTTTTGCTCAACCTAGTAATAAGATTGTAAAATGCAATATTGGACGTTTAAAAAAAGTAAAAAAAAAAATCCAAAACGCTTTTTTCAACATCTATTTTTTGTGAAGGATTGTGAAAATCTATTTTACAGAAACTTATATGAAATAGGATTTGCATATTGATAAATAAATAAAATATGCATGTATTTCGGACATACTTTTTAAAATATAGAAGATGTATATTTCAATACTATTAAAATAGTCATCTGAAGAACACTAATTTAGTTATCTTCAGTTTTAAAATGTGATTAAAAAATGATAGAAAGCCAAGATACAGTAACATTTTGAATTGTACAAAAACCACTAAATCTTATCAAAAGGAGAAATTAAAAATATGTTTAGAAATAAATTTACTTCGTTAGATTGCCCAGTAAAAAAATTTTAGGGAGAAAACTAACAGTAAACATAAGCTGCATGCTAATAAAATGTAAAAAATATATAATTTAGAATACACAATTTAAAACATTTAATTGTATTACGAAAGAAAACAAAACTGTAAACAGCAAAATGCCAATCTGCTTTCTGCTAAAATTCACCCTAACAATGTGCTTTACAAATAAAAAAAATAACAAGATATTATCTTCACAATAATAAGAGTTATGAAAGAAAATCAGTATTTAAAAAAAATTACATTGACATTCCAAAAATCTTCAAAATTAAAAGAAAAAAAAAACGTTGTCAGTTCTTCATTGCTAAATCCAGCTAATGATGGCCTCTGCTAATAAAAGAAGACTTTACATCTGTTACAATGGCTGTTAATGCCATTTGTTGAGAAAAATTGTCAATGTATCAACCCTCCCCAACCTTCCTACTGTCTACCACGAGCCGTTAATTCCCAAATTGGCTCATCCGACCTCAGAAATCTGATCCTTTGTTAATATTAATATTTTGGATTACTTTACTGTGATTTTGATCAAATTTAACAAAATAAATCAATTTAAGTCATTATAATTGCATTCTATTTTACATTACACTACTTCATAAGAAAATAAATATAATTATCTACTATATAAATATAAGTTTTAGCCAATCAGATTGCTGGGCTCGGTTGAGCCAATTTGGGAATTAACGGCTCGTCTGTCTACCAGTTGCGAGTGAAGTAACTGTCACAAGATGGCAGCTGCTTTTTTTTTTAAATCGGATCTTCAGCTTCTGATTACCGCAATGGCAAACTTTTCACCAGTAAAATCGAACTGAAAATTTCGTCTTATTTATGGAATTTTTTCTCAAAAATGACCTACAAATTTCTATTTGTTTTTTCTGGTGTCAGTATGGCTTGTAAAAGTGTCAGTTTGTTTCCCTGGTTGTCACAATATGGTGGAAACAAAGGGCCTAACTACCGCCAAAGTAAACTCCTACCAGTAAAAATGAAAATCTGTTTCCAGCATTATTTATGACTGAAATTTTGCAATAATAAGGCGTTTAAACAAGTTGACAATTTCTATATAAATCTACTGGTAGAAGCTTCCACCGGCGGTAAGCAACGTCTGCGATAGCGGTTACAGTTGAAGCTTCACAATTTTAAGGATACGTCAGTTCCTCTTTATTAATAGTTCCATGCTGTATATTCTAGACGCTGTAGTTTGGACAATTACGAAAAGTGTCTATGTACGTCGTTATTCTCTCTTATTCATAAAGGCACTCTACTGGCAACAACGTAGATTAAATTGATGACAATAAATGATTGTCACAAATAGTGTTGTCAGGTGTCTCGCGTAAATTGTGGCTGCAAAAAATTATATATGATTCTCCGAAAAGTTTATTACACAGGAAAAATAAAGAAAAAAAATCAGACATATATTTTTCATATAATATGTCAATCTTTTCTTCTGTTGCACATCTGCAATATAAGTAAAAACTGCTGTCGTGTGGCTTTTTTACTCTAAAATATTGCAAATTAGTAAATATTTTAATAAGTAGTTCTCCAAATACCTTATTTTATATAATTATTTATTTTATAAAGCTTAACCTTTAACCCTTAAAGTCCCATGATAGAATACGTTCTTGAAATTACGTAGTCCAGAGAATCTGACTTCGTACCAGAAAGTTACAATGGTTAATTTCGCTTTATTTAAATACGGAAAGTGTGTTATTATTTAAAAGAAATATTGCTATTTTAATTTTCTGGTGTGAATTAGGTATATACGAATAAAAAAAATCTATTAAATTCAAAACACTGTTGTTTGCATATATGCAAAGCTGCGCACTAAAGAATTAACCCTTTGAAGGGCAAATAATTGCGTTCTTTAATGTTGAATTCGCACCAGAATTTTCTGAAAAAATTATTTCAAAATCAAAAAAGGAATTTTGTAACATTTTCCCCACCAAATTTTAAAAAGTAAAATTTAACTAAAAGTTTCTGGTGTGAATCTTGATTAAAATTAGGTGGGATATAATATATCCCATCGCCCCTCAAGGAGTTAAGCGGGATACCTGGCAAAACTAGTCAGAAATCACACTTTTGTGTCAAACAAATTCATAGTTGCCAGCTTTTCCTTACTCACCGCTCAAATTTAATAGAAATTTTTGCAGAATACTTTAATCGCAGCTTTTGCCGATTAAATAGGCTAAAGTTCACTATTAAATTTTAGTGGTATCTAAAAAGCGTAAACGCTGGCAGTAATGCCACTCTCACTAAAAAATGCCATCTGGCGCGCAATAAGTAAGTAAAAAAATATCCAATATTAATAACAATGGAATTATGAATAAAGAGGAGGAGACATCTAGTATACTGTCTACCAGTTGCGAATGAAGTAACTGAGAAGGTTGTCACAAGATGGCGGCTGTTTATTAGAAATCGGATCTGCAGTTTCCGAATACCGCAGGGGAATATTTCCCACCAGTAAAATTGAATAGAGAATGTTGTGTTATTATTGCGTCTTATTCATGGAAATATTTTCTCACAAATATGGTAAAAACGTTTACTTGTTAGTTTACTGGTGTCAGTTTGCCTGTTACAACAGTCAGGTTGTCTTACAGGTTGTCACAATATGGCGGAAACGCAGGGCCTGACTACCGCAAAGTAAATTTCCACCAGTAAAAATGAAAATCTGTTTCTGTCAATATTTATGACTGAAATTTTGCATAAATAAGGCCCTTAAATATAGAGAAAATTTCTATATAAATTTACTGGTGGGACTTTCTACCGGAGGCAATCAGCCTTTTCGAAAACGGTTACAGTTGAAGCTTCACTGTTTCAAGGGTGTGTCAGTTCCTCTTTATTACTAGTTCCATGTTAATAATATGAGTGTTTTTGCACGATTTTCTAGCGCTGGAAAAGATGCGCAGCAATTTGTCACCACTAAAGTTTAACATTATTCTTGCTTTATTACGTCTTAGAAAATCTGGCATTATATACGCAGAAAACTACTATTAAAATTTAGTGGTGAAAATAAGTCCTCTGCTGAGCACCCTTTCGACCACTGACAATTACAATCTACTCGGGTATTAAGAATAAGTGAATTGAAGTAGCTTTCATTTTTGGTTAAAATTGACTTAAAAAAAATATATTAAGTCTACCAATATTTGAGTTTAAAACAGATCTTGTACTGAAATTTTGTTGCATGTTTACAGCATTATCTTGCCTTTTCCTTAGTTTATTTTGAACTTAATTATATCTGGTTAAAAATAGGAACATATTATTTTTTATATAGAGAAGAGCGGGAAATTGGGAGATATGTTTTTAATTTTTTATATATCAAGCCTATTTTTAAATAAATACATAATTTGAGTATACACGTACTAAAATTTGTTATCTAAATGCTATCTTGTTTTTCCTTTGTTTATTTTCACCATTAACCCCTTCAAGGGCGGTGGTTCATTTTTGGACCACCTAATTTTAATCCCTAAATGGGCCATTTACTCCAGAATTTTGGTTTGAAAATTTTCCTTTTATTAAGTACGTGAAGAAAAGCTTTCACTTACTTTCAAATAAATTTGTAAATTCCGGTGTCATTCATTCATTTCATTATTTTACTAATAGAAGTACCTTGCCCTTGAAAGTGTTAAAAGGTTGGTTGATTGATTGATTTTGACGGCCGATTATCCACACTAGGGATATAGGCCCGAGGGGGGAGTGCCCTTCGTGGGGGTCTCTCTAAGGGAACGTAACCCGTATTTACGCATGGAAATCCATGGCTCGAAGAAATCCACGAAAACTCCGAACGATTAGGCCGACTGGCGCGATTGGGATCGAACCCAGCACTTTCCGTCTACCAGCTTCCTGAGCAGAACCTCTCAGCCACTGGTAGTCCGAAAGGGTTAAAAGATAAAACATGTATTTACTGTCAATTGCCCATATGGGGTAATTTGAAGGCATTATTATTATTCCGTGATGTTTTCTGCTGCGTTAAGTGGGTTTAAACAGCTAATAATATTAAAACTCAAAACTACGTTTGCACTTGGTGTCATTTTGTTTAGAAATGTTTTTACCTATTTACAACAATTGTATTTTTTACGGAAAATTTTGTAGATTTTTTGAAAAAAAATACATTAAACCACTATATTTATAAACTTCAAATGATAAAACTTTTCAATTATTAATTTAGCATAATCAAATTGATTGGCAAAGTTATCATACGAATTGAATATTTCGAACTAAGCGAAAAATGCGCAGGCTTGGATTCTAACCCAAATCCTTGGCTTACAAGATCAATGCTTTACCGTTTAAGCTAACTGGGTCGTTAACCAGCAACCATATCTCGCTTAGATAACCTTATTGGTAGTAACATCTAGTCTGTCATGTAGACAGCTCAACAGAATAACCGCAGGTAAAGGAACTCCATATAAACGATGGATACATAGATGAACTATTATTTTAACACAATCAAACTTATTGGTAAAGTTATCATACGAATTGAATATTTCCAACTGAGCGAAAAATGCCCAGGCTGGGAATCGAACCCAGATCCTTTGCTTACAAGGCCAATGCTTTACCGTTTAAGCTAACTGAACCGACAACTAGCCAGCATATCTCGCTCAGTAACCTGATTGGTAGTAACATCTGGTCTGTCATGTAGACAGCTCAACAGAATAAACCGCAAGTAAAGAAGCTCCATATAAACGATGGATACGCAGGTGAACTATTATTTTAACACAATCAAACTGATTGGTAAAGTTATCATACGAATTGAATATTTCGAACTAAGCGAAAAATGCCCAGGCTGGGAATCGAACCCAGATTCTTGGCTTACAAGGCCAATGCTTTACCGGTTAAGCTAACTGGGCCGACAACCAGCAAACATATCTCGCTCAGATAACCTTATTGATAGTAACATCTGGTCTGTCATGTAGTCAGCTCAACAGAATAAACCGCAGGTAAAGGAACTCCATATAAACGATGAATACGTAGATGAACTATTATTTTAACACAATCAAACTGATTGGTAAAGTTATCATACGAATATTCAATTACTAAATATTCAATTTGTATGATAACTTTACCAATCATTTTGATTGTGTTAAAATAATATTTTAAAAAGTTGAATTCTACTTCAAAAAAGTGGTGGCAATCGAACAATCTCAATTAAAAAAAGTAGCCTACACTTATCGGGCGCGACGCTTTAGGGATTAAGTAGGCTTTCATTTCACGTACATTTTCTCAGTTTCGTTTTCAACTTTTATTGGTTAACTTTAGGTTTGTTTTTAAGAATATAGCAACATTGCCTAGCACTTGTAAAATATTTTGGTTAAATATTTTCCTAATTTATTTCGTATCGAGTGCATAGTAGCTCAGTGGTGTGGAGTTTGTCTCCAGTTCTGTACACACAAATTCGGATCCAAACACAAGGCTCCCACTCAGTCCGTTTTTCGAACACCGCTTTTATTTAAAGAAAAATCTTCTTTATAAATTTCGTAGAAATATTCCAGGAGCAACGTTTTTATTGCAATTGTTACAAAACCTTACCACAAATTTCTTTCTAAAAGATTACTGGTTTTCAGAAAACGGACCAGTGGGAGCCTTGCAAGCATCGGAAAGTTTGAAAAAATGGAAAATTACTGTTTTTCAATATTTTATTAAACCTTTCCGACGCAGTGGTCCCACGTCGGGCCCATGGAACTATGAATAAAAAGGAATTGCCGTACCTAAAATTGTTGAAGCTTCAACTGTAACCGGTTTGCTGTGCCTCATTACCTCCGGGAAAACTTCCACCAGTAATATTGGATAGCTATTTTACCTTATTTAAACATTTAAACGCATTATTAACCCCTTAACGGTCGCATTAAATTGCAGTTTAAAAATTCAAATTGCTTATTGGCACAACTTTTTTGAAAAAGAAATATTCACGTTATTTAAAAACAGGTAAAATGATACCATAATAAAGCCAATTATATTACATTATACTATTTTATGAAACTGGTGGGAATCAAACAATCTGAATAAAAGATACAGCCCGTGAATATCACGGGAGCGATAATCAAGAGCAAAATAAATTTCAGACTTTCAGTCATAATTATGGCCAAAAACTTATATTCATTTTTAGTGGTGGAAGTTTATTTTGGCGGTAGTCAGGCCATGCGTTTCTGTCATATTATTACAACCTAAACAACCTAAATCAGTGTCAGTGAAAGAGATTATGATACCCGGACCAAATTCCAGCAGTAATAACGAATAGACATTTTTCCATATTTGTGAGAGAAATTTTGCATGAATAGGCCGCTAAAATATTTGCTTTTACACGAATGTTTAAAGTAACAGATTTTTAATTTCTAAAAAAATTCGGTTGTAAATTTAGGTGTCTGTCAATCATTTCATCATTTTACGAATAGAATATTTCAGTGTTGGAAAGGGTTAAGTTATAAAAAAAGAATTTGAAGCAATATTAACAATTTATACAGGGTGTATCTAAAAAAGAGGACAAAACTTTACGGGGTGATAGAACGCAGCTATACAAGCAAATTTCGTTTTAGAATGTATAGTCGGAACGCAAGCGGTGAGAAGTTAAAAGCTAGTTTTCCACTGTCGCAGTTAAAGAATTAACACAAGAATGAGAGGAGATAATTCAGAAAACATTTTATTAACAGAAATGTAATTAATGTACAGGCTCAAAGAAATTGCTCAAAAGATCTTCCGTCAGCTGTAATGCACGCTTCACACCTGCGGGATGAGGACTGACGCACATTTGCGAAGACACCAGACATTTCCAGATTATCGCCGGAAACAACGGCAATCCTTGCGACTAGATCAATATCGGTTTGAATGGGGCACTCGTAGATTAGGCTTTTTATATGTCCCAACAGGAAAAAGTTCAAACAAGAGAGATCCGGAGATCTTGGTGGCCATAACCTCGACCAATCCATCGCCCTGGGACAGTGGAAAACTACCTTTTAATTTCTCACCACTTGCATTCCGACCATACATTCTATGACAAAATTTGCTCGTATAGGTGCGTTCTATTACCCCGTAAAGTTTTGCCCACTTTTTCAGATACACCCTGTATAATGAGACTTTTTTAACATTCATTATAGTGATTACGGTTTAAAAAAAAATCCTATCTTAAAAGATTTTAAAACAAGTTTTCTGAATCTCCTGATTTTTTTGTGATTTTCATGGGAGATTTTCATGTGATATAGTGATAACTGCTATAATTAATTTAATATTTTTAGCGATTCCAAAACAACGATTTAACCGAATACACTGATGCTCTTTTTTGTTTTCATGAGCGCGAAGTGCTCTTACACGCGTTATAGTGATTGCGGCTTTAACGAATTTCTTGCATTTCAGAGATTTCTACACAGTGAGATTGCTGGATCCAGTGATTTCTTTGGCTTTTCAATGGTGTAAAGTGCTCATACATTCCTTAGTAATAAACGCTCATACACGCATTATAATGGCAGCAGCTATAAAATAATTTATATTTTTGACGCAATATTTATATTGAAAAATTTCTAGAAACCTACCACGAAAATTATTCTACGGAAAAACTAGCATTCATGAAACGGAGCATTTGGAAGCTGTGGTGCTGGGTGCTTTCTAGTTCATTCACGAAATCACTTTTATAGGAATTTTTCTCTTGTAAAAGTGCAGAAGTTGGACAGAAAAACTAAAAAAATTGTTTTAACATAGTCCAAATTTTCAACGCGGCTTTTTGAATGACACTAAATTAAATTGATACATATTTATGGGAGTCTCGGCAACTCCATACCGCAATGATTAATACTTATTGAAATCCAAACATTTTTCTCTTGGTGTGGAATGGAATAAAAGACCGACAGGAGAAAAAATCATTTACACTCTGTTGCAAAAAATATATGCACACAGAATGAATTGAGCCTGAGATACGAAACTCGGCGCGCTGAAGTGATTTGATGAGTTATGTAAATGACTAGCATATAACACCAATGACAAATGGGGACTTGTGCAATGCGCATTTAAATGGCGTAGCATGCAGCATTTTAAAGAGCCGGTACTCGAATTAACGGGCAATTAGAACTGGACTACCATTGTTGATACATGGGATTTGAAAGAATGGTACCTTTAAGACGTACTTGACGTCACTACAAATAGTGGACCGACTTCGAAAGGGGTCGAACCACAGGGCTCAATAAAGCAGGTTGGTCGAACAGACGTATCAGCCAGCATTTTGGTCGAGGCGATATTATAGTTCCTCGATGTTGGCGTCAGTGGATCAGAGAAGGCACGGCTAGCCACTGCAGTGGCTCAGGACGCCTTGGAACCACAAATGCATGAGAGGATCGAGCAATCAGAAGAGCTGCCACATATACACCAACAATGTCACTATCATCTATTCGAAGCCATTTGCATGGGTCGTACTTGTCCTGAAATTTCACGACCAGGAAATATTTCGGTACCACTATTTTTTTTTTATAGAAAATCTCTTCTTAAATACGGCAAAATTTTACGCGTTTAGCCTAGATTTAATTTTTTTAAAACAAATACTGGTAAATAACCTGAAATTTTCATGTAGAGTACGACCCCTGCATTTGCCAGATGATATAGATGCAGCATAGCTGCCAACCTTTACGCTTTTTCATACCACTAAAATTTTATAGAAAACATTATTTCCTTCAATTGTCGAAATCTCATGATTAAAGAAGGCGAAAATCTCCTTAAAATTTTAGTGGTAGCCAAAAAGCGTAAAAGTTGGCAGCTATGATGCAGTGGTATCAAGGTATACTTATCCTTATCCTCTTCAGACCTGAAGGTAAAATAACACTACAAATGCAAATTCATTGCTTTTGCACAAACAAAAAGACACCCTAGATGACAGAAGAATCCCTTTTTCTGAAATGGGTACTTTAGGGGACGGGTCATTTAGGTTCGCAAACGGGGATCTGAAATGACTAGCCTCCTTAAAATATCAATTTAATGGTCAATAACCTAAATTCACGCAATAAAAAATTTAAGGACTTTAAGCAAGTAAATGATCTACAAATCCTCAAATTTTATATCTGTAAAGGGGTTAAGTTAAATAATTGTGATTTTTTTTACTTTATTGGCCACACTGTCTTGAAGGCATTTTGCAAACTCAGATAAAAGTAACGTCTAATTTATGAGGAAATAATCATCAATGCTGCAGTGAATGGATTTGTCCCAAAACCAAAAACATTCAGTTACTTAAAAGTAAAGTCAAAATGTAGCAAAATCAAATAGTTTAGTTTTTATGAGGAAAAGAATAGAGATGCACATTTGTGTACCTCGGGTCTGAAGAGGTTAGATGACAGGCCTACTCTAGGCTCAGCTCTTGAGGACCATTTAGGCAGTTGCTTCTAAACTCTTCAACAGAGGTGGGGTTGTATGGATTGGTGTCGATCTTGAGCTAGCTGGGCAGTGTCTGATTGGAGAAATGTAATATTCAGCAATGAATCCCACTTTTTTCTCAGTGCTGGTGACTTCCCTATGTGTGTTTGTACGCAGAGAAGTCAGCGGTCCAATCCTGCATTTTTTGCTGAGCGTCACACTGCCATAATACCTGGAGTGACATTCTGGGGAGCGATCTGCTGGGACAGCTGATCACTTTTACTTTTTCTGCAAGGTACTCTAGTGGCTCGGAGGTGCGTAGACGACATTTTACAGCCGCTGGTACGACCTATGCTATCAAGTTGTCTAGGTGCAATTTATCAGCAAGATAACTCTCGGCCACATACTGCAGGACTTTCGCAACAATGTCTATAAGGATATAATGTACATAAGGATACATGGCATGCCAGGTCACCAGATCTTGCTCCAAAAGAGAATGCTTGGGACATGTTCGAAAGGCGATTTTAGCCGTCTCGGAATACCATTGAACTAGTTTATCAGATGCTACACTTATGGCAGAATCTGACGCAGATGGACATAGATAACTTAATAGACTCCATGTCTCATCGAGTATTGGCTTTTATAACTGCCAAATGTAGCTTTACAAATCTACTGAAATTGACATTCTTTTTGCTGCTACTAGTCAATTTTTTTCTGGGTTTATAATCATTTTTTCGTCTAAGCAAATAAGCAAACACTATTTGCATACCAAGTTTCATGGTCGTGACTCAATTTTTTCTGAGTGCGTATAATTGTTTACAACCGAGCGTATATTAGGTCATTTAGGAAAGTCCGATTTGAAATTGCCAAATCTAGCAGTTTTTTATTCAGAGATTTCTAGTTCACAGCAGAAATTTTTTAATGGTAATTTTCAGTCATTTCATTGCCGAAATATCTATCATTTTAATAACGAAAAATAACTATTAAAAATTTCTGGTGAAAATTTAGAATTTCTCAATAAAAAAATTACCAGATGCGGCATTTCAAATCGAAAGTTTTATACTTAATGACCATGTGCATGACTACTTACGCAGGTACAAAATGTAGTGTATTTTGGAAATTTTGTATACGTTTCAATGGAATCATTACGGAAAGTATTGCAACTTCTATTATTGTCTATTTATATCTTCAAGGTTCCATAACTGCCAACTTTTACCCTTTTCTCTACCACTATTATAGAACAGAAAATTTTGCTGTATTTAATCCTAATTTTCGGCGATTGAATAAGAAATATTTTCTATTCAAAAATCGTGGTAGTAAAAATGTAATAAAGCTGGTCGTTATTGCGTTCGCATGGGTGTTTACTTTTCCATATCTGTATTTGTGGAAACTTATCTTCGCCTTACTTAACCCTAATTTTTTTATTTAATTTCGAAAAAATTGTATATGATTCTCTGAAAGGTTTATTACACAGGAAGAATAATGAAAAAAATTTTAGATACATTTTTAATATAATACGTCGATTTCTTCTCTGTTGCACATCTGCAATACAAGTAAAAACTGCTGTCGTGTGGCTGTTTTATGCTAAAATACCGCAAATTATTAAATATTGTAATAAATATGTCTCCAAATACCTTATTTTATATAATTAGTTATTTTATAAAGCTTAACCTTTAAACCTTAAAATCCCATGATAGAATACGTTCAAGAAATTACGTAGTCCAAAGAATCTGATTTTTCACCAGAAAGTTTCAATGGTTAATTTCGCTTTATTTAAATACGGAAAGTCTGTTATTATTTAAAGCAAATATTGCTATTTTAATTTTCTGGTGTGACTTAGGTATATACGAATAAAAAAATCTATTGAATTCAAAACACTGTTCTTTGCATATATGCAAAGCTGCACTAAAGGTTTAATATCAGTATCTTTCGATTAAATAAGAAAGAAATAGTTTTAGCAATTAGTAATATTCAAAGTTAGCACCCGTACGAACACTTTATTAGTACATTTTTTTTTTTAATAAATGGAACTGATTTGAAAATAGAGGAACTCTAAGGTGTTTAAGCCCCTGTACTAAACTATAAGATAATAACATAGGGCTGCATTGAAAACACTTTTTTGATAAGGTTAACTGTTTCTTATGTAATTTTGGACGCAGAACACAAAATTTATACTAAAAATTGCGTATCACATACAAATTTTACACTAACTTGATTTTTCTCTACTTGATGAAAGCACCTTTAAGTAATTTTACCTTTAATCTTTGTAATTTGATTTCGGCAACGCTAAGTTATTTATTGCTTCTACAATTGCTTACATTTCATAGCTGTGTATTTTTATTGTGAATCTGTATCTTTTAAATTAATTTTAAACTTTTAAGTTAGCACTTAACGGACCAGTGCTGCCGTATAAGCGGCAGAGGCTCTCTTGCCAAATTTATTTGCTTGGCACCACTTTTTTTAGAAGCACTTTTACTTGTACCTTGACAACCTGTGCGAGAGGAATTTACTAAAAAATTTACTTTTAAAATATAGTGGTGCAAATAGAATAAAAGAAATGGAATCATGTATTTAAAGTTACGGTCCGTTAAGGGTTAATTATGGTGAACTGTGATAGGATTATGGTTACACGTGATTGCGTTAATTCTCCGTATAACTTCTGTTATATTTGTGGTGAATATTCTATGGATGTTGTTAATATTAATTTCGATTAGACTTGCTTTTCTCATATTATACATATTGTATCAGTAGAAAATGTGTTAATACAAAATGTTGGAAAACTGTACGTGATGGAGCAAAAATGAGCTCTTTTTTGGAATTAGCATCGCAAAATTTTGTAAAACCACCATAAATTGTTAAAAAAAGTTTTCACAAAGTTAAATTTTGCGGGCAATCTCTATCGGATAAAAATAAATAGAGTCATGATATGAAAAAGATTTCTTATTTATCTCTGTATCTATGTATCATAATTAGTATTGCCAGGTCTCCCGCGTAAATCAGGGCTTCAAAGTTTCTGTACACCACTAATTTCTTACAGTTTATTTCGCAATCTTTAATCGCAGATAATTCTGTCATTGGATAAGGCGAAGAAAATTACTTTAAAATACTAGTGTGCAGAGCATTTGGAGCCCAGGTTCATGCTGACATCTGGCAACACTAAGGCTAACGTCAGACGGACGTCTTTTTGCATGCTTTTTTACTTACGTATTATCCCTAAACAATGCCGCTAGCATTGTGAATGGATAATACGTAAGTAAAAAAGCGTGCAAAAAGACGTCGCCTGACATTAGCCTAATGATAATACTACATCGCATCTGTCTACTTGGATAAATGTTCAAAAGCGCTACTAATTTCTTGAAAATATGGAAGCGGCAAAATTAACGATTTAACACTAGCACCGCTGGCTATTTTACTCAATTTTTATAAAAAAGTGTTTCACACCAGAAATTTTATTTAAAACTATTTAACTTATTTAATTAGCCTATTTTTGCGCTTCTTACCTATAACATACCTTATGAAAGAAATTCTGGTTCGAATCGACTAGTATCAATTTTGGCAGGGGTCAAAATGACCCCTAACGGCCGTTCTAGTGTTAACTAGAGGTAAATATGTACTAGAACTACCTTGAGCCGTCATTTTGACGGCTATCATCTGAATATGTTTCGGTTCAAACTAGAAATTTGATTATGAAATAAGTTTAAAAGAAACAAAGAAGAAGAAAATTAAATTGCAAAGTTAAACTGTTTTAAATCAAAAATTCTGGTGTGAAATATTTTATAAAACTTGACTCAAATTTCCAGTAGTTCTAGTGTTAGATATGAAACCAATATGATAATTTCATATAATTTTTAATCTAAGGAAATATTTTTCTTTTTCTTTTAAGAGTTGCAACAGCACTAATCTCTAGTATGTGATAATAACACGCTGTTGCCAAACTAAAATGTGCAAAAATTAGAAATTAAATAAAAACAAAAGCTTTGATAAATTAAATATCTCAAAACCGTAGCTGCAGAAAAAAAGTACCTGTGAAATATCTCAAGGTAAGTTTATTAAATTTTCCAAAAACTAAATTCTTCTCCCAAGGCAACTTTTTTGACAGAAAATGACATCGTTTGATTTTTCATTATTGAATTTATATCTCGAGAAAAGTTAGATTTTTGTTCTAAAGCACAGTCGTAAAATCTTCAAATAATTTAGAGAACTTATCCGTTCAAAAAAAAAAATATTATGTGTCAAAAGGACATCATAAGTAGAATGTGCCACGCTTTACTGGTTTCAGAGTTATAAAATTCCTTTAGGAAGTCAGTGAAAAGTGATTCGAAACTTAAAACTGAAAATATATCTTCTTCCCTGAAGCCAAGGCAGTTAATCAAAAATATTCAACTGAAAAAATTTCAAAAAATCTACTATGTTTTGCTCAATTTCTTTCCCAAAAGAACGTCAAAAGGATGATGGAATCAACTTTTCAGATTTTTGGCGAAAAACTTTGTATTACTTTTACAAGAAAATTATCATTTATAAAACTGATTTTTATTACTGAAACGCGACAAATTCGTTTATAACCTACCAGTCATCACAATTTCCCATTAAATTGCTGATTGTTCGTAATTTCAGAATTTATTTGTAGCTATAAGATATTTATACAGTAACAAACCTAAATATTTCAATTTAATTCATTCTAACCTCTTTTCTTTGTACAAGATTTTGAAATTAAATAAGCGCTACAAAAGGATTATCATGTTGCGACCCAAAAATTTTATTTAATCATTGAAGTTAAATATTTACTAAGTTTTTTTATTTAATAAGTTACATTTTATGAAATATGATTTCTGGGTCCAAACATAATTGTTTGATCCGCGGATTACAGGTCGGAAATTACGGTATAAACTACAAGAAAGATGTAGGGAAAACCTAGTGATGGGCAAAATGAATGATTTTACTATTCAAATGAATCATTCGAGATTGCGAACAAGCATAGCTGCTAAACTTTTATTTTTTATTCAATTTCTATCAGAAATTTTGTATCAAAAACAATTTTTTTTTATCTTAGTAACAATTTATTTAAGAAACCCATAAATATGAAAATTCTTTTTATCTTCAAAATTTCCGAAGAGAATAGATTAAACAAATTACGAAGGTTGGCAACTATGATATTGTTTCTTTTTTTTCTTTTGCTAAATTTATGGTGATATTTGATTAAAAATATATACAAAGGTTTGAAACTGTGTTTTTGTAACCCGAATGATTCATTTGATAGTAAAATCTTTCATTTTGCCTATCACTAGGTAAATCCTTATATCGTCGGTACCATGTCGAACTATCCAATATGAAAACAGTGTTGGCAGTGGGCTAGTTCTTTAAATTCAGATTTCTTGATTGGCATCACTTTTCTGAAATGGTAAATTTCTTTGTTTTCGCCTTAATTAATATGTCATTAAATAAGGCGAATTTTACTATTTAAAAAAAACTGGTGCCAGTCAAGAAATCTGAATTTAAAAAAAGTAACCCACTGGCCACACTGTTTTCATATTGGATAGTTTGATATGGTACCGACGATATATAAAACCTGCACAGATAAATGGAAGAAATTTAACGAGTTGAAAATAGCACCTTCTAGCGGCCGATTGTTCAAAACTTCCGATTTAATATCCAGTCTATCCAGTATCTAGTGTTGTCAGTTCACTACTTTAAAAAAAATGTCACATTGCTTGAGTGCCACCACATGTTTTCAATTGAAAAAGTTTTCTTAACTCTTTCAGAGGCAGAAAAATTCTGTTCGTAAAATGATGAAATAATTCACTGACACCAGAATTTACAATTGAATTTGTTAGAAAAATAAAAGCCCCCTTTTCTACGCTTTCATTATAAAAGCAAAACATTATTAAAATATTCTTGCCGTTTGTCAGTTTTGGAATTTAAATTAAGTGATCATGCCGTGTGAAAACCGCCCTTGAAAGGGTTAATTATAGATTACATAATGCGAAAATAAGGTGAATTATATTATTTTAAAAAGTTTTTGGCGATAAAGGTATTCGATTAAAAAAAAGTAGTGGGCTAGCAAAGCTACAGCTATTGTAAAATAATCATTCGTACTAGTAAAATATTAAACCTTGTAAGCCTAATGTTAAAATCTACAAAAAAAAGGGCAAAAATAAATAAATAAATAAATAAAATAATAATAATAGCGTCCGATTATTTTAAATTTTTTATTTTAATTTAAATTTTCATTAGAGTTTTAGTATAAACACAAAATTCTCCAGTTATAAGAAATATTTTAAAGGGGTAAACATGAAATGAAAATGCAGCTTCAAACGATAAAAAATGGAGTTATGAATAAAGAGGATGAGACATATAGTGTGTTGTCTAGTAGTTTCAAGTGAAGTAACTGAGGAGTTTGTCACAAGATGTCTGCTGTTTTTTTAATCAGATGCACAGTTTTTGATTACCGCTGGTGAAAACTTCCACCAGTAAACTTGTATAGGAAAGTTTGTCTTATTTAAGCGCCTTATTCATGGAAAATTTCTCTCATAAATATGGCAGAAGATTTTTATTTCTTTTTACTGGTGTCAATATGCCAGGTATTATAATCTTTTCACTGACAGTGACAGGAGGTTGTCTTGGTTGCCACGGTATGGCGCAACTACTACCGCTGAAGTAAACTTGTACTAGTAAAAATAATGGAGTTATGAATAAAAAGGAGGAGACATATAGTGTATTGTCTACCAGTTGCGAGTGAAGTAACTGAGGAGGTTGTCACAATATGGCGGCTGCTTTTTTAAAATCGGTTCTTCAGTTTCAGACTACCGATAGGTCAAGCATCCCACCAGTAAAACTGAACAGTAGATTTCGTCTTAAAGAAGCGTCTTATTCATGGAATTTTTTTTCAAAAATGTCATAAAAATTTCTATTTGTTTTTACCGGTGTCAGTATGCCTTATAAAACTGTCAGTTTGTATCCATGGTTGTCACAATATGGCGGAAACTCAGGGCCTAACTACCACCAAAGAAAACTCCTACCAGTAAAAATGAAAATATGTTTCTACCACTATTTATGACTGAGATTTTGTAAAAGTAAGGCGTTTAAATAAGTTTAAAATATCTATGTAAACCTACTGGTGGGAGCTTCTACCGTCGATAAACAACCCCTTTGATAGCGGTTACAGTTGAAGCTTCACTATTTTAAGGATATGTCAGTTCCGCTTTATTAATAGTTCCATGGTAAAAATGAATATCAGTTTTTTCCATTATTTTTGACTGAAATTTCCCATTAATAAGGCGTTTGATTAAAGAGAAAATTTCTACTTATATTTATTGGTGGAAGTTTTCCCCGGCAGTAATGAATTTCTGCGTAAACAGCTACAGTTGAAGTTTCCCCATTTTAAGGAAATGTTGGTTCCTCTTTCTTAACACTAAAACGGCGATGAGGGGTCATTTCGACCCCTACCATATGTATACATGTCGATTAGAACCAGAAATTTCTTCAGCAAATACGTTAATAGTAGGAGAGCTGTTGAACATTTTTGAGTAGGTATTTGAGGCACCCTGAAAATTTGTGCAGCACTTCTTTTGTAATGCCTTAATACAAAATCGAATGACTGGCTGAAGGATCGTGGCCCAAAACCTGTGCCAGACACGTGTCAAGTGCCATTTTTTGACACTACCCAAAGGAAGTATTTGAGGCACGCTGAGATTGAAACAGAATAATATTTATACTTAGAAAAAAAGATTTTGAAAATGACAGACACTTTAGTTTGCCCAAAACCTGTGCCAGACACGTGTCAAGTGCCATTTTTTGACTACCCAAAAAAGGTATTTGAGGCACGCTGAGATTGAGGCACAATAATATTTATGCTTAGAAAAAAATATTTTGAAAATGACAGACACTTTAGTCGGCACAAAAACTGTGCCAGACACGTGTCAAGTGCCATTTTTTGTCTGGCACAGATTTTGGGCCACGATCCTTCAGCCAGACATTCGATTTTGTATTCAGGCATTACAAAAGAAGTGTTGCACAAATTTTCAGGGTGCCTCAAATACCTTCCCTAAAATGTTTAACAGCTCTTGGACTAGAAGTATATACTGCACAAAAAGAAGTTAAATAAATAAGTTAAACAGTTTTAAATAAAAATTCTGGTATTAAATATTTTTTATAAAACTTGAGTAATATTTTCCTCCGTTCTAGTGTTAATAGTTCCATGGATAAAAAGCGTATGAAATATCATGAGCTGTTTTTCACACAACGCTTGTCTGCTATCACAACCGGGCGCAGGAGAGAAAAGTAGTGCTAGTGTGCACTAACAAATTTAAAAGGTACTGTGCATGATCTAACAAGAGGGCCACTAAACATGCTGATGACCGACTTTGATGATTTTAAGGTATACTGTAGAGTTCTTATACCTAACTATGCTAGCTAAATGATTTCTTCAAATGAGCCTTAGATTTTGAGAAATTGGGAGTCAAAGTTCAGCATACGTTTCAAATACCTTTTAATTCGCTCAGCGTAATGCAGACTTCGTGGCGCTGAGATAGAGTGCTCGCATGTTGAACAAAGGGCCAGCGTTCGATGCTACTTTCTGACTATTTTTCTTTTTTAATTAATTTTATATTTTTGACACTTTACAAATTTTAAACATAGTTATGAATTGCTGCTGCTTTGAAATTTTCTATATTTTCCTAATAAATATACAATTGCCTTTTTTTGCCCATGAAACTTTATGTTTTTTCTGTAATTTCCAAACTTTCTTCTCTACTGAAGAAAGTCAAAACCATTTTATCTATAGAAAATTTGTTTATTATTATTATTATTATTATTTACCCTATTATATTTTATATTTTAAGCAAAGTTCTGAAATAATACATCTTTTTTTATTTTACTTTATGGAATTTTAAGTGAAAATTAAATGTTTTCAATAAATAATAATTCAGATGTAAAATATCACAAATGTATTTATCTATAGATAATTCCAATAGCATATCTTCATAAATGAAAAAAAATGTTAAAGGACTCTCATATTTAAAATTTTAACAAATGTGTAACATAGCTGCCACATTTTACGGTTTTTTGTACCACAAATATTTAACAAAAAATTTCACCTTTTTTTTTTTTTTTTTAAATCGCCGTAATCTGCCGATTAAATAAGCCGAAAATTTCTGTTAAATTTTTGTGGTACAAAAAAACGTAAAATTTGGCAGCTTTGGTATAATTTTTTGATGTTCTCGATATACATTTATCTGTAAAGTTCAAACTCAACATCATTTTTCTTTGCACGAATAAAAATTGACAAATGATATTTCAAATGATATTTTTCATTCTAACAAATAATGATTATGAAAAAAAATGTCAACTGGAAATGTAAAAGTCATCTCCGGATCACAAATAAAACTTATGATGCAAATAAAAAATATTTTTGTAAAAAATCGTCAGCTAGACTTTCATAAAAATATCAGAATAAATAAAGTTTTATTTTCATTCATATCTTTTAGCTTCTTTTGTAGACAAGTACTAGGAAGAAGTTTTGCTATATATAGGAAAATTTTCGCATGAATATTCCATTTTGAATATATGTACGATGTTTCACCTTGATTAAATGTATATTTCCTAAACTGAAATTATCAGTGTCAATAATGATAAAATTCTTGTATTTCATAATTTCACATATTTAGAATAATCAAATATTAAAATGTCATTTTTGAATGTAATTTTTTTTCTAGTCAGTTAAGTACACCTTTGCAGAAAATGTCAGAAAAAAAAAATATTTTGCATTAGTTCAGAACTGTGCTTAAAATATAAAAATATATAAAAGCTAAATAATAACTATTTCATGATTTTTTTTTCTAGAAACAAATTAGTTTGGATTTTCGTCAGCAGAGATGTTATTTTAAAAGTTACAGGAAAAAAGATGTATTCATGAAAAATCAAAAACACAAATCCATTTTTAGGAAAATATAAAAAAATCAAAGAAACAGCAATTCATAACTATACTTAAAAGTTTCAATGTGTCAAAATTAAGAAATTAATTAAAAAAGAAAAAAGTTCAGAAGGTAGCATCTATAACGCTGGCCCTCTGTTCAGCATGCGGGCACATTACCTTGACCCACGAAATCGGCATTGAGAACAGCAAATTAATACGTATTCGCAGAGTTGCCTTGTATCCGGTTTGGCATACCAGTATTATCTTAGATAAAATGTTGTTCATTTAAAATGTTCCAATTACACAAGACAACATTTTCTGTACTAAATTTCTGCTATCCAAAAATCCGGAAACTTGTCAGCTCTGGTATTTGAAATGTATGCTGAACTTTGAACACCCCCCCCCCCCAATTTTTCAAAATTTAAGGCCCACTTGAAAAAATCCTTTCCCTAGCATAGTTAGGGATAAAAACCATGGAACTATTAAGAAAGAGGAACAGACATATCCTTAAAATAGTGAAGTTTCAACCGTAACCGCCTTCGAAGGGATTCTCTACCTCCGGGGAAAATTTCCACCTGTAAATTAACGTAGAAATTTTATCTTTAGTCAAACGCCTTATTAATGGAAGATTTCAGTCAAAAATAATGGCAAGAACTGATATTCATTTTTACTGATGTTCATTTTTACTGGTAGAGGTCTACTTCAGCTAATTCTATATTATCTATTGATCTATTCTATAACGTGTGAAGCCCGCGACAGGTTCGATGGTTTACAGTTAAAATTTTTCATGGATCATGTTGGATAAGGCTTGGGGTTTCTTCGCTTTTTAATTACGCTTAATGCTTTAAGAGTGGCGACCGATAAGTGCAGGCTATTTTTTTTTTTAAATTTAGATTGTTTGATTTCTACAATTTTTTTGAAGTAGAAATATTCAGCTTATGTAATGGCAAATAAAAAGATGCGAGAATAAAGACAATTAAACTATTTTGAAAAAAAAAAAAACTGTTGGGAATCAAACCATATGAATAAATATAAAAGTAGCCTACATTGCCCGTGAATGTTATGGGCGGGAAAATTAAGGGGTTTAGTGCGGTGGTATTTTATTTACACCACTTACTTTTAATTCCCTAACTGCAGGCCCTAACTGCAGGCCCTAACTGCACTTTTTTAACCAAAACTATCTTATTTTTTTTATGGCAGATTCATGAATTTTAGGCTTTCATGAATTGCAATAAAAAGCTCATCACGACGTTGGTCGCTGCCATCGAAATACTCAAGGCCAGAGGACACGAGTTGTGACGTCATCACTAATCGACCGACTTCTCACAAATATTAGGATTCCCACCGGAAAATTTTGAATAGCAATTTTCTTTTGTTTTATTTGTGGAATATCTATCATCTTATAAAACAATGATAACTATTTAACATTAATAGTGAGAATTCGGAATCCCTAAATAAAAAGTCAGCTAGATGCGGAAATCTGGCTGATTTTTTATTTGGGGATTCCGAATTCTCACCAGTAAGTTTAATGTCTTTTGTATGTTGTTATATTATTAGAATTGTGTTTCTAAAGCTATTTAGTAACTGAAAGACATTAGACTAATCATTTTTGTATAAAATGGTTTTCAGAAGCATTTCATCATTCCCTCATAATTTTAATATATGAGGGAATGATCTAAATCCATTTATATATGTACTAAACAGTAAAATAAGAAAATCTAATGCAATAAAATACACATTAAAAAACTCATAAGACTCTTAATTAGCGTAAGTAAAGATAATACATTTTAATTTTTATTATTTTACTGGGAGAAGTTAAAAATAAATATATATATTTTTTTGTACTTATTCAAATAAATATTAACTCTGATAAATGTTAATACTTTATCTTTATTTTTTCAATTGATATAAAGAAAAAAATATATTATTTATTGACAGTATGACTTCTAATTGTAATTTCTTTTCTTTTTTAACCCTTTCAAGGGCGGTGGTATGTTTATGAAACCACTTAATTTTAATTCCCAAGCGCTACAATGGCACCAGACTTTTATAATGTTTTTTCTATTTAACATGTATGTGAAATGTAGCATTTTTCTTATTTATAAATAAATTTGTTCTTAAATTCCGGTACCGATCATTTATGTGAACACCTTAGCAAAGAAAGTGCTTTGAAATTAAAATCTCAGAAGATCTATTAGGTACAGTTTGGGTCATATTATTTTTGATAAATATAGCAATAAGGTACTTGTAGGCTAAATTTTGAGATTTTTGACGCAATTTTATTGGGTTGCAAGTTTTTTTAAAAAACAGCCACTTTTCAGAGAATGATCCACTATATCACACCGCCCCTCAAGGGATTAAGCCAATGAAGCTCAAATCGATGACTAATGTTTAAAATTCCTGAAGGAAGAACAAGGTTTTAGGAACACTGAGAGTTTCGGCTGAGTTCAGTTTTGGTCTATGCCGAATATTCGTCAGCATTTTCGCCGAAAACGTATGTTCACCGAAACTAAGATTTTGTGCCGAAAACGAAAACCAAACCGGATACCCTGTCGATCTCTAATTATAATATAGAAAAGTTTGCCTTATTTAGTGTCAGAAACGTTGCGATTGAAGAAGGAGAAGATTACCTTTCGTAATTTTTTTTGGTGAACTCGAATTTCAGGCAAAAAGCTCAAAGATCTCTAACTTAAAGCATCATTTAAATATTCTCAAATCGTTTAAGAATGTTTCAAATTTCAATTTTGAATTATTTTATTACTGCGACGATTTGAACACATTCTTCTGAAGATTCATCATCTGCATTAAACAATTTCGCTGAAAGTGTCAGATTACGCGAAAGAAAATTTAAATAATGTGTAATAAGTAGATTAATGGCTAGATCATGAAGTATCCTGTTTCACATATTTTGATTTCCGCTAACTATAAATTCTGATATAAAGATTTTGTTTCAGTCTATCTATCATTTATAAGATAAATATGTAT
The DNA here is from genome assembly GCA_963932465.1 of Maratus speciosus. NCBI lineage: Eukaryota > Metazoa > Arthropoda > Arachnida > Araneae > Salticidae > Maratus > Maratus speciosus. The sequence goes on from OZ010787.1 coordinate 434,475,879, forward strand.
TATAAACAGATAATGTTTCATTTTACAGCAAATGTTTATTTTAATCCTCTAATTAATTTCTCTTTTAAGTGTTGTGGAAACATATTTAATTAACGCTGCATTTTAAAAGAAATAATGTGTTTTGTTATAAATAAAGTAAACGCCTGTCATTAGAAAGTCTAAGAGAAATTTACAAAACACAAAATAAAGAGAAAATAAAAGATTTTAATAAAAAAAAACTTATTTATTAGATTAATAATACGTTTGATAGTACATTGGCTATTTGTATCTGATTTAATTATATTTTACCTGATTTATATGTTTACTGTTTAATAGAACAGGAGAGGCGAGCTTCCGTGCCAGCGGTCTAATTTTCACCCCTATTTCCGAACATTAAACTTCTCTTTATTTAATGGTAGAATTTATGTCATTAATTGAGGCGAATAATACTATTAGGAAATGATGGCGACAATTGGCCTTCTGCAAGGGGGTTCTCCATTCCTTTAATAAAACGTTAGATATTCAGAAATAAATAACATATCGTCGGTACCATGTCAAACTATCCAATGTGAAAACAGTGTGCTACTTTTTTAAAATTCAGATTTCTTGATTGGCACCACTTTTCTGAAATGACGAAATTGCTCTTGTTTTACCCTTAATTAATATGTTATAAAATAAGGTTAAATAAGGCGAATTTTTCTATTTCAAAAAAGTGGTACCGATCAAGAAATCTGAATTTAACCCGAGAGGACGCGCGCCGGGCCTGATAGACCCGGAGTGCATACGGTTTTTACAATTATCACCACTATCTTTTTAAAAACAATCGTCAACTTCTTTTATCGCAAAATTGTCTCCGATTAAATAAGGTGACAATTATTATATGTTTTTATTGGTGTCAAAGTAAAAGCAATTCATACACTGGGTATGCGCGCGTTCTCCTGTGTTGAAAAAAGTAGACCACTGTTTTCACATTGGATAGTTTGACATGGTACCGACGATATATAGGGCTAGTTCTATGGGTTTTTGTAGTCTAAGTCATATAGCTGATAACTGCAATGCTTGTTGGCCAACATTATTTTTAAAATTTTGCTTGGCCTTATTCAATTAATGAGATATCTCCCATAAAATAAGTCACGGTTTTCTGTTCTAAAATACTGCAAGCCAAAAATCGTAGCATGTGACTTACACTACAAGTACTCATGGAAATAACCATAGATTAATTTAGTGATGTGCAGAATGAATGATTTTACTATCAAACGAATCATTCCGGCATGCGCAAAAGCATCGCTTCCAGCCTTTGTATATATGTTTAACCAAATACCACCAGAAATTTATTAAAAAAACCCAGAAAAAACTCATATTTGCTAATCTTCGTTAGTATCTTGACACAAGAGCCGCAATGACGGGTTATTTTGATGTTATCGAAATACTCAAGGCCAGAGGACAGGAGTGTGGCGTCATCACTAATCGACCGACTTCTCTATAGGGCTGGAATTCACATCGGAAATTTTTGAATAGCAATTTTATTTTTTTTAATTTGCAGAATATCTCTCATATTGTTAAACAATAATAACTATTTAAACTTACTGGTGAGAATTTGGAATCCTCCAATAAAAAATTAGCCAGATGCGGCAACAATCTGGCATACCGCATTTGACTTAATTTTTATTTAGGGATTCCGAATTCTCACCAGTAAGTTTAAATAGTTATTATTGTTTTATACGATCATAGATATCTCCCCTCCCCTCCCCGCCCAATAAAATGAAATAAAACTGATATTCAAAATTTTTCGGTATGAATTCTAAAAGTAGTGAGAAGTCGGTCGATCAGTGATGACGTCACACTCGTGTCCTCTGGCCTTGAGTATTTCGATGGCAGCGGTCATTTTGACTCGTACTGACTGAGTAGCTGTCAATTAACCCTTTAAGGGGCAAGCTACTTCTGTTGCTAAAATGTTAAAATGATTGACTGACACCAGGATTTACAAGAAAATTTATATGAAATTAAGTAAAAGCGCTTCTTTGACTATGTAATATAAAGCAAGATTTAGTTTTAAATTCTGGTGCCAACGTGGCATTTGAGATTTAAAATTAAGTGGTATTTATAATATAACCCTTTAAGACCCAACCCGCACGATCGTGCGGGTTAGACATTTCTTTAAATGTTTGCTTCTGAGTCGTATGCAATAAAATCTCGAATCGAACGATAGTTCTGGCTTGCAGATGGAGTAATGTAACATTTTTTATCAACAGATAGCGATTTCAGTCCATGTTTTACTTTTTAAAAGCATGACTAACTTTGTTTACAAATACATCAGGTCTTAAAGGGATACCGGTGCCCTTCAAGGGGTTAAAACCGGAAATCTCTTCATAAAATAAGTTAAGTACATACTGCATAAAAATAATTTAAAAATATGAGTTAGAAATAACAATTCTGGTGTCAAATATTTTTTTTAAATCTTGAGAAAATTTTCCCGCGGTTCTAGTACCAGGTGAGCAAAAAGTCCGTATAAACTTTAAAAAATCATAAAAACCGAAAAAATAACCGAAATGAAAAACTGTTTGCAGAATTAGCATCTATAGGTCACGGGAATTTTTTTAAGACAGAAATAAAAATAACTCAAAAAAAGCCGACAGATGGCGCTGGTTCGTGCGATTTTGGTAAAAATATGCAAATAAAACGGTTATAAGAACTTGGGCTCCTAATCCAGAACTTGTTCACGTAAAACAACTTTACCAACAAATCTTTATCCTTCATTCTCAGCATCCTTGATCAAGTACACGGCTCACAACGGTGAATTAGTTCTGGATTGGGAGTGCAAATTCTTAAAATCGTTTCATTTGCATATTTCCACCAAAATTGCACGAACCAACGCCATCAGTTGGCTGTTTTTTGAGTTATTTTTTATTTCTGTCTTAAAAAAATTTCCTTGACCTATACATGCTAATCCTGCAAACAGTTTTTCATTTCGGTTATTTTTTTCGGTTTTTATGATTTTTAAAAATTTATAGGGACTTTTTGCTCACCCGGTATTAATCATTCAACTTGAGACATTTTGAAGAAATTTTTTTAAAAATATTTTTAAGCAGTTCTTAAGTTAATTCTAATTAAATTAAATTATTTTTTCGATAGGAAATTTCTGGTAGAAATTGAATAATAATAATAAAACAAATTTTGGCAGCTATGCTTTACCGCATGCCTGAATGATTCCTTCGAATTGTAAAATCATTCATTCTGCCTATCACTAGATAACTATAACTGTAACTTCGAAACGTCGTGTTCACCTTGAGATATAAGGACGTTTAAACATGCAAAATAAAAAATATGATTTTTTGTTAATAAACGATTTTTATTGTGAAATGAATATATATAAAGAAGTTTTGAAACATAAAAAACATCATAGATGTTAAAAGAATGTTACAAATTTGACACTTGAGCTCTTTCTACTGATAGTTCAGTCATCATCAGGGCAGGAAAATCTTTAAGGCATCCTTAAAAATTTTCCTCCCCTGTTGATGACTGTAGTATCAGACGAAGAACCCTCGGGTGTCAAGTTTGTATTATCATTTTAAAATCTACGAAGGTGTTTATATTTAAATCCTATATATATACAGGGTGTCCTAGTTAACATGTTACAAACTTCGAGGGAAGGTAGAGTACACCTAGACGTCTCGGAATCACATAGGAATGCCGGGTCGGAAACGACTTCCTGATCCAGTAAGGGCATTGACAGTATTGCCAGTGGGCTACTTTTTTAAAATTCAGATTGCTTGATTGGCACCACTTTTATGAAATGGTAAAATTCCCCTTCTTTTTGCCTTAATTAATTAATGTTTCATTGAATATGGAGAATTTTATTATAAAAAAAAACTGGTGCCAATCAAGAAATCTGAATTAAAGAAAAGTAGACCACTGGAAACTCTGCGTATATCACACAAAGCTGATCTTCGGTCCTGGCAAAGTTGCCAGAGGATTACCTTTTTTAAATTGAGATTTCTTGATTGGCACCACTATTTTGAAATGAGAAAATTCCCCTTGTTTAATGACATGTTAATTAAGTTGAAAACAAATGGAATTTTAACATTTCAAAAAAGGGGTACCAATCAAGAAATCGGAATTAAAAAAGTATCCCACTGATAGCAACACTGATTCACTGCCCTCTACCGCGTCAGGTAGGCGTTTCGGACCCGGCATTCCTATGTGATTCGGAGTCGTCTAGGTGTACCCTACCTCCCCTCGAAGTTTGTAACATCTTAGCTGGAACACCCTGTAAATATATCTTTTTAGTAATAAAAGATCATAATTTTGATTTTGTATGTTTAAACGGTCTTATTCTGAAATAAGCATATTAACATGTAGAAGGTGCGTACACTCCTTAGAATCGCCTTGTAGAATTTCCAAGGGGTTGTGGCAGAACTATTCTAGATTACATATTTTATATTTTATATTCATATCGTAGGATTTGTAACCACCTTATTTAATCGCAGAATTTGTAATATTTTTCTGCGATTAAATAAAGCAAATATTATTGTAAAACGACATTTGAACGTCATCGTTTCTTAAAACGTTACAAAGATTTCTTTTGGGAATAGTAATACATTTTCACAAAAAAAGTAAATATAGTTTGATATTTGAAGTCACAGCGCAAGATGCGTAAATACTGAAAAAGAGTAAGAATAAAAGAGTAATAGATTTATTTTCGGAAGAATAAAAGTTTAAAAGATTTATTTTGGGAAAAGTAAGATATGTTTACAAAATAAAATCGATATAATTTGATATTTGACTTCACAGCATGAGATGAGTAAATACTTAACCCCTTCAGGAAGGGTGGGACTAATGTTGCCAGGTGTCCTACGTAACTCAGGGCTCCAAATGTTCTGGACAGCACTAATTTCTTACAGTTCATTTCGCCATCTTTAATCGCAGATAATTCTGTCATTAGATAAGGCGAAGAAAATTACTTTAAAACATTGCTGTCCAGAAGCTCCGATTTACGCGGGACAGCTGTCTACACCAGATGGGACGCATGCGTCCCATATACGGTCCATATTACTTTATTCTTTTGCTACCAGAATATATTAATCGTAAACTTTGCCTTGAAAAATCGTAGAATTCTTGAGGTATGTTTTTAGAAAATAAAGCTAAAAATAATATACAGAATTTCTGGGATTAGAAATTTAAATGTGGTTAACCCTTTGATTACGGATTGAGACACATGTCGTCCCAACGACTATTTCTTTATTCTTTTCGCATCACTTTGTGAAAAATAATTATTTCTTCTATACACTTATAATAGGATGCTTTCAAGAGACATGTACTAGGAAGAAATTTGTTTGTAAATTATGGTACGAGTGAAAATAAAAATAGTTGCCAGTCATAGCCCGTAATCAAAAGGTTAAATGATGTCTGTTCTGAAAAGGTTAAAAAATTATATTTTCAGCGATACTGGTTCTTTGGTGTAGTTATTTATTAATGGTCGTGAAATTTAAAAATATTTGTTATCAGCCCCAACTCTTCTCGTAGAAAATTTATCATTTAAACATTCATTGAAATATTCGAACATTATTTAAAAATATTTCGAATTTCAGTTGTGGATTAATTTATAGCTCCGACGATTTGTACGCATGCCTTAGCAGATTCATTATATTCTTTGCATGCTTTCAATTAAAGTGTCGAATTACCGGAAAGAAAATTGAAATAGTATGCACGAAGCAGATTAACGCCAGGCTATTTAAATCTCGAAGAATTTTGTTTCTCCTACTTTGGAATTAGAGACATGGAAACTTCGATCTGAAAATTTTTCTTCACTCGCATATATACTTATGGAAGAAACAAATGTTATAAACTGTAAAATTTTTGTTTTACTTCCCTTCCTCGTTAGACGCTGTACCAGACTAAAAAAAAATATTATTGTTAGAAATAAAGTAATCCCGTGTCATTAAAAAACTCCTAGCATTTAATTTAGAAAGTTTAAAATGAAACTAAAATAAATAATTTCTGTAAGAAAACTCCTTTCTTAGGTTAATAATATAGGGCACTTTACGAAGGAATGCCTAAATTTATAATTCAACCACTAATTACCTATAATAAATTTAAATATGTAATACATGACCTTAATGTCAAGTATATCATAAATTTTGTCTGTATTTAAAAAGAAATTAAACCCTTTTGTCAATAGATAGCGCGCAGTTGCATTACCGCCTCAATACTCATGGCCTCCGGACTGATTTCGTGACGTACCAAATGAAAGATTAACCCCTTGAAGGGCAAGCAATTGCGTTTGTGTAATGCTTAATTCCCACCGGAAATTTAGAAAAAATTTATTTCAAAATAAGGAAAAGCAATTTTACGACATTTCTCCACTAAAGTCAGAAAACTAAAATTTCCTAAAATTTTTCTGGTGCAAATCCTGATTAATTGTATGTGGTATATAATATATACCGCCGCCCCTTAACCCCTTGAGGAAGCTTGTGAGTATTATAGACTTAAGACTATAGACTTTATAGACTATCATAGGTGCCAACTTTTACGCTTTTTGGCTATCACTAAAATTTAATAGAGATTTTCGCCTTGTTTATTCATTAGATTTCGAAGATTAAATTAGAAAATATTTACTATAAAATTTTAGTGGTATGGAGAAAGCGTAAATGTTGGCAGCTATGGACTATAGATTTAAGACTTGTGAGTATTATACGTATATTATCGAATCATTTTTAAGTTATTCACCACCTTGAATTTTCTGTTACAGACATTGCATTTTTAAGTTGCTTTATTTGAGGGTAAAATGCTGCACATTGTGCTATCTACCACAGTGTCTTCAAATTTGTGCTCAGTGTCATACGTCTAAACATTGAATTTTATTACAGTTAGTGCAAAAGCTGTAAAGATTTAATTTCTGACAATTTCAAATTTTTCTGTTATTGACTGATCAGTTTTCATGATGAACTTAAACTTTATGGATCTAGTGTAAGAAGTAGATGACGGCTGTGGATTTACCCTTTATAAAATTTTGATTTTCTTCAGTACAGCCCTTTTTACATGATAAGTATCCATCTTCTTGAACGATTTTTCAAAATGTCGTTGCTTTTTAAGAGCTTTCAAATATATTTTTTAACACATCCATAGTATCCTTTTTTTCCCAGATTGTCTGAGTTTTAAGCACGTTGCGCGTGGTTATTCATTTGTGTTCCGGGAATAACGAATGCACCCTTTGTCTTTTGATTTCGATTCACTTAAATGAAAAAATTTCTTTGGTTGTCCAACCTTTTTCTGGTAGTAATTATTACTCCTGCCCTGTAAATATATTTTTTGTTAATATTCGAATCTGACCATCTCTTATTTTACTTCAAAAAACATTCTTTAAGAGATGTCAGTTTCTCCATCTTTGGTTACTGCCAATTATAAATAAATGGATCAGCCGCCTAATCTGGTCTAACATAACATATGAGCAATGTTGAAGATTATATTTGTGTAATAAATAGTCTATCAGGATATTTTTAGAATTAACAGGAAAGGATTCATGCCCAGTAACATAATTTTCTAAAATCTCATATAATTCACTTTTCGAAATTTACACTTTCGTACTTGATAAAAAATTACTTATATTCAACAGTTGCAAATAGTGGCAGCTGAAATTGATTTATTCTATATCTATATGCATACATAATTACAAAAAAATTATATTACAGTGTACCGGCGCGTACAAAATTTTTGGCAGCTTTTTAAAATTTATCATATGCTATTAAATTTTCAAATAATTTGTATATTGCCTTAAAATTATTTTTTAAATATAACACTTCTAAATAACTATTGTAACTGTAAAATACAAAGTATCTACATTGTTGTAAAGATTCCATACAATCATTAAAAAATATTTACAAAATAAGTATGTTTTTAGCCAAAAAATATCAATGGCAATTACAACTACAGAATCGCCATTCTAAAAAGGTTAAAAGAAAATTTGGTTTTTGAGCCGATTTTTGAGGGTGTTGTTGTGAAGTTAGGCTGCTATCACTTTACATTTTTTTCTCTAATGTGTTAGATGTTATTTGAAATATCTAAAAGTGAAGTTACTGCAAGTCGATTTTTGGACTTTTTTTCCCGTTAGATTTGCAAAATCTTACACTGTGCGTTGGTTTGATTTAGTATAAAGTGGTTTGGCGCCTAATTAACGCCATTATTTTTGTAACTTGCAAATAGTTTTAACCATAAATATTATTATGGTTATAAAATTTATGGTTCAATAACCATATCATAAAACCATACAATTATACATTGTTTAGCGATTATATATCGCTAAACCATATGTAGCGATATATAATCGCTAAATATATTATATATCGCTAAATATTATTGTGATAATCGTATATCGATAATATACAATTAGCGATATATTGTATATTAGTGAATTATCACTAGCTAATATGCAAGCGATACAGTCATTCAGGATAACTTTGAACCATGGGCTGTAACTTTGCACCACCTCCAAATTTTCAATATTTTTGACTCCAAAAGACTAAATAAACTCCAGAACTGTGCTCTGTTGCATTACCGTCTTAATACTCAAGGCCTCCGGACTGACTTCGTGACGTACCAAATGAAGATTAACCCCTTGAAGGGGTTAAGGGGCAGCGCTATATATTATATACCACCTACGATTAATCAGGAATTGCACCAGAAAAATTTTAGGAAAGTTTAATTTTCTGACTTTAGTGGAGAAAAGTCGTAAAATTGCTTTTGCTTATTTTGAAATAAAATTTTTCTAAATTTCCGGTGGGAATTAAGAATTACATAAACGCAATTGCTTTCCCTTCAAGGAGTTAATCTTCATTTGGTGTCACGAAATCAGTCCGGAGGCCTTGAGAATTGAGACGGTAATGTCTGTTGGCAAGGTTCTAAACTGGGATTTCCACTCTTTATTTTAGAAAATAAATTAGCAACATTATGCGCAATTAATTAAATCATCTAACTATTTTTGTGAAGTACTGTTTTCAAGTTAATTTTGAATGCTGTTTTGAAGTTGTTGTAATCCAATTAAATTTTCATAGTAAGTAACAATATACTCACTTATCAGACATATTATTATCTAAATGTTATAAATGTGTTAATATTTTGTGATTATGTATTTATTAATAGTTAATAAAATGTAAAATAAGAAGGCACTAACATTTTACCACATTTTTAGGGTGATGTTTATAATTTACCGATTATAGGTGCTACTGTCATAAATTTCCCATATTTGCACGCATATTTTATATAAATTCCGAAAGTGTGCATTAGCTATAACTTATAAATATTTTCACAAATATGTGCAAAATTCATAAAATTTATTTAGAGGCGTGGTTCGGGGCGGAGCTACTCAAATTTGACATTTTCATACGTTGGACTTTTTTAATCTTGTTTGAATAATATTAGTACTAGTATGTATTACTGTAACTATGGATATATTATTGAGTTAAAACATTGAAAATTGTTTTGCACTGCATTTTTATGTTTTATATGAACAATAAACAGTTTTTTTTAATTTCTAAATATTCATGGTTTTCTTCTTCCGCTTTTCTTATGCATAATATTTGTTGTAATATCATAAATTATACAGATCTTGTGATGTTGGGAAATGTAAATTCGGAGTCTTAATATATCTGAACACATTTTTTTGGTGTTCAAAGTTGTCCTAACTATAATACTTTTTTTTTAATAATGAATTATTTTAGATAATATTTATCATATGGTGCAAAGTTACCCTAAGTGGCTGGGTAACTTTGAACCAGGTTAAAAATTCATTTTTTATTGCTTTTATCATTACTATTCCTTAATTTTTTATAGTCATACAATAACTTAAGATCATTTCTTCTCTTTTATGCCCCTAGTTTCAACAATATTCTTAAAATAAAAGTGTGGCATGTGAAAATAGGGAAAATGTGGATCAAAGTTACCCTGAATGACTGTATATATTATCAATACAAAAACCCTTAACGAGTGAAAAGTTTGTGACGCAGCACTTTATCTTATGCTCTAAGAGTTTTAAATATGGAACTTGAAAATAATAATGATATCAAATTTTGAGTGACGCTATGCTATTAATTATAATCTCTCTATATATTATTTATTTCATCTTTTTATTTTTTTATAATCGCATGTGCAAAAATTATGTTCAATTTAAAAAAATGTATAAAAGTTTATTCATTGATGCTTTAACATTTACACCTTTCATAAATTCCAAGTATGAGTTTTAAAAGATATGATATCAAAATTTTAGTGACGCTTTGATGTGGCTTTAAACGATTTGTTTTAAAATTAAATTTAAATTATTTTTGTTTTTGCTAAGATATATTCACACATCTAAATAATAGTTTTAATTTTCCAATATACTTTAAATATGTCACTTTCACTGAATTTATATAATGCATTTAAATGTATTTATTTGAATAAATTGATTTATCCTTTGTCCAATGCTATTAAAAATTTAAAATAAGATTTACGTAAATAACTTTTTTTCCTCATAGTATCCATTTGAATACATTTCACTTAGTTTGGATACAATGACGCAAAAAAATTATTTACGTAAATCTTATTTTAAATTTTTAATAGCATTGGACAAAGGATAAATCAATTTATTCAAATAAATACATTTAAATGCATTACATAAATTCAGTGAAAGTGACATATTTAAAGTATATTGGAAAATTAAAACTATTATTTAGATGTGTGAATATATCTTAGCCAAAACAAAAATAATTTAAATTTAATTTTAAAACAAATCCTTTAAAGCCACATCAAAGCGTCACTAAAATTTTGATATCATATCTTTTAAAACTCATACTTGGAATTTATGAAAGGTGTAAATGTTAAAGCATCAATGAATAAACTTTTATACATTTTTTTAAATTGAACATAATTCTTGCACATGCGATTATAAAAAAATAAAAAGATGAAATAAATAATATATAGAGAGATTATAATTAATAGCATAGCGTCACTCAAAATTTGATATCATTATTTTTAAGTTCCATATTTAAAATTCTTAGAGCATAAGATAAAGTGCTGCGTCACAAACTTTTAACCCGTTAAGGGTTTTTGTATTGATATCATTACTTTTTTGAGGTTATTGAAAAAATAAATAAAACAATAAACACACAAAAAGAATTAAAGACCAATACAAAGAATTCATAGTCAGGATTTCCATTCACCTTCAATCTCTCCCCCCTCCCTCCCCGCAAAAAAGGATGACCGTACTTCAATTTTAAAGAGCACCGTACAATGAGATTTTTATAAGAACTCTTTGGTAAGATATGGAAGTAATGTACAACATGCATGTTTAGAGGGTATTTCTGTTGATTTGTTTCAGAGATATAAAAAGCTATGTTAAATTTTACTATATAAAAAATTTACTTTATTAAGAAAAATAGCAAAAAATATTACTCTTTAAACCTTTATATATATATAATATATATAACAATCATCGCTCACTTATAAAAGTATTTACATACATTTATATTAAATCCAAAACTACAAATTTCTGCTTCTCCTTTTTCTCATTCCTAGTGCAAAAAATTAAACATTCTTTAATTTTATATAAAATAATCTTTAACCATCCCTATTTAAAATTCTTTATTAACAATAATAATAAATCGTATAAAATAATCCCCTGAGCTCCGAAGATTCCACTTCTGCTTTTGCACCCACCTCTCCAGCTTACCAAAATAGTAAAATCTTTCAAAAATTAGTTTGAAAAAAAAATCTACAACATTTGTTGCTCACTAACATAAATAAATGAATAAGCACTAACTTCCCTAATGTACAGTCATGGAAAAAAAAGTAAACACTCCCTACTAACTCCTCAACAAATTACCGTAGAAGAAAGTTACTGGTACCGAACGATTGGAAATAAAGTCTACTTTTAAATGATGTATATAAAATTTGCTTAAGGGGTCATCTACATATTAAAACGAACCATAACTTTATTTTTTTTCAATAGCAGTACACAATTCTTACAGCATAAATGAATTCTACACCATTTAATTAGCCTAAAAACAATTTTTTATGCAATTCGTACTATAAGTTTCCGAGAAATTAATTATTTTAAAACAAGCTTATTTTAAGGGCTGTATCAAAATTGAAGTTCGGTACTGGATTGTTAACCGAGAGAGCCCCCTTCTTGATCAATGCACCTTAAGCGTCACTCAAGCAGTCAATGAAGTCTGCTAGATTACAGGACAGCGTAAGACATTTCAAAATATCTAATCACTTCTATCATAGACCATCTAAACCATTCTATCTTAAACCATCATTTTGTCGTGTTTTAAGCATAATTTGAAAACTACTTGGAAGAAAAATGTGAAATTTTGCATTTCCATAAAGCAGGACTTAATAAATCTAAATCCATCAAAAAAATTGTAGGTTACAATTCATAATTTTTTCGAATATTAATTTCCTAATTCATATAATAAAATTAGAAAAATTGCAAATTCAACGTATTTATGTTTGGGTATATTAGTATTACTGCTACACAAAAAATTAGCACATTAGGAGCATAATTTCAGGAGACATAAATAAAAATAAGAAAATGTAATTTAACATTAGAAGCACTAAATTTTGAATGTTTATAATAAAAAAAAAAACTTATCATTCAAATGACTTGAGATTTGGTGCCTAGGCATAGTTTGAACCGAAGATTTGAAATATCTCGTTAAAATTGGGTATTGCCATTGAAAAAAATGAAGTTTGGATTTGTTTTAATATGTAGATGGTCCCCTAAGCAAATTTTATATACGTCATTTAAAAATAGACTTTATTTCCAATCGTTCGGTACCAATAACTTTCGTCTACGATAATAATTTGTTAAGGAATTAGTAGAGGGTGTTTACTTTTTTTTTTCCACGACTGTACATTTCACCTCTTCTCCCTCCCCCTACTCCCCAGCATTTAAAAAATTTAAATCTTTATTTTTATACAGAAAATTATTCTATATAAATTATCCTCCTATTCCTCAAAATTACCACTTTCCCACTCCAGCCTAGAGCTTTCAATCTTTAAAGCTTTTTAGAAAAACGGATCTACAAAGTCTGTTGCTTAATAATAAAATATATAACCATATACACTTTTAATTATTTTTCACACAATCAATTGATGTCATGATAATAGTTGTTCTGAGCGAATATTGTGTTGGCTGGAATGTCGTACAGATAGCTCAATTGGAAGAGTACTGGCAATTAAAGCCAAGGGTTATTAAAGTTCACTGTAATTCAAGATGTTTAACCCCTTCGCGACAAGAGCCCTTTGGTTAATTTTTAACCTATTACTACAGGTTTTTTAAAAAAGAAAATTTTCTGTAATTGAATCACAGAAATGCTCCGATTAAAGAAGGTAAGCTTTACAATTAAAAATAAGTGGTGAGAATAATGAAGGATTCTGAACATTTTTTTTTTTTTTTTTTTTTTTAACACCGCCCAGGTGTTCTTTCTACTGTTCATCCCCAAGCGACAGTAGTATCGCAACCCAAGGACGGCCAAGGCAGCTCAGCCGACACCTTTCTTCTGGTGACGTCGTGTCACCGTCATGCGCTGATACCAACTATGGGCGAGAATGTCACCTAACAGAACTCTGGATGCTATTATCTTGAAATCACCTTTCTTTAAGAGTCGGAGGGCAGTCAATTCTTTGTACGACTCTCCAGCGACAACACCCCTCCAATTGATTGTCAGGGTGCTGCCGTGGAAGCCTCCCGGGCGGAGACCAGCAAGCTGACTCCGAAGGACCTCATATTTGTTAGTTTTATTCTGGTGAGCGGTGGACAGAGGATACTGGTCGTTAATTATACATGGCCATCCTGGCTACCTCCTCATCTGTCCAGCGCTTCTTGACAGGAATCTTACCTTTAAGTTTTTCAAGTTCACCAGCGTGAAACTCTTTTGGGTGCATTCGACGCTTGTGGACGTTAAGCCCACTGATCTTCTTAAACTGTCGATGACATAAGTCACACATGACTAGTTCAGCAGTGAGCGGACATTGAGCCACCTCAGCGGTCAAGTTTTCCGCAGTCCCGCCATTAGCAGGTCCGCTTTCTTTATTATTTCTTTTAGTAGCAGTGAAAAATTCGACTTCGCCGGGGGGCTTAAGTGGCCAAGTATACCGGTCGCTCATCCCCAAGGGCTTATAAATGCTTTTTTGCTATTATAACCTTTAGGATTTACAATATGAAAAAATCTTAACCACTTCTGAGGTAAATAAAGACAGCGGAAAAAAATAAAGATGGCAATGTTTAAAAAAAAAAAAAAAACTTTGGAAAGCATGCATTTTAGTGCTGCAAGAAAAACCTGTCATGAGCTGCTACTGATTATAACACCCATTTACAAAAAATTTAATATAATAACAATGTTTTCATTACTCCAAAATAATGTGTTAAAGGCAATAATTTATCATATTTAGTGCTCCAAGAAATAGCAATATTTGTAAAATACATGTGCTTCTTAACTGCAAAATTCATTGTTTATATCTGAGAAATACATTACATCTTCTGCATTAAATTTTTTTAGTGGCAGGCTTTTGTGATTGAACAAGAACTGCTTGCAGAGTGCTTTTAATGATTTTAGAATATAAAATTATGGCTCTTAAACTACTATTAATCCAATACAGTAATAGGGATAAAAAAATCATTAAATATTTCATTTAAAAAAAAATATTTGTATTTTCATCAGATATACCGATTATTACTACCATATGTTATATGTAACATATTTATAAGAAAAGTTACATCTATTTTGATGAAGTTTTGGATTCCCCCCCCCCCCCCCTCCCTCCTCCCTGACATGCTGTCAAATTTTGCGAGGGTTTTTTTTTCTTGTGATGTTCCTACCCCGACCGAGAATGAAGCGGATTTTTTACAATCAACTGATTAATTTTGATTTTTTTTAGTGCTACTTTTTTATGTTAGTGTGGTGATCTTTCAAATGCTATTGCACAACGAGGCGATAAACGCGCTACTCTGTAAGTGGCACGGCAACCCTCCGGTGTACAGGTGGAATTGATAAAAAGAGTTTTTGTATTCGGAATATGCGAAATGTTAAAGAATAGGGAATGGTTTAATGAAAGAAGAATAAAAACTTAATATTGAATTTAAGATGCGAGTCAGATTAATATATTAATTGAAATGGTTACTGGGTAATCACTTTATTAGTTTATACAAAGTCTAATTATCATGACAGCTACAATGCAGCTGCTAATGAAATTTTGTGAAACCAATCTTTTCTAAATAGTAACATGTTCTGAATTGTTCTTATTTACAATAATACTTCATTACCACAAATACCATATAAGGGAGCTGGCTACTTTTATATTTTTTAAAAGTAAATTATTTAAAGCTTTCTTTTAAGCATATTAACTTTAAAATTAAATAAAAACAAGTATCTAACTTTTGCAAAAAAGCTGTTTTATCTTATTTATCTATAAACTTTAATTACTAAATAAGGAAAAATATCATGATGAAAAATTTTACTTTTAGGAGCTCAAAACAACCAGTCAGGATAAAATGGTTCATTTTGAGCTAATCGTGATAATTTAAGTATATAAAGTAGAATTTACTATAAGTAAAAAATATGTCCAAGACTGAAATCAGTCCTGAGATTGAAAGTCTTGCATCCATGCCTGTAATCAATTAGCCTAAAAGAAATGCTTCAGTTTTTTTCCTTCTGTTTTTCTTTTATTACAGAGATAAACGGCAATAAGAATTTTTTTTCCCTTTAGGTTTAATTTTATAAAAATAAAATACTACGATGCTTTAATTTTTGAAGCTGAAAAGAGTTATATAAGAAAAAAATAAACGAAAGATACCCATATTTCAAAAAAGATATCATTTTAAGTCAATTTTCGTTTATAATGTTATTAGAAACGATTCTCAAATGAATCATTTTATAAACGGGATTGGAAATCTTAATTTTGATTTCGTCATACCTTTTATTTAAACTGTGCGTTCTTTAAAAATGAAAGATTTTGTTTAATTTCTTTAAAAGAAAACTCAAAACACAAAATTAAATTAGTAATCTATACTCACATATCACAAGAAATACCTATGCCACACATGAACGTTATTTTGTAAGGAAAACAGTTATAAGTATTGTTGAAAATAAAAACAATTCAGAACATTATACTAATTAGAAAGGATCGGTTGCAAAGAATGCTGTCTGGATAATTAGAAATTGTACTCACTTTCTCCCCTTGGAATACCATTTCAAGATCTTTGATATTTTTTATTTCTTCAGTCAACTTCGCGTATCGCGTAGTGATACATGGCGAAGTCTTATGGCGAACGCGATGAATTTTCATTTTAAAAATGTGAAATATTTTCTCCTTAAAAAATGTTTACTTACTATGAATAACAATGAAATAAAATACATATAATTACAAAATACTGCTCCATTTTAAAAAATCAGTCTAAGTATTTTAAAGCACATAATAAATTGTTTTTGTAGTTTAAAAAAAGATTTATTGCCAATATTCAGATTTTTAACTGTGACCTAAACCGCGCAAAACCGATGTGCAACGTTCTGTCTGCTAGCCCATAGAATAACATGTAATCCGCGATCCTAAGAAGTCCAATTTTCATGCGGATTATATAAAAATTAAGAGTTTTCCTAGATACTAGGTTAGTATTATCCACTTCATTAAAAACAGATTCATTTTATATATTAATGTTTTAAAAAAATTCTAGACCGTTTCGGAGAAAAAAAAAAGACAAACTTACACCATCGAAATTGCTTTCAAAATGGGTTTACAGATCTGAAAATATACTGCACGTAGAATTGTAAAAAATTCAGAATAGGATTAGACTGCAGATATAAGACTGTTTAAAAAAAATCAGAACAATAGGACCTATATTAATTAATTTTTCAACTACATTTCAGCAGTGAAATTACGCTTGAAATTATAGAATAATAATGATGTGAATTATCACATTGCTAACAAAGCGTAAACCAACTTCGTGAAAAATGTCCAAGCCGGGAATCGAACCCGGGTCCCTCGA
This sequence comes from Maratus speciosus, assembly GCA_963932465.1. NCBI lineage: Eukaryota > Metazoa > Arthropoda > Arachnida > Araneae > Salticidae > Maratus > Maratus speciosus. Next base: position 434,492,875 of record OZ010787.1, read on the forward strand.
ATAGATCTCCAGTGCTCTACCACTAAACTACAAGGACGATGTCCAGCTTGGCATTTCTCACTTATATAAGTTGGTAAGGCTGGTAAGGTAAATTAAAATAGTATATTCACCGATGCTGGGTTTATTTGCGTCTCATGTTACGCCACTAGAATGTGTGCTCATGAAGACTTCTCCATCTTGTGCTGCGGTAGCAGCCTTACCAACTTATATAAGTGAGAAATGCCAAGCTGGACATCGTCCTTGTGGTTTAGTGGTAGAGCACTGGAGATCTATTCCAGGGACCCGGGATCGATTCCCGGCTTGGACATTTTTCACGAAGTTGGTTTACGCTTTGTTAGCAATGTGATAATTCACATCATTATTATTCTAATAGGACCTATATTTGCTGAGTTATTAACAGGCGGCTTTTCGCATTTTCTTTGATGTCGAGTTAGCTGTATATATGAGTTCCGCCATCTATGAATTCTACGATACGATACGATACGATTTTAGGCTTAAGGCTGCGTCACTCGGAATACTACCGTCTTCCATGATATATCGCGCTTATGTCTCGCTTTTGTCAGTTTCAATGAAACAGATATAATACCCGGGACAACTTCAACCACAATAATCAATAGAAAGATTTACAAATTTGTGAAAGAAATTTTACATGAATAATCCGCTAAAGTAAAGCGAAGTTTCCTATTGAAATGTTACTGGTGGAAGTTTGCTTTAACCGGTAACCAGAAACTGTTAATCCAATGTAAAAACCAGTCGACATTTTGTGACAACCTTCTCAGTTACTTCACTGGCAGCTAACAGACTCTACACTATATGCCTCCTTCTCTTTATTTCTAACTCTATTATTTAATTTGTCATCAAATAAGGTGAATATAACTAATTCAAAGGGATGGCAATCAAGCAATCTGAATAAAAAATGAAGCAGACTGGCAACACTATTTGAAAATATGTGTTATTTATTTTATCTTCTATTATTTATAAAAATCCTAGAAAGCTTCGAGGTGTTGAAAACTTAGTACTAATTAATTTGTAAGATTTCCAGATGATCACGCAGTCTTTACTTATTTCAATAGCTCATATATCAAGGTTAATTATTCTGATAATCTTGATTTAGATTATTTGAAAAATCATTCAATTTTACTAATAATTCTACATAAGTTTTTGTAAGCTTCTAAAACAGGAAATTTTTTAAAGTGCTTAACCCTTTCAGGGGCAAGGTACTTCTATTTGTAAAATGCTTAAATGAGTAAATGTCACCAGAATTTAAAAAACAGATTTATTTCGAAATAAGCAAAAGCTTTGCTCACGTATTAAATTAAAGGGAAATCTTCATTCCAATATTCTGGTGCCACTGTGGCGGTTAGGAATTAAAACAAAGTGGTCCAAAAAAGAACCACCGTCCTTGAAAGGGTCGACTTATTAATGCCTAGTAGCACCATACGGTACCGGAAAAGACGCAACTATTATTATCTATATATTTAAAACGCTAAGCGTATTCTTTCGACAGTCCGTGAGAAGAAACTACTGCATCAAATTACACCAATCTTTTTTTAAATGAAATATATTTGGCCACAGATTTGTTATCATACATTCGTTTGTTCAAATATTTTATTAATTAGCCGTAATTTTAAATTAAAATTCTACAGTTGCGCATGCGCATTATATAAGTAGAAGTCTGCCTCTGGAGTGACGCGCTGCACATGCGCAAAGATTCTCGCTCAGTTGAAATATCATATTACAGGTAGAAGTTGTTTTAAGTTCGTCTGCTATTCTATCTTACTGTAAACAAGCTTTTTTTTCTTTCACAAAATTAATATTTGACTCTTTCAGCATTATTAACTATTCAAAAATTTATTGTGTCGATATTAAGAGCTAGATAAGATTCATTTCAGGGGTGTCACATTGTTTTGGTCATATTACACTCTGAAGATAAACACAATGATTTGAAACTAAAAGTTATGGCTGGTGAATTGCCAATAGTTACACAGGAAGATTGGGAAACTAGCATGTTAAGTTGTAGTTTCTTCTTTTAAAAAAATAAGGTAACATAAATATTAAAACGCAAAACTATTTTTGTAAGATCAAAACTCAAATTCGAGGCAATTGCGTATGCGTCAACTGTGTTTCGAACCTCTTCAATTTAGAAGGAAGAAATACAAGTTCTTGATAGCGTAGTCGGTTAAGGCAGCAGTTTCAAGCTCTGAATTTTTGCAGAGGACGCAGGTTCGAATCCAAGCCTGGCAAAATGTGTACTATTTTTGTCGATAATTCGTTTAAATAATGACATATTTTATTAGGAAGAGAAATTATAGGATTTTTATTTTATTATTTGAATGCTTTATAATTAAATAAAATTTAACTCTGAATAATATTTTGAAAAAAATAATGATTTTATATTTAAAATATTGTGCATGTAATTATCAGTTAAATAAACTGAACTGATCTACAATTTTCGTTATATTTTCTGACCATTATCAAGAATATATATGGGTGTGTGTCAGAAAGAAAAGTTTGTCATTCATATGCGTAAAAAATAAAACGGAAAGAAAGAAAAATATTCGTATAAGAGCTATAAAAGAAATTACCTTGATATTCAGGTTTAATATTTAAAAAATGCAAAATAAAATTCAAGTAAAAAAACTATATATATTATAAATCGTTAGCTGCATCACGTTTCAGATTTAGGTTTTTAGAGAATGAGACAGGTAAAAGTAAAATTCATGGCAACTTTTAATGGTCGTGTAGTTTTAAAAAATAAATAAATGAAAATAAATATTGTTATTAAGAAAAAAAAAAGAGGCCGCAGTAAGTAAAAATAAATTCTCTACCCGGTATTTTAAGGTAAATTTCTGATAAAAAACAAGCATAATTGGTTGTAAATTATAAACTTAAAATTCTTTCACTTCACTGAATAGGTTAGACTGACAGCACCAGCTATCGCCTTAAAGAAATAGGAGTCACATATCAATATAGAAATTCATCACGTAATTTGTCATTCAAAAATTAATTTAAAAGCAATTAATTAAAAATTCAAGAATTTTTCTAATGAAACATTCAAGTTATTTGCCGTCAAATCTTGACGGGCGCTATCTAGTTACTATAATTATCTTTATTTAATGACTTAATCTTCGTGATATAATCTGACAATAATTGCAAAATTCAGAGCTTGCATTTGTGAAATGCAAGTTTTGCATTTTAAATAGGAAAATAATTCCGGTTTTAATTGGTTAATACTTAAATGCACAGTCCATAAAATTTGTAACACTTATTATTTAACTTTTAATAAATAAATCAAGTTCTTCGCAACCATTATATTTATCTAGAAATAATTAATATTAGTCTGATTTAATCCCGTTAAAATCACATAAATATGCTGCTAAATAAAGCTACAAATCTATATTAAAATTTCTGGTGTCTATTCCTTAATGTAAGTATATAAAAAAATATAATTCTAAAAGTAAAATTCATGTATTTAACACGTTCACGCCGGCGCGGTGGGTCACACTTGATTGTCTCAGAGTTGTCAAGTCTCCGGCTTGTTGCACACCATTGTTATTTTAGAGAAAGTGTTCTTCCTTTAAATCGCCCAATTGCTCTAATTAAATAAAACAACATTTTCTGTATTAAAATACTGGTATCCAAAAAGTCGGAGACTTTTCAGCTCTGAGACAGTCGAGTGTGACCCACCGCGCCGGCGTGAACGTATTAAGAGAATTTTCAGCTTATCTAAAAGGATTTCATAAGATCAGCGTTTATCAAACTTTTTTAAGTGTGTGTGTGTGAGGGGGGGTGCTTATTTTGAAAGTCAGTTTGTTCAAGTAGGTTTCCCCTTTCCTTGTCTTTTTTTAAAAATCCAAGTGGACCAAAAGGAGAAACCTCGATAACCATTTGAGGTTCCCAGACCATATTAATTACAGCATGTCATTCTTCTTTAAGTCATATAAACATGTGTTAACAATGCCTCTAGAATTTTTAGACATAGTGATCGTCATCATAAAATAATTGACAATAAAAATTAATCCTATTTTTAAACAAAATCTGACACCAGAAATATTTAAATATACGTTTATTATTATATTAACCTGTGATTTTGGAATCTGCAATGTCTGCGGAGTATAGGCAAATGTTCTAGTTCCAGAGTCTCCCCGGTGCGACTCTTCAAGTTTTAAAAGAAGGGCAATAACCAACCAATATGTAGGAACCAGGAAGCATTTAAACTCTGTTTACTCGATTAGAGACCACAGAGAAGTTTCCGGCCTCCTGATTGGTTGGTTTCTTTTATGCGGTTTGTTTTAGCTCCATTATGAAAACGCAAAACACTAACTTAGAAACAACTGTTCATTAACAGTTTTTTTTTCTCATATATATGAAATGTCTGCTTTTGCGGACGTTAAACTTCCGACTTCATATTTTAATGAAATCGAATCAATTTCCCTAAATTTAATTTCAGTTTGTAGCAATGTTAAAAATTTAGCCGATTGCAATAAATGGGGGAAAGAATTCAGAAATTTGAATAATAGAAAATGGAATTCAAGATCACCAAAGCCTTGTGGACAAAGATTAACTGGGTCAAGCAAAAAAAGGAAACATTCCTTGCAAAAAAAAAAAAAAAAAAAACGTTAAATTAAACCAGGCAAATGCAAAAAGCATTAGATTTTGCTATTATGAGCATATATTTACTAGAAAATTTGCCACAATTTTATTTTATTCTGAATGCATTTTGTTTAAAATTAATTTTACATTCTAATATTTTTAATTTTTATTAAATTGCTTCATGTGAAAACTATTTTATTATTTAATAAAAGATCTATTTATTTCGCTAATTTGTTGCAGATTTAAATAATAATGATAAAGAGAGCAGTTCAAAGCACACATAAAAAGTGTATAAAATACTAGAATTTTAAAAACTTTTTATATGTATAAACGTGTATATTTCATAATATAAATAGATACAACGCAAGACGTTTTCGAAACTGATAATCAAAAATCAGATTTAATTCCTTAAAGAAAACAAAAGTCACAAAAGACAAACCTTGACTAAAAAAACAAGCTAAAGTTTAGTATAAGAAAAGCAGATGGCGCCATTACATATATTTTTTTAATGTGTTTCCTTTAATTCATGTTTTCTAATGTAAGAACACTTTGAGGAAATCTGGATCAATTAGTCATTTGACAAGAACTGAGTTAGATTAACCCTCTGTCTACCAGAAGGGTCCAATGGACCCGACATGTATATTCAAAATATCTATTCAAACCAGAAATTTCTTCAAAACAAACTAAATGTATAAATCAGACAATAATAAGTTAAATAAACAAATTAAATAGTTTTAAGTAAAAATTCTGGTGTAGAATGTTTTTATAAAACTTGAGTAAAATTTCCGGTAGTTCTAGGGTTAAACTGTTGAATATTAAATGCTGATTCACTTATATATAAAAAAATAGAAACAAAAGAATTGTGCAATGGTATATTACTGCGGTTATTAGAAATTCCAATTTTCAAAGACCTTAATCATAAAATTTGCAAGTGTAAAATGTTTGAAAACCGTCCAACTTGAGCAGTTCTTTTTTTAAAAACCTAATAGTATTTCAAGCCCAAACTGTTTATATTATTGAAATTATTGGTAGACGGAAATTTTGAGTAAAAATGATGAGGTGAAATAATCGTCTTAGGGTAAAGCTCTGTCTCCAGGTGCAGTTTCCACGTTTTTCCAAATAGTGCCAAAAGTTACAAAATTTAAATACCACTACTATTAGCCCCTTGAGTTAAGGTGGGACATATTATATCCCACCTAATTTTAACTATGATTCACACAAGAAACTTTCAATTAAATTTTACTTTTTAAATTTTGGTGGAAAAATGTTGAAAAATTGCTTTTCCTTATTTTGAAATGATTTTTTTTTCGAAAATTCCAGTGTGAATTCAATATCACAGAAACACAATTGCTTGCTCCTGAAAGGGTTAAAAGAAACACTGCTGCAGAAATCTACGACTAAATAAGTCGAAGAATTTTTTTAAATAGTGGTGTTCAAAATACGACACCTTTGTCAACTGTATTTTAATCTTAAACCCTGGATCTCATTACAAAAAAATTTCTTCAGTGATAGCATTACTATTTTGATCAATCAGTTGGAAAATACCTGGAAAACTGCACTAATTAAGCTTAAGCAACTGGGAAATTATACTTTTATAGAAGTTAATGCACATTTGTTTGACCACTAACTATAGATTTATTTTTATTTTACTTAAAATGTTATCTATACGTGTATTAACAAAGTCAACAACATTTGAAAATTAAACAATTCAATAACTATAATAAAAAAAGATGAAATAAGTGATATGTTAACCCGTTAACCGCCAAAACTAGAAGGCAGAAGTTTTCAACTTTTTAGCTGAACGGCATTTTCCACCACAAATTCTGAGAGATCATTTTCGCTATATATGATCTTAAAATTTTACGTCTTTAAGTAAGGCCGATTTTTTAATTGAAAAATAGCGGTGTGATTGTAAATAACTTAAATATGTACATTTATTTTGTCCGTTGCGCCGACGCAACACCAGCGGGTAATGGAATAACATACCGGGTAGCGGTTGCACAAACCATCTTCTCATCGAGTTAACCCTCTCGCTGCGCAACCCGAGATATAGTTGGGCATGGATTTTTCCGTCTAATTAACCCTCTGTCTACCAGAAGGGTCCAATGGACCCGACATGTATATTCAAAATATCTATTCAAACCAGAAATTTCTTCAAAACAAACTAAATGTATAAATCAGACAATAATAAGTTAAATAAACAGATTAAATAGTTTTAAGTAAAAATTCTGGTGTAGAATGTTTTTATAAAACTTGAGTAAAATTTCCGGTAGTTCTAGGGTTAATACTATTTGGTTATTCCCACCAGTTATTTTTTAGTGAAAACTTTGTCTGATTTAATCAGGACATTTTCCTGGATTACCACAGTCAAAGAATTCTGCTTTAAAGAACCGGTGATAAAAGATTAAAAATTCTGTAAATGACGCTCATCGCGAAGAATTACTTACGCAGCTAGAGGGTTAACGGCTGAAATTTTAGGATTAGTTAAAACTCGATTAACATATTAAAATGCAACTGGTATGCCAAGTCATATGTTGGTGGAAACCACCTGCAGACCAAATTTTAGGGATTGATTGGTAGTTTTACCATTGTTTTTACCTGCACCCAAAGATATGAAAACATGGAGAACTGGGGAACTTTCTAAGAAAGACTTTTGTAAATTTGTGTTCTAGATAGGTTTCATGCGTCATAAGTTCATGCATCGGTAATCATCTTTCAGTGTTCGAATTTAATATAAAATGTCTTACAATCTAAAAAAAATATGGACAATATGATATAAATGCATTATCTGTAAGGTAATGCCACGCCCTTAGTCAATGATGTTTTTTGAATGAAAACGAGAATTATCATTTGACGCCGTGAATGTGTTAATTTGTTTAACCCCTTGAAGGGCACCGGTATATTTTATATACTACTTAATTTTAATTTACAAATGCTACATTGGCACCAGATTTTAGGCATTAAATTTTGCTTTGTATAACGTACGCGAAGAAAAGCTTTTACTTACTTTCATATAAATTTATTTATAAATTCCGATGCCATTCAATCATTTTAAAATTCTAGCAATAAAAGTACTTTGCCCCTGAAAGGGTTTCATTCAGGGGCAGAGTAGGGGAGACCGGGGCTAGTAAGCGCAGTTTTTAGTTATTGATTTTTATTAATTTTTCTTTAAGATCCTTATGAAACTTAAGCTGTACGTTTAAAGAGCAGGCATTGGGATATTAGTCCAGGAAATAGGGAATTTTACCTAGCAAAATTAATGGTAGTTCTGGAAATCGGCTTCCTTTATGTTTTTTGGGTCGCTGAATCCGAATTTGTAACTTCCCACCAAAATTTCCCACCGGCAACCCCCCAAATTTTGGTAAAAAGCCCCCCCAAAAAGGTTTTTATTAAAAAAATCAATTTTTTATTGTTTTAGGGGAAAAGTATCTAGAAATTCAGAAAGTAGAGAAAATTTGCAACAAATTAGATATATGACATTATGACTTAGGATGAAGGGGAAGAGGGGATCTGCCTCGGAACATGCGCGCGGTGCTGATTGGACTAAGTTGCGCAATTCCCCTTAACCACTCACACGTTTACATTCGCCCTCCCATGTCCCCTCCGAACTTTCCTTATTAGGTTTACTTTAAGTTTTTTGGGTCGCTGAATCCGAATTTTTAACTTACCCCCAAAATCCCCCCACCCCTGAAAACCGCCCAAAATAGTTGTTATTAACTTAAATTTCTTATTGTTTTAGGGGAAAGCATTACGAAATTCAGAAACTAGACAAAATGTGCAACAAATAGGATATATGACATTATGACATAGGATAAACGGGGAGAGAGGGGGCTGCCTCGGAAAATTTCCGCGCGCTTTTCTCAAAAACCAAATTTTTTTTAAAATATCAATTTTTTGGGGGGTTTCCGGGTGAAATTTTGGTGGGAAGTTAGAAATTCGGATTCAGAGATCCAAAAAACATAAAGTGAGTCGAAATCCAGAACTAGTATTAATTTTGCCAGGTGCTATCCCCTATTACTTGGACTTCATAACTTAGTGCACGTAACGCCGCAGTGTATGTTCCGAGGCAGCCCTCTCCCACCCCGTTCATCCTACGTCATAATGTCATATATCCTATTTGTTGCAAATTTTGTCCAGTTTTCAAATTTCGTAATGCTTTTCCCCTAAAATAATAAGAAATTTAAGTTAAAAACAAATATTTGGGGGGTTTCCGGGGGGGGGGGGGGATTTTGGTGGGAAGTTAAAAATTCGGATTCAGCGACCCAAAAAACTTAGAGTAAACCTTATAGAGAAAGTTCGGAGGGGATATGGGAGGGCGAATGTAAACGGGGGAGTGGTTAAGTGGAATTGCGCAACTTAGTTCACGCAGCACCGCGCGCATGTTCCGAGGCAGAGCCCCCCTTCCCCTTGATCTTAAGTCACAATGTCATATATCTAATTTGTTTCAAATTTTGTTTACTTTCTGAATTTCTAGATACTTTTTCTCTAAAACAATAAAAAAATTGATTATTTTAATAAAAACCTTTTTTGGGGGGCTTTTTACCAAAATTTGGGGGGGGGGTTGCCGGGGGAAATTTTGGTGGGAAGTTAAAAATTCTGATTCAGTGACCCAAAAAAACATATAGTAAGCATTTTTCCAGAACTACCATGAATTTTGCTAGGTAGAGCCCCTATGCGGTCTCTATTGCCTGGACTATAAATACCCGGAGTTTTGAGTTTTTAGCTTTTGTAGTTTATGTTTAGCGAAAGCCTAAAGAAAAAGGAAAATGGTGCGCCAACCTACCCGTCACGGGGCAAGTTGCCTATACCTATCGGTTAAGTTGGCACGCGTTTTATAAAAATTTAAATGAAACTCAAATAAGACACACAGTTAAACCCTTGAGGGGCAAGTAATTATGTTTCTGAAATGTCGAATTCACACCGGAACCTGCAAAAAGATTTATTGCAAAATAAGGAAAAGCAATTTTACGACTTTTTTCCACCAAAGTTATAAAAGTAAAAATTAATAAAATTTTTCTGGTGCAAATCTTCATTAATCTTAGGTGGGATAAAATATATCCCAGCGCCCCTCAAGGGGTTAAGAGAAATCAATTTCATTATTACCAGTAAGTTTAAACAAAGGCGTTATGGCGGTATAATGTAAAGTCTAAATTATACAGACGTACACTGAAAAAAATGAAATACTCAAAAATGAGTAAATCGATATACTCATATGCGATTGAGTATGTCTGGATCAAAAATGAACTTATTCTTTCTGAATTTTGATACCTCACACGTTATCAAATCCAAATGAAACGATAATTTTGTACTTTGTAGTGGTTTATTTCATTCATGGCGACTTAAAAGATGTTCTTTAATCGGAAAACAAAGTAATATACCGTGGAAATCAGAGGTTTAATATTACATTTTTATTCCTCTGAAGGAACTATATGCCGTGTCTTCTTTATAACGCGTAAGGTTACACTGTGTTGTTGTTATCAGCTCTTCGTAGATTCGGTCTGGTCTGCGTGCTAAGTGAGATGGATTTGTTCGTGAAAACAAAAATTAGAAAAATGGGATTATCAATATTTCGCCGCCGAATATTTTGAAAGTAAGTGCTCGCTGTTAAATATTCAATATATTTTTTTTCTTGTTTAATGTAATCTGCTGTACCTTCTATAAATATTATATTAATGTAAATATTAAATTATGCACAGTATTTTAAAATGATTTAAAAGTGCTTGGAAACAATGTTCTTGTCATAAAAGTAATTGTTTAGCGTATCTTGATAAAACTTTCGATATTTTTTCTTAGTAAATAATCAATTAAATGTTTCTTGTTAATAATTTTCAGCGGGAAATAAATGTCAGAACATTTTACTTTAATTTTTAGTAAAGTCTCGGGGGGGGGGGGGGGTGTCCTTTGACGAGAAAATTATTTTTTTCTATTTAACTTATTTTAGTTTTGAAAGTGTTTTATAAAATGTGTGTCTTTTACCCCAGTATCTTATTTTGGTTTTGCACGTGGTTACTAATCGGCCATCTTGGACGCCATCTTGTTTTACTTCATATTTTTATAACAGAATCGTTATTTTCAAACACTTTTAAATTATTTTAAAATGTTGTGCATAATTTAATATTTGCAGTAATGTAATATTTACTGAAAGTATAGCTGATAGCATAAAATAAGAAAAAAAAAGTATTAAATATTTAACAGAAAGCAATTACTTTCAAGTTCTTATTTGAATACATACATGGGATCAAAAATGAGTACATAAACACTTCATATTTTAATGCATATATAACATCAAAAATGAGTACATAAACACTTCATATTTTAATGCATATATAAGATCAAAAATGAGTACATAAACACTTCATATTTTAATGCATATATAAGATCAAAAATGAGTACATAAACACTTCATATTTTAATGCATATATAAGATCAAAAATGAGTACATATCGGTTCATATTTGACACATCCATGGAATCAAAAATGAGTACATGTGTTTCTCAATTTTGAGTACATTTGGATCGGAGCTATTTTGAGTATGTGATGTATTTAAAAATGAGTACTTTTTACTCAATTTTGAGAACCCATTTTTTTCAGTATAAAAATAATGAATAAAACATTAACACTGAGTAGCTTCTATCCTACTCGATATCATCATCAGAGTTACAGTTGTTACAAATAAAAAATCGAGTGTCTCCGTTTGGGCAAGCCTCGTGTGTCCAAAATCTTGCATTGCAACCACTTTTCTCGGTGTTTGCTGTTTTTCAAGCTACCAGCACACACCAGACACCGAGCCAACTTGCCTCGTGTCCAATGCGCCTACTAGCCCCATAAGAAATTTCTTCACAAAAGGGACACGTAACCATCTAACCATAAATAATCCAAGTAAATCACTTGTGGGGTACGTACAGTTAATCATACACTAAGAAAAACTGCATAAGTTAAATCGCAATTATTATGATAAGTATTAGAAATTAGAAAAAGAATGAAGTAACAAAAAATTACTTATAAGTGCAAAAAAAGTGAAAATCATCATTTTCATAGATGTGACATCCGTGCCACAACCGCAACACAAACAAATTCTCTTTCAACCCTTTAAAACCCCTCGAGGGGCGGTGGGATATATTATATCCCACCTAAATTTAATCAAGATTCGCACCAGAAACTTTTGGTTAAATTTTACTTTTATAACTTTGCTGGAAAAAAGTTAGAAAATAGCTCTTCTTTATTTTGAAACAAATTTTTTTTTAAATTCCGGTGTGAGTTCAACATTATAGAAGCGAAATTACATGCCCCTTAAAGGTCGGAGCAGGTTTGCCATTTTGACCTCCATTATTATCCCGAAAATACGGCTTCGGATCGGAATTTTTACTTCAAGTAAACAAAACAGTCTGTCATTAAATAAATCTGAAAATAATTTTTGTATTTTCTAGTGTGAATCCGAATTTTCTGACTAAAAGTGGAGGCTAAACTGGCAACCATGTGCGAGTGGGTCATTATGGACCACCTATTTTTAATCCTTAAATGGCACATTGGTACCATAACTTTGAAATTAAAATTTTATTTGGATCAAGTACGTGAAAAAATGCTATAATGCCTATTTTAAAATAAATGTGTTTGTAAATTCTGGTGTCATTCAATCATTTTGGCATTTTATGAAAAAAAAGTACGGTACCCCTTAAAGGGTTAAAGTTATGAAGCTGATTTTTCAGAAGATAGATGTTGCTGTATTACAGGGTTAATATGCATGAACGGATTCAGGGGACTTTAGGTGTTTTAGCACCAGAAATTTTGTAAAATACTGGTCGCTATATCTGGAGATAGAATTTTGTTTCATTAAATAAAGCAAATATTACTTACAAAAATTCTGGTATAAGGTCCTTGGAAGTCCTTGAAGCGTACGAACCCTGTATTATGGTAGATGAATGTAGTGTAAACATAAAAAGATTTAATTTAAAATATAGGTTGTATCCCCTTTAAGTACAAAGCTAATTTATGTTGTGTAAAAGTGCCAGAAACACTCGCACAGATTTTCCGTTGTGTAACTTTCATGAAAAAGAGCTGTAAAATTTATTTTCCATATTTTGAAATAAAAGTTTTCGAAACTTCTGGCGTGAATTCGGCATTACAGAAATACAATTATTTGCCCTGAAGGAGTTAAGGATGAAATTTAACTCTTACGTTAACGAATTATGGAATTTTATAGTTCAAATGTCCTGTTTGAGTGCTTATCTTATTAATTTTCTTTTATCTGAATCATTTAATATTTTCTTAATTAATAATTGTGAAAATTCTATATTCCACATGTTTTCACTCATACTAATACTTTATAAATTCCCCGGGGCCAAAACAATAAACGACTTAAATTACGTATTCTAAAAAAGAAAATTATACGGTTGAGAAAAATAATTCTAACTGAAAGATGCATTTCAGTGATATGTAATTTTTAAATAGATCTTCTAATTAACATTTTTCCAATATAAAAAAGATTTATTTTTCATTGTGCATATATCGATGAAAGTAAAGATTTTTTTTAACGGAAAAATTTCAATTGGCACATTTAATTAAATTAAGTTAATAATTAAGTTGTTTAATTCAATAATTATGATAACTATCATGTTTTATTGAATACAACATAGATATTACTTAAGCGCTTTCTTTCAGCATTATCATACGGAAATGAAAAGAAAGAAAGAAAATTTTACTCAGCCATTTACAATTCAGATATCGGTCCTCTGTACTTTTTGTATGTAGAATTTGAGGGAAATATATGAATGTTCTAGGGCTATGTCTCATTTATTTTAATTAAGTGAAAAACATAATATAAATTATAATAAAAGCAATATCCGGAAGACATGTTTTCATTTGTTTGATTCCATCACATGGAGTTTTCTAATTATAAGTTATTTTTTACAATCATATATCTATTTTACCAGAAATAAAAAAAAAAATATATTAACATATAAAGTGCATATTTTTTATTAAAGGAATTTAAATATCAATAATTTCACTAAAATATTTGCAGTAAAAACATATAAAAAAAGTAAAATATATCGTTTTTAGTGTCCGGCTAAAAAAAACTGCGTTACAAACGTGTGATTACAATCTTCTAATGTTTTAATAATTAAATGAAAAAGCTTTAACCCTTTCAGGGGCAAGGCATTTCCGCTCAAAAAGATGTTCAAATAATTATTTACACCGCAATTAACAAATAAATTTATTTGAAAGAAATCAAAAGCCTTTTTTTCACGTTTATTATGTGAACGAAATTCCACTAAAATTTACTGGTGCCACTTGGATATTTAGGCATTAAAATTAACCGTTTGCAGACTGCAAACGACGCCCCTCAAGGGGTTAAGCTTGGTTTTAAGTACCTCATGGAACTATTAATAAAAAGGAACTGACATATCCTTAAAATAGTGAAGCTTCAACTGTAACTGCTTTCGTAGGGGTTGACCACAGCCGGGTGAAACTTTCACCAGCAAATTTCAATAAAATTTTTCTTCTTATTTAAACGCCTTATTAGTGCAATAGTTCAGTCATAAATAATGGCAGAAGCATATATTCATTTTTATTGGTGGAAGTTTACTTTGGCGGTAATCAGGCCCTGCGTTTCCGCCATATTGTGAACACCTTCTGTTAGTGTCAGTGAAAAAGCTTATAACACATGGGCACACTGACACCAGCAAAATCAAATAAAAATTTTTAGGATATTTGTAAAAATATATTTCCACGAATAAGGTGCTTAAATAAGACGAATTTTTCTATTCAAATTTACTGGTGGGAAGTTTGCACCGGCAATAATCGAAAGTGTTGATCCTATTTAAAAAGAAGTATCCTTGACAACCTCCTCAGTTACTTCACTTGTAATTCGTAGACAGTACGCTATATGTCTCCCCCTCTTTATTCATAACTCCATTGAGTACCTATGTGTTTCTTTGTCCGTGATTGGCTTTCCTTAAATCGATATATTAGAGGGGAAATTCGAATATACTTTAATGTGAATTGTCGTGTTCTATGAATTAAATGTTCCTCCTAATTGTCACATTTTTGTTCTAGACTGCATTAAAAAATGATAGGAACAACTTGTAGCCAGTTATTGTGTGAAGCATGAAAGTATGAATAAAGGGGAATTGACACATCCTCCAAATGGCGAAGCTTCATCTGTAAACGGCTCCACAGGGTCTAATTATCGTCTAGGCAAACTTCCACCAGTAAATTTGAATAGAAAATTCCTCCTTATTTAAACGTTTTATTCGTGCAAAATCATGCTGTCATAATTAAGGCAAAAATATCTACTAATTTTTACTGGTTGAAGTTTGCTCCGGCGGTAGTGAAGTTCTGTGGTTCCGCCATATTATGACAGCATAATAAATCCTCCTGTAAATGTCAGTGAATTTCATTACCGCCAAGGCAAACATCTACCAGTAAATTTTGATAAAAATTTTCTCTTTCTTTAAACGCCTTATTCGTGCAGAATTTCTGTCATAAGTAATGTAAAAAATTTCTATTCGTTTTTCCTGGTGGAAGTTTGCCTTGGCGTTAATCGAGCCCTGATGAAATGGAAACAAACAACAGTCGCCATTTTGTGACAACCTCCTCAATTACTTTATTTGCAGCCGGTAGACACTTCATCATCAGTGTTGACAGTGGGCTACTTTTTTTAAATTCAGATTTATTGATTGGCACCACTTTTCTGAAATGGTAAAATACCTCTTGTTTTCGACTTAATTAATATACCATCAAATAAGGCGAGTTTTACTGTTTCTGAAAAGGGGTGCCAATCAAGAAATCTGCATTTTAAAAAAGAAGCCGACTGGCAACAGTTTCATCATCTGTCTCCTCTTTATTCAGACCTCTATTGTGTGAATAAGCTTATTCCTTTGATTACGAGGTTGGGACATATCTCGTCCCAGGGACTATTTCTTTATTCTACTTACACCACTTTTTGAAAAAAAAATCTGTATCATACCAATATATATTTTCATATCCACAATACTAGGATACATTCAAGAAAAATATAGGAAAACGATGTTTTTTGTAAACTGTGGCGCGAGTGAATATAAAAATAGTCGCCAATATTACCACGTAAGGATAATTAAAAGGTTAATTAAAGGGAACCATAATTAGTTTGAAACTATGGTACAGTCGTGGAAAAAAAAGTAAACACCCCCCACTAACTCCTCAACAAATTTTCGTAGAAGAAAATTACTGGTACCGAACGATTGAAAAGAAAGTCTACTTTTAAATGATATAGATAAAATTTGCTTAGGGGGCCATCTACATATTAAAATGAACCAAAACTTTTTTTTTCAATAGCAGTACACAATTTTGACATCATAAATGAACTCTACATCCTCCGATTAGCCTAAAAACAAATTTTTATACAGTTCATACAATATGTTTCCGAGAAATTAACTATTTTAAAACGAGCGTATTTTAGGGGCTGTATCAAAATTGAAGTTCGGTACTCGATTGATAACCGAGAGAGCCCCCTTCTTGATCAAGGCATCTTAAGAAGTCAATGAAGCCTGCTAGATTACAATAAAGCAGAAGAAATTTCAAAATATCTAGTCACTTCTATTATAGACGACCCCTTAAACCATCATTTTGTCGTGTTTTAAGCATAATTTGAAAACTACTTGGAATAAAAATGTGAAATTTTGGATTTACATAAAGCAGGACTTAATAAATCTAAATTCATAAAAAAAATTGTAGGTTGCAATTCATAATTTTTTCGAATATTAATTTCATAATTCATAATTCATATCATAAAATTATAAAAATTTCAAATTCAGCGTATTTATGTTTGGGTATATTAGTATTATTGCTACAAAAAAAAATAGCACATTAGAGCATAATTTCTGGAGATATTAATAAAAATATGAAAATGTAATTTAACATTAGAAGCACTAAATTTTGAATGTTTATAGTTCAAAAACTTATTATTCTAATGACTGTAAATTCGGTGTCTAGGCATAATTTGAATCGAAGATTTGAAATATCTTGTTAAAATTCGGTATTTGGGTATTGTCATTGAAAAAATGAAGTTTGGATTCGTTTTAATATGTAGATGCCCCCCTAAACAAATTTTATATACATCATTTAAAAGTAGACTTTATTTTCAATCGTTTGGTACCAGTAACTTTCTTCTACAATAATTTGTTGAGGAGTTAGTGGAGGGTGTTTACTTTATTTTTTCCACGACTGTACATATACTTCATATATAAGGTGCTTCTGGGTTTCATCTTTTTTAGTACTAATATATTTCACTCGTAATTTTTGGATTGTCCAGGGCTCCCACCGCTGCCATCGAAATACTCAAGGCCAGAGGACACGAGTTGTGACGTCATCACAAATCGATCGGAAAATTTTGAATAGCAATTTTCTTTTATTTTATTTATGGAATATCTATCATCTTATAAAATAATAATAACTATTTAAAATTACTGATGAGAATTCGGAACCCCTAAATAAAAATTCCGCCAGATGCGGGAACACTGTGACATTCCGCATCTGGCGGAATTTTTATTGGCGTATTCCAAATTCTTTCCCGTAAGTTTAAATAGTTATTATTGTTTTATAAGATGATAGATGTTCCACAAATAAAATAAAAGAAAATTGCTATTAAAAATTTTCCTGTGTGAACTTCAACACTAGTGAGAAATCGGTCGATTAGTGATGACGTTACAACTCGTGCCCTCTGGATTTGAGTATTTCGATGGCCCACTGGTCCGTTTTTGAAAACCAGAAATATTTAAGAAAAATATCGTGTTAGGTTCCTGCAACATTCGGAAGAATAACGCTTTTCAAGGCAAGTTTCTACGAAATTTATAAAGACGATTTTTCTTTGAAAATTATTGGTGTTAAAAAAAACGGACCGAGTAGGCGCCCTGCTTGTCTAATCGCATTATTCTTGGAAATAGGACGAAAATGCTATGCGGAAATACTGGTAATAAAAATTAAATGTCGTTAAGTGACGGATCTCCTGAAGAGGTTAACTATTTTAGGGGCGAGTAATTGTGTTGCTTCTATTATGAATTCACACCGGAATTTTTAAAGCAAATTATTTAAAAATAAGGGAATACACTTTTACAGGCCGGCATTTTTTTCTCCAACAAATTTATAAAAATCAGATTTTATTAAAAAAAATTGTGTTAAATCCTGGAGTAGCATGGCCCTTACCATTTTGATTATTGGATTGGGACACCGTACGTCCAGCGACCACTTTTTGAAAAATAACCTCATACAGTTACACTAGTATATTTAAGCCTATTACATCCATACGATTACACTAGAATATTTCGAAACGATATCTAACACAAATAATTTTTTTTGTAAATTGTGGTACGATTGAATATAAAAATACTCGCCAGTCTTGCCCCGTAATCAAAACATATTTGCAGTGTAACATTAAGCTGAATCTTGAACATGGAATATGAAGAAGATGATCATAATATCATAGTGATGGGCGATAACGAGATGTTTTTCTCGATTTTCTCGATTGTATGGGCATCTCGATAATTTTCGATTGTGTAAATTTTTTCTCGATGACTGCAGTTTGCAAATTTCTTTTATAAATCATATATTATGTATTATATACGTCATACATTTATCAAGAATCGTCTGCGGGTGAACTGGAATGCGTCGATGTTAATAAAGACTAGGTGACTTCGACCGCTAGCGGGCCCCTAATTTATACGTAATCTTGTAAAATGAAATCACGAACAGGTTACCCGCTATATACGGCACTGATATATGATAGCAGGCGGGTGTGGTGTGCACGCACTACAAAATCTTGTAAAAAATATAATATTGAAACGAATGAACCTCGGACCAGATCTCTTGGGGGGGGGGGGTGGTCAAAGCTAGCGGAGGGACACAGCAGCTGCATAATATGATTAAGTCGTCACAGGTCTTAGGCCTTTCCAACCATATGTCACATGAGAAGTCTGGATTTGAATTTATAAAAAAGCCCTCCCCGTGGGGGCAAAGGGGGGGGAGGGGTGCGGGAGGTGGATAACATGAGTAAGTGGTCATAAGCCTTTCCAACAATATGTCACATGAGTGGTCCCGGCTAAATTTAGAAAACACCCCGTGGGGGAAAAGTGGGGGGGGGCGGTCACCGGAGGTGCATTGCATCAATAAGTAGTCGCAGACCTTTCCAACGATATTTCACATGTGGGGTCTTGTCAAAATTTGGAAAAGTGTCCCCCGGGAGGGGCAAATTGGGGGAGACTGTCACCGGAGGTGCATAACATCAATAAATAGTCACAGACCTTTCCAGCGATATCTCACATGTGGAGTCTTGGTTAAATTTGAAAAGTGCCCCCGGGGGGCAAAGTGGTGGTGGGGACACCGTAGGTACATAACATCAATAAGTAGTCACAGACCTTTCCAACGATATCTCACATGTGGGGTCTTGGCTAAATTTGGAAAAGTGCCCCCGGGGGGGGGGCAAAGTGGTGGTGGGGACACCGTAGGTACATAACATCAATAAGTAGTCACAGACCTTTCCAACGATATCTCACACGAGGGGTCTTGACTAAATTTGAAAAAGTGGCCCCTGGGGGGCAAAGAGTGGGGGGGACTGTCACCGGAAGTGCATAACATCAATAAGTAGTCACAAACCTTTCCAACGATATGTCACATGAGGGGTCTTGGCTAAATTTGGAAAAGTGTCCTGAAATTTCATATATTATAAATAATATTTAGCGGAGGGCTCCATAAAAAAATCTGATCTAAAATGATAAAAACGGAAAAAACTACCCTCGCAGTGGGGGCCAAATTGGGGAGGGGAGGAAGAAAGTCTCATAATATGAAAGAGTCATCCGAGAGCTTACCGATGACATATCACATGACTGGTCCAAAAAAAGTTTGAAAATTGCTCCCCCTCCCACTCCCTGTGAGCCCACTCTTTCGCCCCGGAATTCACACAGCCGCCACTTTAAAATTTTTATGTTCAATAAATAATATTTACCGGAAGACTGCATAAAAAACCCACATCTAAAGTGATATTTAAATTTATTATAGAAATCGGCTACGGTTTTAAAAAATTTGTTCGCCCCTTTTCCATCCCCCTTTGAGCGAAGAAAGGTTCATAGTATGAAAGAGTGGTCAAAGGGCTTTTCGATTATATGCCACAGGAAGGGTTCGGTAAAATTTTTAAAATTGCACCCCGCATGATTCCACTCTCACGTCCTCCTTCCTCGAAATCACCCGACCCACCTTCCTCTTTGAAATTTTTATATTTAATAAATAATTTTTATCGGAGGGCTCCAGGTATGTGACATCTTGGTAGGGCTAAAATAAGAGAAACTTTGAAAATTAGGGCTTCATTTCACAGCTCATTGTCATGCCTCTCTGTCTATCTCGTCCCTTGGTACTCTCGATAAATTTTCTTACTTTTCTTCTCTGCCGAGGACGAGAGAAATCCTCGAAAAGCTTCTCATAGCGAAATGTTGAAAAGCGCGAGCGAAATCCTCGAAAGGCTTTTCGTTGGGAGATTTCGAAAAGAACGAGAGAAACCAGCGAGAGGCTTGCCATCGGGAAAGGTTGAAAAGGGCGAGAGACACTCTCGAGAGACTTCCCATTCCGAAAGGTTTAAAACCGCGAGAGAACATACCATCGAGCAGCTTCCCATCTGGAAGCGTCGAAATGCTGGAAAAATCATCGAGATGAGATTTGACGAAATGCGAGATGGAAATGAAGCTTTTAGAGTCAAACTTACCGCATTTCTGGTTTAAGTCATAATTTCTCAAAGGAGTCCATCTGCTTATCCAATCTCTTTTTAGCTCACAGGCTATCTAAGCCTGAGAGCTAATGTACCCGTCGGTTCTGTGTGTATGCATGTACGTAACGCGATAACTTTTGATTAAAATGTACGATTTGCTTCATTTTTTTTATGTTTATTCTGATAAGGCGTTCCGCTGATTAGTTTTGACGGTTCATTGGTTAAGGATAAAGGGAGAGAAGGGGGGCTGGTCCCCCCCCCTCCTTAATTTAGATAAATAGGTTTTTCATACAGAATTATTCGATTTGCTCCAAATTTCGTATACCGGTTTATTATGTTAAGGAGCTTCCCTGATTAAACTTGGAGGTTCATTAGTTAAGTATGAAGGGGGGAAAGGGGGTAGACCCCTCCTTAATTTAGATAAATGGGTTTTTCATGCAGAATTATTCGATTTGCTCCAGATTTGGTATACCGGTTCAATATGTTAAGAAGTTGCCCTGATTAGATTTGGAGGTTTACGGGTTAAGTATAAAATGGGAGAAGGGGGCTGGACCCCCCCCCCCTTAATTTAGATAAATCTGCTTTTCATGCAGAATTATTCGATTTGCTCCAAATTTGGTATACCGGTTTATTATGTTAAGGAGCTTCCCTGATTAGACTTAGAAGTTCATTGGTTAAGGATAAAGGGGGATAAGGGGGCTGCCCGCCACCTCTTAATTTTGATAAATGGGATTTCATGCAGAATTATTCGATTTGTTCCAAATTTGGTATACCGGTTTATTATGTTAAGGAGCTTCCCTGATTAAACTTGGAAGTTCATTAGTTAAGTATAAAGGGGTGAAAAGGGGGGGTAGACCCCCTCCTTAATTTAGATAAATGGGTTTTTCATGCAGAATTATTCGATTTGCTCCAAATTTGGTTTACCGGCTTATTATGTTAAGAAGTTGCCTTGATTAGATTTGGAGGTTTACGTGTTAAGTATAAAGGGGGAGAAGGGGGCTGGTCCCCCCTTAATTTAGATAAATGGGCTTTTCATGCAGAATTATTCGATTTCCTCCAAATTTGGTATACCGGTTTATTATGTTAAGGAAGTTCCCCGATTAAACTTGGAAGTTCAATGGTTAAGGATAAAGTGGGAGAAGGGGTCTGGTCCCCCACTTAATTTAGATAAATGGGTTTTTCATGCAGAATTACTCGATTTGTTCCAAATTTGGTATACCGGTTTATTATGTTAATGAGCTTCCCTGATTAAACTTGGAGTTTCATTACTTAAGTATAAAGGGGGGAAAGGGGGGTAGACCCCCTCCTTAATGTAGATAAATGGGTTTTTCATGCAGAATTATTCGATTTGCTCCAAATTTGGGATACCGGTTTATTATGTTAAGAAGCTGCCTTGATTAGATTTGGAGGTTTATGGGTTAAGTATAAAGGGGAGGGGCTGGTCTCCCCCTTAATTTATATAAAAGTGTTTTTCATGAAGAATTATTCGATTTGCTTCAAATTTAATATACCGATTTATTCCGATATGGCGCTTCCTTCATTAGATTTGGAGGTTCATTGGTTAAGTATACAGGGGCGAAATGGGGACAAGTCCCCTCCCCTTAATTTAGATAAATGGATTTTCATGGAGAATTATTCAATTTACTTTAATTTATTTTTTTTTTCTATGTTCGTTCTGATAAGGAGCTTTCCTGATTAGATTTGGAGGTTCATTATTTAAGTATAAAAGGGTTAAAGGGGTTAGACCACCCTTAATTTAGCGATATGTTTCTTTTTTTCATGCAGAATTGTCTGATTTTCTTCAAATTTGATATACTGATTTATTATAGTTGAGGAGTTTTCCCTGATTGGAGGTTCATTGGTTAAGTATAAAAGGGGCAAACGGGGTATATTTCCCTTCATTTATTTTTTGAGGGACATTATTCTTTGAAATAAGAGTATAATATACAATTAGTGTGAATAACCTGTGAGCTCAATGCCATCAGTTTAACTGGCATTTATATTTTTATTGCTATTAACCGATGTGGGTTATGAAGCATAGTGGTAAGCATAGTATTCAGTTCTATATAGTCCTAGTTTCAAACTTTACTGTTAAATTTAGTGTCATTTTGCCCCGAATTTTCAATGTTTCTCTTATTTTAGCTCTGCCAAGCTGCCCCATACCTGGAGACTCAGATAAATACTATTTATTAAATATAAAAAGTTCAAAGAGGAAGGTGAGTGAATTCTGGGGTGCGCGAGAGTGGACAAAGGGGGGGGGGGGGCGGGTAATTTTCAAACTTTTACCAAACCTCTCCTTGACATATCATCGGAAAGTCCTTTCACCACTCTTTCATATTATGAACCTTTCTCATCCCAGACTTGAATTCCGGAAGGTGGCGGGGGGGGGGGGGGGGGGGGGGTGCGGGGGTGATTTTTTTTTAATTGTAGAGATTTTTACAATAAATATCATTAAATGAGGTTTTTTAATGGAGCTCTCCGATAAATATTATTTATTAAATATAAAATTTTGGTGGCTGCGTGGGGGTTGCTGTGGGTGAAAAGTGGGGCTGCGTGATTTTCGGGTATATTCTGGGATAAAAGAGGGAACCCACGTGGGAGGGGTAGATTTCAAACTTTTTTTGGACCAGTCATTTGATATATCATCGGAAAGTTTTCGGTTATCATCGGAAAGTTACTCTTTCATATTATGAACCTTTCTTCTTCCCTCCCTATTTTGGCGCCCCGAGAGAGGCACTTTTCGAACTTTTTTGAAATCGTAGCGTTTTTAAACATTTTAGATCAGATTTTTTTACGGAGCCCTCCGATAAATAATGTTTAATACATGAAAATTTCAAAGAGAAGGATGGGCAGGGTATATTTCGGGGGGCACGATAATTGGAATCCTGGGAGTTGGGACTCTTTTCTATCTTTTGCTGATACCCCTCATGTGATATATCATTGGAAAGCTCTGTGACTACTTATTGATGTAATGCACCTCCGGTGACCACCCTCCCCACTTTTCCCCCACGGGGTGTTTTTCTAAATTTAGCCGACACCCCTCATGTGACATATCGTTGGAAAGGCCTGTGACCACTTATTCATATTATGCACTTTCCTTGCCACTGCCCCCTACTTTGCTCCCCGCGGGGGTTCGTTTAATGTATTCCAGTCGAAGTCTTTCTAAAAATGGGGAAATTAAAGATCTAATCTCAAATGACGTAGAAAAATCAATAAAAATTTTGATCCCTTTTACCATTCTTTAGTTCATGTTTTTGCCACTAGGGGGTGCTTTTGATTCGTATTTCTTTGGCCATTTTGGTGCTAATTGCCGAAAAATTCTAATTTTTGATACTTAAACTCCCCTTACAGCTTCATAGCTACTCGCGTTTTTTCAGCTTTTTTCAACCAGGGGGCACCCTTACAAGACTTTTCCAGTCTTATGGCTCCTTTATAGCCTCCCTTTGGTTTGTTGTTTTTTTATTCCATATGTTTTCAGTTACCCTATATTTAATAAAATCTGCCTTATATATATGTAAAAACAATGATTTCAATAATCGATTCTAGAACATCTCCTTTGTAGATTCTCGAAAATAATCGATGACTGTATCGATTGTGTATTTTACGATAACGATTTTTTTCGATTGGTAAATTTTAGAGAATCGCCCATCACTAAGCCCTATCACTACTATGAAATTGTCGGCCAGAATAATAGCTAAGTTTTCCAATAACTGTTTTTAGCTTTTCTCGTTATAATCGATTGTAAAACATCTCGATTGTAGATTCTAGGAATTAATCGATGGCTGTATCGATTGTGATTTTTTACGATGACGATTTTTCTCGATTGTCGAATTCTCGAGAATCGCCCATCACTATAATATCATAGTTGACAACTTTTAGTTTTTTTCTTATTACTAAATTTAATAGTAAATTTAATTTTATTTAATTGACGAAGTCTGCGATTAAATAAGTCAATCTCTTAATAAACTTAATTGTAACAATAACAACAACAACAACAAAAAAAAACATAAATTTTGGTGGCACTGCAACATAAAGATGAAATTAATAACAAATCTCTTTTTCTAAACAAAAAAACAAAACAAAACAAAACAAAACCCACGCAGTTCATATCTATGCAAAACGTCTATAAAATTTAAATTTAGAATGGAAGTATTAGATACCGACCAATCTAAGGAAGTATTAGGTGCAGAAAAAAATCTAATAAAGTATTAGATACCGAAAAAAAATCTAAGAAAGTATTAGATAGAGAAAAAAATACATAATAAAGTATTAGATGCAGAATAAATCTATTTTCATTAATCTGAATTTTATGTAATTTTATAATTATAATTCTAAAATGCTTTTGCATGTCTATTTTTATGAACTTATCCATAAATCAAGTCTTGTTTATATCTGCCACGTGCACACGATATTTAAAAATAAAATTATTTACAAATCCCATTTTCCAAACTAGAAAACCACGTATTTCGTATCTATGTTAAACGTCTCTTAAGGTTAAATACAGAATAAAAGTATTCGAAACAAGAAATCTATTATTAGCAATCTGAATTCACTAACATACATCTTTCTAGACAGAAACTATCTACAGGAACATGAATATTTGAAGAAATGTTTGTATTTGGTACTGAGAGTACATGATTATATTTTGAATAAATAAGTTCGTTATTTTAACCTATTTCGGGGAAACTCATTTATAATATAATATCAATAATATTTCATCTGGATTCTTTAGTTTAACATATTTGACAGATTTATCGAGAAGTATTCTGCTACTAGGTGAAAGTCTGTTAAATGTGATGGGAAAAAGTAATTTAAATTGTTAAATAAAAATTTTAATGTTACCAAACAACATAAATTGTTCTATCTATATTAAAGGGTGTCCCAAAATGCACGCAATAAGTAATTTTGATAGAAAACACAGGTTTATAATTAAAACTTGTAACTTTTTATTGATTCATAAAATAAACAGTATAGGGCTATATCGCCGGTACTATGTCAAACTATCCAATATGGAAACAGTGTTGCCAGTGCGTTACTTTTTTTAAATTCAGATTTCTTGAATGACACCACTTTTCTGAAATGGTGAAATTCTCCTTGTTTTCGCCTTAATTAACATGTCATTAAATATGGTTAAATCAAGCGAGTTTTACTATTTTAAAACAGTGGTGCCAATCAAGAAGTCTCAATTTAAAAAAAGTAACCCACTGGGAACACTGTTTTCATATTAGATAGTTTGACGTGGTACAGACGATATATGGAACAGTGTATCCGGTAAATGGCCTTAATGACTTTGCTGCACATACGCACACTTTTGTTGAAATTTTCCATGACCGTTTTGCCTAAATGTGGCTGAACTTCGTTGATACAGCTCTCAATTTCCTCCTTCAAGGTGTGAGTGGTCGTGAGTTTGTAATCATAAACCTTAGACTTGTAGTCATAAACCTTAGTCCAGCACATAGCTGCCATCTGCTGCCCTTTTTCGTACCACAAAAAATCAATAGAAACTTTTGCCTTATTTAATCGGCAGATTACGCTACGGCGATTTATAAAGGTAAAATTTACTATAAAATTTTTGTGGTACAAAAAAGCGTAAGATGTTGGCAGCTATTCTAACGGCATTAGCCCTTTCAGGGGCGTCGTTTGCAGTCTGCCTACGCTTAATTTTAATGTCCAAACTGACAAATGGCACCAATAATGTTTTAGTACAGTTTCGATGTCATAATATACTGGAAGAAATGGTTTTGATTATTTTCAAATAAATTTGTTCGTAAATTGCGATGTGAATAAATTGTTTGAATATTTTTGGAGCAGAAATGCCTTGCTCTTGAAAGAGTTAAATCGCATGATATGGGTGGTTAGTTATGATCATCAAAACGAGAAATTGAACGATCAGGAAATGACTGTTGCAGTAATTGAATTGTTTCCTTGGGCTGTATGGTATGTGGCACCGTCTTGTTGAAACCACATGTCGTCCACATCCATATCTCGCAATTTAGGTGCAAAATATTTAGACACAAATGATGCAAAATTCAAATCTTGCGTGAATTTGCGAACACCCAGCCGAATCGTGAGGTCATTTACCCGATATGCTCTTCCATACACAACCCTATACTGTATACTTTATGAGTTAATAAAAAATTTACAATTTTTAAATGTAAATCTGTGTTTTCTATTAAAATTACTTCTTGCGGGAGTTTTGGAAGTGCGTGATTAACACAAACGTCATATTGATTGGTGGCAACATTTGACCAATAAATTTCGCTTTTACTGTAATTTTTTAAAACTTCTAAATATCGTACAGTTCGTAGGCCGTCAATAGGGGAAAAAACATTCTTATAAATGCAATTTGTTTGAACACTGTATCACAAATGGCCGATTTTTAACGGTTTTAAAATAATTTTCAAGCATGATTTTTTCAAAAATATTTCTCTATTGCGTGCAGCTGAATCACGAAAGATGAACTCGTTGCACTTAAAACATTATAAATATTTCATCTTTTTTTGCAGCTAAAATTCCATAGCGAAGTTAATACCACATAAATAAATAAATCATATAATATAATAATATAAATAAAGCACAAATTTAACAGACATATAATTTAATTAGAATCCAGTGAAATATTCAGAAGAAAAAGACGGCTCTAAATAGCGAAATGTTTGGCAATTCCTTCAGCTGTTAAGTACTGGTATGCTGCTAATACGAAAGTATTGTTTTTTATAAATTTTAAAATATTATTTGAATACATCCCAGATAGCATGTTAGCAGCAAGTTTGATTTTTTTCTGACATTATCTTGCAGTGGCAAATTTGAATTGAGAAATTTGCAGCAAATTTCTCGCAAGGTATACCATTCCCCACTTGCATGAGTAGTTTGCTGTGAAACTGATGACAAGACTGTCTTCAATTCACGAAAGTGACGAAAGCAAAAAGTCCCTCTGTTGAGAGAATAGACAATCAGGCCATACGCAGAAACTGCAGAAATTTTATTCGGTTGGCACCACTTTTTCTTAACGCTATACTTTTAAAATAACTAAAAAGGCTCGTGTTGAAAAAGTAAAAATACCACCTTACCTTATTTGTGGTGATAAAACGATACGGGCACCTTCTGACGGTGTGTTCACATCAATTAACCTGATCAGGTCTATGGACCCTTCCGAAGGGGTTAAACTTATAGTGTAACAGTTGTAAACAGGTAGTGGGGCGTAGAAAGATTACTACTTTGCAGTAAGTTTGCAGTATTTTTGATTACTTGCTTGCCGTTAATTTGCAATAAATTTGATACAGCATGAATTTAACTTGCACGACAAGTTAGCTGCAAGTTCAAAGTGAGGTGACTTCGGCATTTGCGGTATCTTGCTGCAGTCTTGTTATCAACTTTTAGTCTTGTCATGCTGAGCTTGCTGCAACTTTGCAGGTTTTCAAAGCAAGACTGCTGCAAATTTTATGCAACTTAAAAATGCTATCTGGGATTATTGATATTTTTCATGTAACAATGCTTTTTGGTGTTGTTATTCGCAATCTTTAAAAATATGTATATTAAATGTAAAAAATCTTATCGAGTTTTCAATAAAAAATCAATTTCACCAATTTTCTCTAACTCGAGAATCCCGTTTTGAACCCCGATAGTGTAAATAATAAAGAGTTAAGGACACAGTGGATCACGTTAAGAGAGTCCGGGGGTCAAAATTATCAAAAGATGCATTTTTTTCTGATTAATAAAATACTACAAAGCTAATGTTAACCCTTTCAGCCCTGGTAGTCACAAATGTGTTCTTTACTTTTAAAATGCTTTAAACTATAAATAATGCCTTGCAGATACGTAAAAACCTCATAATCACATATCTGCATTCTAAATTTTGACTTTTTAATGGACAAGTAACGTCATCTGGCTTTGAAATAGTAAAAAAAAAGTTGACAAAAGTTTTAATTTTTTTTAACTTTAAGGAAAAAGTCAGGACCGAAAGGGTTTAAACTTAAATTAGGGACTACTTTTCCGAATGAATAATTTGTGATAAACAATAAAAGATACTAGTATGTTTTTATGTCTATTAAATCCTGTTGTAATATGACATTTTTCAAACATCTTCAAAAAGTCTTCCTTCGACTTTTGTCATATGCAAAGAACGCGAAATAACTGCATTCGCTAGGTTTCAGAAAATAACATATTCGTTAGGTTTCAGAAACTAACATATTTGTTAAATTTCAGAAAAACCTAACTTCTGTGATTTGGTTCGTTACTTTTAATTTCATTAGCGTAAAAGGAATTTTTACCTCAAACTAAAAAAAAAAAAAAAAAAAAAAAAAAAAAAAAAATTCAGGAACGAAAGGGCTAAGTAAATCAAACCTTTTATCTTCTGTCGTTGCAAATCACACTGAAAAGTGTATCTTAATCGCTTTCAAGAATAACAACTGGTGTGGAGGAGAGATAAGCGATAAACAAAACAATGTTTACAATTGAAAAAGCTCTGGCCCCTGAATACTAGGCCTGAGCGTTGACACAAAAATGGCGGCTACCGAAAACTGATTTTTTTTAAACGTATGTACGGCCCCTAAATTTAGACGCCAGTTTTTTATAAAATATTTCTTTGACTTATTTAATATCAGAAAAATAAAGCGAAAAAACTATTAAAATCTATTGGTAACAAAGATCAATGGACCGTACGCACGCTAAAAAAAAAAAACCCGCCTCCTATTCAGGGGGCGGTGGCTCGGGCCAGTATGACCCGATGCGAATGCTGGAGGGTAAAGTAAGCGAAGAAAAGTTTTTATTCACTTTCAGATAAATTGTTTGTAAGTTCTGGTGTCAGTCAGCCATTTTAACATTTTACGAACAGAAGTACTTGCCTTAAAAAGGTTAAGGCAGAAATTTTGAACAGGCAACTGAAGCCATCCTTTCTGCGTGCTTCACTGGGCAAAATATTTAATGTTTCCATAAGAGGTGTCTGAACATATATTTGCTGGAAAAGGTCAGTTTTTAACTGATATATGTTGAGATAATTTCTTTTTTTCGCTATAATTTAAAGAAAGATTTTTAAATTGTGAAATTGTTATTTTCTGAAATACATTTATTTGTATTTCTAAATACACTGTACTGAAAGTAAATTTACAAAATAAAATTTGTAAACGACGCCGTAGAAGAGATTTAGAAGAGATAAAATTTGATTTTTTTGATAATATACTCCAATATCTTTTGTAAGAAGTCTAGCTTCCAACAAATTCAAAGATTTTGGGACAAAATTAAATTATCATTCTTTTAAGTAAACAAGGAAATCAATAGAAAATATGTAGCTAGTTGTCTTCGGAAAACAAAATGTTTTAGTCAGAGAAAGTTTGTCCACCGCAAATGAAGATACGGTGTAGAAATATGTAATTATGGCTTTGAACATATTTACTTACATTTATTGGCCTCAAACTAATTACGCAATATTATCAGCGACTGGTAATAATTAGATGAATAGTTTTCTATTAAAAATAATAGCATCAGTCTACTGAAAGTCTACTGAGTCTACTATTATTTAGAAAACAACTTACAACTATTAGAATTAAATTAAAAAATCATAAAACCCGACTGCATAAAAAGCGAACTAATTAATTATTTCTCAGCTATTTTTTATATTACTTACTTATTTGTTTTATTTACTTGTATTGATGACTTTTAAAATGCGTTTAATTGTTAGTTCCTATCTATAAGCACTGTTTTGATGAGGCCTATACATGTCTATGAAGGTTAGAGTTGCAGTAAAGCTAGAGATCCTACCTACACAAATTCCAGGTTGTGTAATATTTAAACGGAGCTTCTGACTATAAAATAGTCAATGAAACATCTTCTTCATTTTGAAAGACCTATCCAATGATATGCCACTCAATAGGGTGCGTAAAAAAGTTTTTCGTCCCTACCGCCATTTTGTATTTTATGGCCTCCATTTTTAATTTATAAAAACAAAACCTAGCCTACAACCTTTGGACGGTTAAGACGAATGGATAGAGACCTCATTCATTAAAATCCATCCAGCCGTTGGGATATTTCGAGGGTATAAAGAAATCCATATACCCAGATACGCGTGAAACACGTAATCCTTCATGTCAGTCGTGTAATAAAAGATGGTATCTCAAAAGTGATTAAAAATCGCCAAAAACCATTAAAACTATTGAAAATACAACCGATATGTTTTAACCCTTTCAGGGGCAAAGTACTTCTGACGGAAAAATGTTAAAATAATTGACTGACACCAGGATTTAAGAGAAAATCCTTATGAAAATAAGTAAAAGCTTGTCTTTTTGTACATTACATAAAGCAAAATTTAGTTTTATAATTCTGGGGCAAATGTAGCATTTAGGAAATTATGGTGTATATAATATATACCGGCGCCTTTAAAGGAGTTAACAGAAACTGATGTCATTAACCCTTTCAGGGGCAAGGCATTTCTGCTCTAAAAATGTTCAAATATTTAATTCACACCGCAATTTAAGAACAAATTTATTTGCAAATAATCAAAAGCTATTTTTCCCGTATATTATGAGATCGAAAGTGTACTAAAAAAATTCTGATCCCATTTGTTAATTTCGGCATTAAAATTAACCGTTTGCAGTCTGCAAACGGCGCCCCTCAAGGTGTTAACCACTTAACAGTTTTGCGCGTATGCCGTATGAGCAAGAATATCCATTTAAAATTTATTAACATATTTAATGGATCATTACCTTGATCCATTTTTTAAAGCTTTGGATACCACTGAATTTTTAATTATAATCTCGCTCTATTTAATAACAGAAATTTTTAGATTAAATATACCGAATATTTTAGTTAAAAAAAAGTGGCGTTTGGCCCATATTTTTAGTTTATTGTGTCAAGAAGAAAATAAACTTTTAAGTGGTTAATAAGGTAACTACACTCACACCCTCCAGAAAAAATCCACAAATTAAATAAAATTTTCCGTTGGCTGTATTTCGTTCAAACACAAAAATTTCCGGTATGTTTTGCCCCTTTTCCCCCAAAATGCAGAAAATATCCAAAGTTAACGTAAAAATTACTTGAAATCATCCAATCTAAAACTGAATTTTTGACAAATCACAGGGGTCTTACGGCAACTTTGCTACTTTGTACTTTTTTGTATTAGAAAAGGAAATTTTGCGTATGTCCTTTTCCTTCAAAACACGAAACATTCACAAACCGAAGTTCAAAATATCCCTATATTCTCCATTTAAAAGAAGGAAATTTCTCCAAATGGCAGAAAAAAAGCTCTTCAAATCACAGGCGTACTCGGCAACTTGCTGCCTGTACTTTTTACGTTTTCTGGCAAATTTGTTTTCTAATAGTGTATCTATTGGTAGAAAGTGCCATTTATTGACATCAAATATAACACCATTGTAATTTTCATGGTTTTTTTTTTTTTTTTTTTAAATACTTACGAAAAAAGTTGATTTAATGTTCCTATCTGTGAATCTATGGAAATTATCTTGCGTAAAGAAAACCCTCTGCGATCATTTTGGATCCTTCGTATGAACTAATATCAGACATAATTTTTTTCTTCAGTTTGCAAATTAAAATAAGAAGAAAGAAAATCGTGCCTCAAGCGTAGATTATGAAACACATTCAGAATACGGTAATAAAATCTCGCCGTTTAGAAAGAGGAAAAATGATATGTATGGACATAATTTGGAAAACAATTAACACATTTGAAAATCCAGTTTCATCAATATCCACATATAGATGGGAAAATATCCGAATTCTATTGTGTGCCCTCCAATCCTTCGCGTAGCCCTGCATATGAATTTATTTTTAAGCTAAAACGTCTTTTACTGTACTATATATAATTAAACTGGAAAATGCATTACACAATTAAAAAACATGATTAAGTAATTCACGTTCATAGACAGTAATGGTTCCGAAACCTTTTGTGTAGCCTTGTATATGATCTGTATATTTTATATACACCATGCAGTATGCAAAAATTAAATTAAATTTTAAAATGCAAAGCAAAGTTGAAAAAGTTCTTCCAGTAATAACCGTTCAAAGGAGTGCTGTAGCCTAATTATTTTGTGTGTCCCTGTAAATGAAGGTTTAATGCCACTCTCAGAATTTCCAAGTCTTGGGGTTTTTTCACACCACTATTTTCGTATAGAAAATGTTGTACTTTTAAATCGCAGAAATCTCCGATTAAATAAAAAGAAAAATTCTGTATTAAAATACTTGTATCCAAAAGCCTGAGACTTGACCGGTCCGCACTCTGTACTCTACAGCAAGGATCTTAAAATGGGCCTCAGTAATGTATGTAAATTTCCTTATGTTTGAAATAGTGTAACATCATTAAAATACGCTGCAAACGACTTTTCCTTTTACACCATTATGTAATTTAATTCGATTATGTGACCTAGTAAGTGACTGATAAATGCTTTGCACTCTATATTCTACTGAAAACCTGTTTTACTGCCCTTCATAAATGCATATCAATTTCTATATATGAAATGGTGCAACATCATTAAAATACACTGCAAACGCTTTTAATTCGCACACCATAATGTAACAAGGTCAAGGGCCTAGCCTTCCTATGAGTGTGCGGTACACAAGAGGTCCCTGGGAGACGCGCTGTGCGGTGCTCTCCCTTGGCTGGCAGCAAGCGTCATGGCAGCATCACACTAACCGGTCCGTCTGACTAATCAAGGCGGCAACACGCTGTTTAGTCCCGTCTGAAGGCTGCGCATTTATGGATTCCTCAGAGTCTATGCCAGTGGGGCAGTTTGCCACATGGCATGTTAGTTTTATACCATAATCTAACAGAACTCTTTTGATAGTCTCCGTAAACGAACTATAAACGAGCTACTTACTTCGTTTTCAAAAGGCAACATGCCATAATAAATCTAAATAACTATGTCAAAAATGTAGAAATCGAAGAATATTTACGAAAGTTAGATGATAGAAAGTCAGACAGAAAAACGAACCGAATTCATAAACTCATTTCATCTATGTTGAACGTGTTAAAAAATGAAAAGAAATATTGTGTTGCTATTTGTTTTCAATAGAATGCGCTTTGTGCTAGTATATCGTTCACTACGTTGAAAAGTTTTCTTAGTATAAATTTTGATAATGACAACAGTTGATATTGAAACATGGCGGTTTGATTTTTAACACTTTCCAACGTAGTCAAAAAGTGTTTATGCCTTCGGTTTGTCTGTCCGTCGCACTTTCCGTATTCCAACTCCAGTAAAAATACACGGAATGCCGTTTAATTGATATATGTTATTGATTTTTACTATGGTATATTCTCGAAAGTGAACTGTGTAGCATTTATAGTTCATTTACAGGGAATGTTGAAAGAAAATTATTGCATTATGGTCTATGGTGAAAATTCGTTTGTAGTGTATTATAATGATGTTACATTATTTCAGACACATTCATATATATTACTCAAGTGTACTAGAAGCGGTTTACTGTAGAATATGGTGCGTATAGCAATTATAGTTCATTTACAAGGTCATGCAACGATTTCGGTTACAATAAAGCTGCAAGTGCGTTTTCACTTGTGGTATGCGCTCTAAGTTTAACCAAATTTTTGCATCTTATGTGGTGTGTGTAAATTATAGAGATCATACACTGGGCTGCACAAAAGAATCTAAGTACATTTCCTTTTATTGAGTGAAATTGCTGAATAGGAAATTTGAACTGTGTTATGCGTTTTCCAACTAAATATTAGTTTAACCCCTTAATTCTCGCTCCTGTCACATTCACGGGCTGTGTCTTTTACTCAAATTGTTTGATTCCCACCAGTTTTATAAAATAGTGAAATTGGCTATATTTTAGTATCGTTTTACCTGTCATTAAATAAGGTGAATATTTCTTTTTCATAAAAGTGGTGCCAATAAGCAATTTGAATTTTTAAACCGTAATTTAATTCGAGCGTTAAGGGGTTAACCCTTTCCGGCACACTGTGCCCGGGTCTTACTTAACTTTAATTCGAAACTTACGAACGGCACCAAGAATATTTTAGAAAAATTTTGCTTTTCCAATGAATAGTTAAAATAACATGTTTTTAATTTCTAAAAAAGTCGTTTTAAAATACCGGTGTCAATCAATCATTTCTTCATTTTACAACAAAAATTACCCGTGCCGGAAAGGGTTAAGCATACTATGTACTATATATAAAAATCTATAGGTCATACACAGGGCTCCACGAAAAAATTCGGATACTTTTTCGAATATTCCGAGATGCTGAAATTGGGTTTTAAAATGGGGCATGCGTTTAATGTAAGAAATGATCAGTAACCGGGTTGGGAATCCATATACACTAGATACCCGTAATTTCGAAAGGTTATTTTCACCTTGTATAACCACTTAGGGCGATTGTTCATTTTTGGATCACTTGATTTTAATCCCTGAATAACAAATTGGCACCAGAATTTTAGAATGAAAAATTTCCTTCTATTAAGTACGTGAAGAAAAGCTATTACTTATTTTCAAATAAATATGTTTGTAAATTTTGGTCAACCATTTCAGCATTTTACTTTGCTGCTGAAAGGGTTAATCCACTTTGATTCTGAACCCTGAAAATACATGTATAATCTCGTATTATTCCGTTTTACTTATTATAACTTTAACCCTTTGCACTCGAGGGCTCCGCTGCGTTTTAGGTACATTTTATTTTCCTTTATTACTGGTGCCAAAAACAAATTTTGCAAAGAAAGATTATGTCTCCGCAGCGGAGCCCTCGAGTGCAAAGGGTTAATAAGTATGTAATACACATAGGGGAGGTGGGGGGTGAATGGGACATTTTTACAAAAATGTTTATTTTTAAAACTTTTTAAAAGTTATTATCAATATTATCTATCACATTTCATACATTAGGTATTTGACTACATCTATGCACAATATTTAGTCTAGATTATTGTTATACAATAAAATATTAAAAAATTTAAAAAACGTTACTCACTGTCCCAATCATCCCTATAGCAGGGATGAATGGGACACTAATAGGGATGGATGGGACACCAATATTTTTCTCCCAGTATTCAATGTTACCAAGTTAAAATTTATAATTATAAACTTATATGTATTTATATTTGTATTATATGATCTTATAATATGGCTATTATATCTCAGCGTTGCTAATCACTTCCTTTACAGCAGTTTTAACTTGTGATGCAAACTTCAACTGTCTATCTGTTTCCCTTTCCCACTTACGAGACATTTTAGACATGAAATGAAAGTGAAAAATGTCTTTGAAATACGGCATAGCCAATATTTTTCATTCCCAACTTATTAATAAATATTAATTCAATATATCTTAGATATCATGCACAAATGCAACTTGTGGTTGGGTCGTACTTGTCCTGAAATTTCACGACCGGGAAATTCTTCGGCACCAGTACATTTTTATCGAAAATTCTCTTCTTAAATAAGGCGAAATTTCGCGCATTTAACCAAGATTTATTTTTCTATAAACAAATAGTGATATTAGTCTTGAAAAAATCCCTTAAGCGTACGATCCCCAGGGTTGCCAGTGGGCTACTTTTTTTAAATTAAGATTTCTTGATTGCCACCAGTTTTTTGAAACCGTAAAATTACCTTTGTTTTTGCCTTAATAAATGTGTAATTAAATAAACCGCATATTACCATTTCAAAAAAGTGGTGTCAATCAAGAATCTGAATAAAAAAAAAGTAGCCCATCTGGAAATACTGACGATCCCTGCAAATTAAATTATGTTAGGGGAGGTGCGAGTGGAAATTTTTTTAAGCACAAGTTTCAAATTCAATATAATTTACCACATCTGATCAATAAACATATACTACTTTTAACAATTTTATATATTTTGATAATGTTTCAATAGCAATTTTTTGATGAACTATTTAACTTTTATTACAATACAATAATTAAGATTCAATATAATTTTTAATAATAAACAAACTATACAATACCAGTACAGTTTAATACTAATAATTAACATAAATCATTAATTTATAAACATATAAAATATTTTTTAGTTAATAAATAAATGTTTTAACATCTCTAGGGATGAAAATGACTGTCCCATTCATCCCCATTTAAATTGTCCCAATCATCCCTATGAGACATAAATTCAATTGTCCGCTATTTTCCCTCAGAAATTAATCTGCCACATTGGTTACTATGCACTCATTTTAATTACCAATATTGAACCTTCAAATAAATAATTACAACATATCTTATTTGTTTATATTGCATAAAATATTTGACAAATTCAAAATTTAAAAAAAGTTATTTTTTAGCAAAAATTTCAAAAAATGCAACTTTGCAAAAAAATGAAAAGAGCCATGTGATTTTGCTTTTGGTTCTAAAACATACTATGGTAGGGCCATATATCAGAATAGAAATCAACTAAAAAAAACGTTCATTGCATGAGATATTGAGAATGTCCTATCCATCCCTTGTCCCATTCATCCCCCAGCTCCCCTACCTGAAATTATTTTGTTATTTTTCATAGTTTGAAAATAGAAGTTGACCATTTCAAACTAACTGAAGTATATGATGCCAGATGTGTCGAATTCATCTGGAGCCGAATACGTTTCGTTCTATTTGAATATTTTTTTCTTGCGGGGATTAAATATGGAAGCATTTGTAGGAGAGGAGTATTATGCTCAGAAAATGAGTACCAACATGTTTTTATATTAGGAATTTAAATACCTGTAACTTTATACAGGGTGTTTCATAAAAGATGGGCAAAACTTTAAGAAGCGATAGCACACATCCAAACAAACAACTTTCATCTAAGATTCATGGTCGAAAATAAAACGCAAAGGTGCTGGCGCATTTGGAAACTTGGTCCACGCAAATGCTAAGCTCCATTCCTGTTGCGAGTTATCGGGAGACACTGCATGCAAATGTGATATGGGGAAGAAGAACGCGTATACAAAATTTCGCCTCGATTAATACATAAAAGCCGCTGATCCGAGTGTGCAACTGTCAATCACGGTAGGAACTTATTTGAAGATGCTATCCTTCACTAATAAGGAAGACGCTGATATGCATATTATCTACGGAACTGCAAATGGAAATGCTCAGCGGTTGTACGGAGAGCGGTTTCCCACCTTGCTTTCGTCAATCGTTCTTTGTGTGTTTTTGTCTCGTATAACAACATCACCTTCAGCGCTCTATAGCCCCTTTGCGTTTTAATTCTGACCATGCACTCATTGATGAAAGTTGTTTGTTTGGATGTGTACTATCACTTTTAACCCCTTGAAGGGCACCGGTATATTATATATACCAATTAATTTTAATTCCCAAAGGCCACATTGGCACCAGAATGTGGGAATTAAATTTTGTTTTGTATAATGCACGCGATGGTAAGATTTTACTTACTTTCGTACAAATCTGTTCGGAAATACCGGTGTCAATCAATCATTCTAACATTTTTGCAACAGAAGTACTTTGCCCCTGAAAGGATTAAAGTTTTGCCCATCTTTTATGAAATACCTTGTATATAAAGAAGACATTAAAATTGAGTTACACTTTGCTTACACTTAAGTACCAATTTTGAACAGCGTAGCACTGATACTTTTTTATTTTATAAATCGAGCTTTTTTGGAGGCAATATGAACTTCTTTTTTCATATTTTTTAAAATTTTGTATGTTTTACTTGAAATCTTTTTCTGCTCTTATTTTTCAGTCTAATCGATATAAAAATAAATCCAACTGGAAGAAAACATAATTTAAAATTTTACAATACAGACTTTTGCGATATTAAAAAAAAAAAAAAAAAAAAAAAAAAAAAAAAAAAAAAATTCATTCGAAAAAGTATCTGTTAAACTTTTTATTAACAAAATAAATTAGCGTAGATTAAATAGTAATAATAAAAATAGACGCATGAATAAATAACTAACCTCCAACAAATAACCTTCCCAGAAAACCAAATTTGTCTTCTTTTTTGTTGTGGTTTTATACTTCATTGTCAAGACTTTTACCGTTATCAGTTTTTCTTTGACTTTAATTTGTTTTAATATAAATCTTTTACCTCCCTTCTAAAGCGAATTGTTTCATTTATGCTAAAAGCTTAATACAATTTTATAAAAACTTAAACAAAACTTTTTATCAGTTATGAATTATTGATTTTCATTAAACCAATATTACAAGATGATACATTTTATGAATTTTTCCAAAAATGCTTTTGCTTGTTTATGTGCATCCAGTGATAAAAGTTTATATGGTATCATTTAAATTCTTAACTAATATTTTAGATAAGTGCAAAAAATAAATTAAGCAATAGAATGTAAGATTAAAAAGAAATAATCAAGCATATTTAACGATTCGCGAATTCTCAAAATTTTAATATTGATCCCTTTTTCATTTTACAATTATTTTTCTACCGCTGAAAAGTATGCAAATTAAAAAGTGAGTGTATGTAGCAAAATATATACTCTTAAGAAGTACTAATATATTTTTAAGCTAGGATTTTTTTGCCAATGGATTTTAACTTCATTTTTTATATGCGTTTCTATATACAGAGTATGAGAAAAATGTAAAATCCTGCTGCGACCAAACAAAATAAATGAAATAAATGTAAAAATAAATAAAATAAATTTATAAATAAATAAATAAATAAAAATAAAATAAAAAATAAATGAATAATATTTGTCGAGATTTTTTGGAATGTCGCAATATAAATCAAATCAGGGTTGGAATGGCTCCGGGAATTTTGCAGACCAAAAAATTTTTCGGCACCAGTATTTTGTTACAGAAAATCTTCCCTTAAAAGAAAGCGAAATTTCACGCCTTTAACCTAGATCTCTTTTTCTATAAAAAAGTACTGGTAGTTCCGCTGGAAAAATTTCCTGACCTGTACGAAACCTGTCAAATGCTCCTCTTTACAACCGTTAACACATGTTTACACTACTACAGCATTTTCGAGTCAGCATTTAATTAAAATTATGTTCATATCTAAGGATAATAACCTTTCAATATATACGGCTGTGTTGTCAACTCTGCAAAACAGCTAATGTTATAATACAGAATTAAGCTATAAAGATACTGAATTATTACTTAAAATATAGAAAACTTTTTACGTTGGTGATTCATAAAGTAAGACACTTAGCGCTAGTTAGCGATATGTTGTAATGAGAGGGAAATACGTTTGTCTAGGATCTAAAATACACCGGCCTTCAAAAGTTAAGATAAAGGGACTGGATGCTTTCGATTGTACACAGTTTTTCGAATATCTACCAACACTATTGGAGAATTGTTCTTGAACTTCTGCGGTGTAAAGAACATGTTTGATTTGATATTTCTCGGTAAAGGACAATGTCGGGGAAACAATTAGAGGCTAATAATAAATTTAATAATAAAATAATGTTTACGATCACCTATGTAACAGAAAATGCTGAAGAATATTTGTCTTTGTGTTAAATGACTATTTGGGTCCTGTTCAACGTTTGTGTGCATTTGTATAAGCATAGCACTCATATTCGTGTAGATGTTATTGTGTCTGCGAAAAATTCAAAAGTTTTTTGTTTATAGCATACAGAGTTTTTAACCAAATTTAACGCAACTTTTCGAAAACCTGACAAACAACAGTAGCAACAGTACACTTCAATTAAAACATGAATATATTGAATATTTGATGAGATATGGGCACTTGTATGTGTTGTCATACTTGGTCAAAGCTGTTCTTACTGCTTTACATTGTTTTTAAATATAAACCCATTATTCACTCCTACCATTTTAACTCGGCTAGTACCCATTCATCTCTTATCAATTAATAAACGACCTCTTTTAATTTTTCTTCCATCGCGCTTCGATCTTTACAACCCCGTAAGTAAAATATTTCCCATTCATGAATTTTTTTTCCGTAGTACCGGATCGTACCAAGAGATGGCGGTACGAGTCCATCATCCTTATTTGCATCTGGTTCGAGCTGGTTTGCCGCTCGCTATCACGTCTGTCTGCTTTTATTACGTCACTTCGACTTCGTACGGAGCTTTCGAGAGACAGTTGTATTAGATGTAAATTTCCAACTGGGCGAAAAATGTCCGGACCAGGATCCGAAGTTGTATTGACGAAGTTGTATTGAAGTTGTAAGTTGAAGAAGACAGTTGTATTTCAACATTTGTGAATTCGGCAGAGAGTAATCTTTTAACACCAGATGACTTTTGCGGCCATATGTAAATGAGTGTTTCACGAGATGGGTATATATGCGGTGTCAAAGGGGTAGAGCTTAGCTTCGTTTTTTTAGTTTAGGACGCGTTCAGCACCGCCACCCCGAGTGGCACACTCCACCCTGTTTACGGGGTGGTCGTTCACAGACGAAATCACGTGATGAGGGTCGAACCGGGGTTGCGTTCAGGAATGAAGAAAGTTTCACCCCGAGTGGCTTTTAACCACCCTGGATTCTATGGGCGAGCCCAGCGGACCTCACCAAAGTCACCGGTGAGATGGGTTATCTGACGTCACGGTAAGTGGCCGGTCTCTAACCGGTCGACAGACCTACTGTACGGCACTGGTGTTATTTACTATTGGCGCCATCTGTATTACGTTGCCGTAATTATTCTTTTATTATTGTTTCATCATGTACGATGCAAATGTAAATAAACTTTCATGTAACCGATCACGTGACCCAACTAACCAAGAATTTTCTTCGGTTAGTTCGGTCTCTCACCGGTCACTTTGGCTACTTGCGCTGAACGACATTGGTTGCGACCCGGTTAACAGCACTGAACGCCTTGGTGACTAACCGATCTCACCGGTCACTAACCGGTGGCTCCTCTGGACGCGCCCTATCTCGGGTGTTTTGATCACGTTATGGAGTTTTTTGCTGAGTTGCTTACTTTTTTTTCCATGCTGTTGTCTTGTTTCGTTTTCCATGTGCTCACTCACTCTTCTCTGCTTGTTGGTTATTAACTATTCCAGCGTGTTCCTTTGATTTTTAGATAGTTGTTATTTTATTAGATTGCAGTTGTTATTTTATTAGTTCTTAGTTTATTATGGCGGACCAACCAACTTTATATAAATGCAGAGAGTGTAGCGTTTTGTTTCCTTCAATGGAAGAGTTTTATGGGCATTCATTTGCAGTTATGAATCAGACACAAAAGGACTGTACTGTAACTACATATGAATGCCCACATTGTTTTGTGCAATTCCCTTCCACTGAAGGACTAAACGCGCACAAATGCAAGGAAGAGACCAACAGCGTGACGAAGAGAGTAGTTTGGTCCATGGGCATGACAAAATGCCTTGTATCTTTATACGTGGAATATAAAGACGAAATGGAGAGTATCGATATTACAAAGAAAAGTGTAAGTAATTTTTTACGGTTTTGTAAATATCTTTTATTATAATGAATAACATTTAAAAAAATTATGATACTTAATTTTTATGAAAAAGTACCTAAGTTTTGTACATTGAATTCTTGAAAGGTGAACTAAAAAAAAAGTATGTAGGGGGTGTCAATAATGGACCAACAGTGTTTCCAAAGTGTTTTGTTTATAAAAATTTAATCAATAAAAAATCAGTCTTTATTTATTTATTCATTTATTTTTCATAACTTCCTTGTTTGTTTTATAGTGTGTTTTTTTGTTAAGAATCGGAAAATAATGTTTAACATTTCAACTGTCATATTCAGTTAGTTTTACTGAGCAAGATAAGGTCTGATTTTAATGTACGTATTTTTTATTTTATTGTGTAATTTGCATCAATTTGTTTTAGTAATAATATAAAACATTTGATTTTATATATTTTACAAAGTTTAGACCATTTCTGGCCATTTACAAAATTTTTTATTTTTAATATTTTAAGACCACTGTCTGCTTCTGATACTGGAATGCTTAGTTTCCAGTACCAATTATGTACTTTAGAGATGATTGTTTTATTTCATTAGTATGTTTTAAGTTATGATTATAAGTACAATCATTCGAACAATTATTTACTTTTTGTAGGATATCCATTACTGTAATTTTGGGTATTTTGATTTATTTCTGTTATGATGCACTGTCACTATTGGATTGGTTGATATATATTAAAATAGTGTTTAAAAAAACGGGAATATATAATTTT
This sequence comes from Maratus speciosus, assembly GCA_963932465.1. NCBI lineage: Eukaryota > Metazoa > Arthropoda > Arachnida > Araneae > Salticidae > Maratus > Maratus speciosus. The sequence continues at coordinate 434,535,204 of OZ010787.1, forward strand.
AATTACTAATCAAGGTGTAATTTTTTAAGAAGTGCTAAGAGTGTCGTGCCATTTTTGCCCAATACCAGTTTAGGGTTATTTCATGTATCTTAATATGAACCTTTATAATTTCCTAATACATAAGGTACAATATCAGCTTGTACATTTAACAATTTTCTATTGAATTTATATTTTGATTAATGATTTAACTTTGTGGTGATCAAGATAAAAAAAAAAAATTGAGCGATGTTAACTTAATGGATATAAAAGCTGTAAGATAGGCATAAGAGTATACTTATTTGATGTGTATATTAAAGAAAATACACATTAAATAAATTTAAACAAAAAAACTAACATGGAAATAATTTAAATTAAATGATAAGGGATAAGATGCCCTATCTTTCTTACTTTTTTTTCTCTATTGTAGATAGTTGTTTTGATTTTACCCCTATGTAGACTATTTTAGAAAAGAAAAGGTTTTTTTTTTTTTAAATTTAAAATGACTTTCATTTGTTTTTTGTAGTGCAGCTGAACTCTGAACTCATGCACATAATATTGAAAATCATTGTTTAGCCCATTCTATTTCTAGGTAAAAGAGAATTCTTCTACTTCTCAGAAAATACGTGTCCGCAATTATTCGGCCAAATATGTACTTAAAAGTATTCGGTCGAAACCGAATATTCAGTTTACATGCCGAATCGACTAATCGGTATTCGGTCAATCCCTAATAAAAATTAATTTAAAAAAAAAAAAGTTAAAACCAAAGCCATTGGTACAGCTTTTTTATAACCTGGTTTTATTTGCAACCCTGGTTCCTACTCTAACCTTATGCAACAAAAATAATTTTATTTTGCAACAACATATTTTATACTAATTATATATATTTTCATTCAGGTGTATGACAAAATAGCTGAGGAGATGGGGCTTAGGGGCTTTCCTGGCTTATCGGGAGATATGATCCAGGAAAAATTCAAGTCTTTGAAAAGGAGATACAAAGAGATTAGTGACAAAAAAAAAAGAAAAAGAAAACTGGGACTGCTGCACACAGGTTTGCCAAATGGATGACATTTTTGGAAAGGATCCCGATATTAATCCTCCTGTAACCTATAATAGTTCTCGTAGTGGTCCAACATACAGAGGTCGGTAAATATTAATTTATATATCTTAACTTTACTATAATATGCCATTAGTTCTTTCACTCATCTATTGTATAAAATTTATACAGATGATGCTCGTTATAATGACCACCAGACTTGTCAAGTGCCCTGATTTCAAAAGGAGACTCCCGATTTTCGCATGTTTTTCCATAGTCCTGATTTTTCACATATTGTCAAATATACCGTTATGTTACAATCAAATGTACTCTGATTCAGTGATGAAAACTCAGTACAGATGTAATTGTTATTTAGTATGATTGATGAGTAGTAGTATATTTTGTCTAAACTGCACTCAGATTCACTATGAATGATGAATCTTTAAGATTTTTTTACTGTTACTATGGACATGCTTTGGAATATTAGTAATTTGTCTCGATTAAGACATATTCCGAGTAGCAGAAACAGTGCGGCACGGCAGAGGGCGCTGCAGATTATTTTAAACCTTGCAGATTAATCCACCAGCTTAAAAAGAAATGCTGGGTTTAAAAAATAGCTGAAATTTACTTTGTCTCTAGATTTATGGTATTTTTTTTATCCTTTTATTATATTTTCTTTATAAATGGAAATTTTGTTTATGCGTTTATATTATTTCTTATGATGATAGTAAGCTTAGTCTAGCATTGTTAGGTCGCAGATAAATTTTAATTTGCTGCAGACTGACGCAGAAAATTCTGCTTCTTTGGACATATTTATGATCTTCCTTCACTGTAGTTTTATATATGCTTATGGGGAACAAAAGTCATACCCCCACCTCCTCCCTTGTAACATGCACTTAATTTAAAAATATGTTGAAACATCATAGATCATATGCTTAAAAACATTCTGCTTGTAAGGAGTACATATTTTCCTTATTTGAGTAAGAGTGATGTATTTCTTATTTTCAGCAATAACAAAGCATAATTTCTTTTTCTACTTTTCATTCTTACTTTTTTACCAAAGAATTCTTTTTTCTCCTCTAAAATCTTTTAATTAGAGATGCACTGATTATTCGGTTTCAGGCGAATATAAAGTCTATTATTCAGCTTTTGTCAAATAATACTGTAAGAAATGTTTTTATATTTACTCATTAAAACTTTTACATTTGACAATTTATATTTATGATGTATAATGAAAATTTTATTTGAAATTAACACCCTTTTTTCCTTTTAACTTTTCTACCCTGAATGTGTTTTTCTACCCGTTTTTATATAAGAGGGTAATTTAGGAAACATGTTAAAACTTTTATGCTATCAAGAAGTACAAAAAGTATCTGTAATAAGCTAACGTAATCTGTTAAATTTAAAATTAATCTTCAAAATTGTCCTAAAAGAGAGTCATACAAGCAAATTCTAATTTTTTAAAAACATAATGGGAAGTTAAATATTTATACCTTATTACGTAAGAAAATATTTCGGCTGAATCCCAAAACAGCCGAGACGCTTGGCATCGTTCAATTTGGCGAGGCGATAAATGGATTTTTCTTGTTACCAGTTCGTTTCGTAAATTCTTTCCACGCCTACAGTGGTCTGATGTTGAATTGGGATGGTTGATTTGTTGTGTATTGGATGGTTACGCCTACCTGAAAACTTTTATTCACAGTTAGCTCAGCGGTGTTTTGACAACTCAACTCCGCATTTGTAAAAATAGAATGTCGAAATGTCAAAAGTTTGTTAATTTTTTTTTTGTTGTTTTTAGTTGTAAAATTTGAAAGTTAAAGCACCTGCGTAATTTAATTTGAAATTGTGAGTATTTGTTCTTTTTTTTTTTTTTTTTTTTTTTCGCTGGAAAGTTAAATGAAGTTCGACTAGAAATTTACGAAATTATGGCAATTCAACATTTTTTAGAGTTGGTTTTCAAGAAAAGAGATGTCTGTTAAGGTATGTTAATAATTTTATGCATTTTCTTGTAGCGTTTTATATTAGACGTGTATTGTATATTTCTCATGTATGTTGCCCTACGAGTTTTGTACATTTTGAGATCGCTACAGAGTGATAATTGCTGTATTTTGAGACTGCTGAATCCAGTGATTTTTTTTTCGGTTACGATTACTGATTGCCGCTTTAACGAGTTTTGTACATTTTGAGATTTTTACAGAGCGAAAACTGCTGTATTCAGTGATATATATTTTTTTATGAACTCGAAGTGTTCAAAGTTCCGTAAATTAGAAAGGATTTGTTCAATGTTTACTCTGATATAGGCACGTAATTTAAAATATTAAATGACGCCGTGATTTTTTCCGAAAGTTGTTGAGAAATGAAAATTTTAATCATTAAATCGTTACTCTGATTTGGAAAGGTACTTTAAAAATTTCACATTTTTTCAACAAATTATGTTTAAATCGTTTTATTTTGAATCTCATAAAAATCAGCTTTCCTGTGTTTTTTAATATGTCGTTATTTATAAATCTTGTATTTCCTATGATTCCAGGTTGATGACTTAGTAAAAAACAGTCTGGAAGCATTCAGGAAGGTGGACCTATCACATTAGTTTTCAGGTTGCCGCATTTTAGATTGGCGTATGTGGGGTATTTGGCGCTGGTCAGAAAAGTTCCCAAATGCAATGTCTCAGCTTTTGAATCTGCCAATATTTCTTTCAATGAAACTTTTTAATTAGGCATATCAAGAACATAAATGTATCCAATAGGTTAGATCAAAAGCCCTGTCATCGTAGAATTGAAAATTTTTTGTTAATCTACAGTAAAAAGGCATACAAACAAAATGAGTAGGTTTGACATGTCAAAAATGTTTCATTAAATTATTTTTAAAAAGCTATAATGTTTTACCATCATCGCAGATATTGATCACTCCTAGAGAATTTTATAGAAAAGGTTGTGCTCTTTCAAAGAAACTTGGTATGATAAACTTTATTCTGTCGGAAAAGTCAATCATACTTATTTTAAATAGGTGACCGATGATAAAATTCCACATTTATTTTGCTTTGAATTTTTACTGGTGGTTTCTTTATTTTGCTCCTGGATACTGTTCAAGTGTCGACTTTCTGCGAAAACTTTAAATTATTACAGCTTTTTAATAATTATTTTAATTAAACTTATTTTTGGCTTGTCATAACCTAGCTCATTTTGTTCGTATGACATTTTATATTGATTTACATTAAAAAAGAAAAAATTAAATTCCACAATGACGAGACTTTCAATGTCACTGGCTCCTAGACTATTACAGTGGTGGAAAATTGGCGCAGATGTGGAGCCTATTGACACCACTAAATTTTTATGGTATTATTCAGTTTAATAAAAACTCAGAAATTTAATCATTAGATAAGCTGCAAAATACTACTTTAATTTAGTGGTGTCAATAGGCTCCACCTCTGCGCCAATTTTCCACCACTGCTATTATCTGTATCACAATTATTTTTTTTTTCAGAGGATGTGGCAGCAGTCCAAAGCTCCTTTTCAAAGACATTACCCCTAAGCCAAAATTCTCAAGAAGACCTACATATGCCAAGTACAAGTCAGCAAGCGCAACAAAGTCTCGAAAATGAAACACAAAAAAGATCTACTAAAAGAGGCCTTATTGGTGCAACTTGCATTTCAGTAGAAGGGATGAGTGGCAGACGAAGCGAGATGAAGAGAAGAGGAAAAAAGAACGGCTAAAAAGGACAGATGAAATGAGACAGAGAAGAGAGGAAGAGCGGCAGAAAAGACACGAAGAACGCCAGGCGTTAAAGTTACAAATTTTGGATTTACTTCGTGAAATTAAAAATAAAAAATAGTTTATTTACAGAGCCTTTTTATTAGTTTATGTATATATGTTAAATAATTGAGATGGGGGTATTCTGATTTTTTTGTTAAATTTTTTTTTCAACCAGAGCAACAGTTGAAGCAAAGTACTCTTCAATTTTATAGAATGCCATATCCTGAACGAATCTGGAAAACTTAATTCATCCAGCTAACCTTATTGTTCAAAGCATCTGCCATGATATATGAATCAGCTCAACAGAATGAATTGCAGGTTATAGAACTCCTGAAAAATGCTGCATATGTTTGCACAAGATTACTTTTAACATGATTATTAAAAAAATTGGTAAATAATTCGTTTGTAATTTTCTAACTGGGTCCAGAAAAAAAAATTACAACTCATATGAATTATTTACCAAATCGGTTGCTGGATAGTGACTCGTTTTTAAATTATGTTTTTAACAGTTAGTGCAAATAAAATTTTCTCTTTACCAACATTATCCCATTAAAAGCAATGCTAACAACGAAATACTCGTAAATTTTCACAAAGAGGAAATTATAGTTACATAAAAATGAAAATATGATATTTAAAATATAACAACTAGATATTTCTAATTAAAAATTTTATTAACGGCAAGTTATATCGAAGCATTAGGCACCGAGTATTATCAGGCTGTTAATCTGTTATGTTTTTCATCACAACACATATTTTCTGCTTCCGATAATAAGCATTCCTTCATCTGGTGGTTTATTTTTCTTGTGTTTTAAGAATTTGTAAAGTAAAAATGATTTTATTGAATTTTTTTTTTCACTATTTTGTTTGTGTGGAAGACCAATTGTGTTAAAATACTGATTGTGCCACTTTCTCTAAAACTTAACTGCCCCCTTTGTTCTACAAAACAAGATACTTGTAATGATGATCTTCTTATTTAAATTCTGTTAGAAGACATTTGTTATTGGAAAAGTAACGCATTGACTTAAAACCTTCACAAAACATAAAACCTCACACACAAGCTGGCCGATAAGTAGTTTGTTTCAAAAGTTCGTATTTTTTTTTTTTTTTTTTTAAATTAGGGGGCTCTGCTCCCTACGAGCTACGCTTGCCAACCCACATTCAGACACTGCAAACTCTAAAAGCACGCTAATTTGATCAGCTTTAAAATTTTTTTTGGAAGAATGAATTATAATAAAAAAAAAAAACAGCTATCTCCCTGTTAATAGGTTGTTTTTGTCTTTGATTAAATCAGATCAGTGAAACGTGAAAATAAGCTAATATAAAATGATTTAAGTAAACAGTCTTTGTCTCCCCGTATTTTTTAACAATGCTATAACAAAGTTTTTTTAAATAACACATTTTAAATGTATCGTTTTAAATACGATGTAATTTTCACCAAAGTTTTTTTCTCTTTTTAATATTCACGTGAAAATACTTTTGTTGTTAGAAAGGAAATATTATTTGCACTGTCTTAGAATTCTCAACACAAGAGCAATGCGACTCCTGTAGACACTTCAAAAGAATCTGCATTGGTTCAAAACATCTCAATTTGTTGATTTTCTGTCCCTATTGGTGTCTATGGAAATTTGGCAAAATATTAAAGATAGCTTTGATTTTTTTTTATATACCCCTCCTCCCACCGCAAAAAAAAATTAATCATAATTCTTTAGTACTATGGTTCTGTATGCTTAGAATCCTACACTAGTTACTTACTTGCAAGCTAATGTTAAACCAATGGCTATATTCTTTACAAATTTCTCACTTTTCCGTATTTTTAAATGATTTTTTTCCTTGGCATAGAATATCAGCGGTGGAAAATTGGCGCAGAGGAGGAGCCTATTGACACCACTAACTTTTAGTAGTATTTTTCGGCTTATCTAATGACAGAATTTCTAAGTTTTTATTAAAGGGGAGAATACTAAAAAATATTAGTGGTGTCAATAGGCTCCTCCTCTGCGCCAATTTTCCACCACTGGAATATATGTGGCCGATGTTATCTTTATAATGTTAAGATTTGTTTTTTAAACTATTTTTTCTAAGGACACTTTCAATTTTGGATCCAGTTCCGAAATTGAAAGCATCCCCAGAAATTAAAACTGGAATGGTAATGGATATTATTGGTTTCTACTAGCAAGGTGGTAAAATAATGACATTCTACAATGCTGTACCCTCCAAAAATTCAAGGTCTGTATTTCGCAGTGACTGAGTCAGACTCTGTGTGCAATAGCAGTGGTGGAAAATTGGCGCAGAGGAGGAGCCTATTGACACCACTAAATTTTAGTAGAATTTTTCGTCTTATCTAATGACAGTTTTTATTAAGATGTAGACTACCATAAAATATTAGTGGTGTCAATAGGCGCCTCCTCTGCGCCAATTTTCCACCACTGCAATAGCGGCTCTATCTGAACATTGGTATATAAAATTTGATCTATTTATAAAATGGAAATGGAATATCATGGAAATTTCTGAGATTAAACAGAATTTTTTTTAATGAAATTACTGGTAGTCAAGTGGTTGTGAACCCCTTATCGAGTTACCACTGTCTGTGTGGTGAAACGTTGTTGTACAGTTATAAGATGAACGTGAGCAATAAAAATAATTTGATATATGAGGACCCCAGAAGCCAAGGGATACAACTGACAAAATTTAGATTTCGAGTAAATTGAGTTCAAGTTAAACATCAATAGTAATTAACTGAATTGAAATATGGAAATGTTGATTTCTTAGTGGTCTATAAACTTATTTTAATAACTGAAAAAAAAGTAGGGTACAATTTTTTTTAATTTATGTATGTATAATCATTCGCCACTTGTACCCTTTGGCTTCCAAGCGGTACACAAGAAATAAAAAATTATAGATTAAAAAAACGAAATTATAAAAATTTTTAGAACAATGTTGATACAAGTGAATGATAGGACAAAAATTTGTTTTAATATAAGTTTTAAAAATGAAAAGTTATGAAAAGAAAATTATGACCAATGTTAATACAAATGAATGAAAGGACAAAATTTTGTTCTTATATAAGTTTTAAAATTTTATTATAAGTCTTGGAACATTAAAATTTTAACCATTAAAATACATTTATTTAATGTATAAGAAAGTAAATTCTAAAACTAAAAAAAAAAAAATGATGCAAAACAATCCAAAAATATGGAACAATACTCTTCTAGTGATAACATTAGAACAGCACGTTTCATAATCATGATTAGGCTCATCGGCCTGATCTTCAGAAGCCATGCGGGGTTTCACTCTGTCCAACTTGAGTAATATATATTTAGGTGTTAATTAGGGTTCACGCTGCTGATCGCCACTGCTAAAGAGAAAACTGAAATCGCCAAATTGCAAGAGATGTTTTCTTCCTTTCGGCGATCTCTATGTTATTGTGCGATTAAACCTTTTCTGTGTAACTAACTCATTATTTGTTTTGAATATTAGTATTTCACAACGAATCTATTAACATTATTATTTGAATTTTGCTAGTTTTTCTTTAGCGATTAGCCAAATTAGTCGAAAACCAATGAGAACCCCGGTGTCAGCTTTTATGGTTGTCCATTAGCCAGTGGTGGAAAATTGGCGCAGAGGAGGAGCCTATTGACACCACTAATATTTTATAGTATGCTTCACCTTAATAAAAACTCAGAAATTCTGTCATTAAATATGCCGAAAAATACTACTCAAATTTAGTGGTGTCAATAGGCTCCTCCTCTGCGCCAATTTTCCACCACTGTAGCTGTAGAAATATAGTTCCAATAGTAAAAAAGTTTAAAATTTGTTCTTCCTCCTCTTAAAAATAATATATGTCAAAATAGTTATATTTTAAAAGTTACGAGGTTTACTCGGTTCCTGGGTTCGATACGTGATATTTAGAAAAATCTCCTCTGTACTTTAGAAGGTAAAATATTTGTCGTAAAAAAAAAAAAAATTGTACGACCAAAACATAGAGTTATGATACTTTGAATTTTATGAAATTTTAGTATTTTCTGGCACTAAAAACAGAAGAACATGCTTCATGCATATGCGAAAAGTAAAAAAATAAATTTAAAAATCTTGACAATAGTGTATTTTTTTTTATTAATATTCTATAATGCTTCGAAACCCTTGAAAAGAAAAACAGATTAAGGGCAGCAGATTGTACAAGCCCATTGGCACATTTAAAATGGACCCCCCCCCCCCCCCCCCTCCTCCTCTCCCACACACACACACTCGCATTCACAGAAAATATTGGTAAGTACTCTATACTTAAAGAATTATCATTCAATTCATTATTCATTTTGATTATTTGTATTTAATAAATTGTTAAAATACTTTGACTTTCAAGTAAAAGTAAAGTTATATATCGAATTAAGAATATCACACAAATTTTAAACTTCAAAACAAAACAGTGCAGATGTTTTTCAAGTATATTTATGAGAGTTAGACCATGGACAGACAAATCGAATGCATAAACACTTTCAACTTTGTTGGAAAGTTTAAAAAAGAGATAAACATAAAAACTGCCTAATATTCATAAAGTATTGGTTGACGGTTTTATAAATCTGAACTCAAAATGTAGTCCAATAACTGTATATAATGGACAATGGATGTATGTTGACCAGAAAATTTCCTCATTTTCTGAAGAATGTTCAATCCTAAGACATATCTACATCTGATGAGATAGCTAATTCAATTAAGCTGGCCACCTGGTCAGATTATGCTAATATATCATTTAAAATTTTCAAAGATGAGTAATAAGGATACACCAAATATTGATTTTGGCCTACAGGTAAACCGAATATTCAGCTGACCAAATACTTTTATATTTCAAAGTTTAAAAGGCATTGAAATGTTAAATTTTAAAACAATTTTACATAATATTTAAAACAGGAACTTACATTTTCATAAACAAGAGCTTTTTACAAGTAAACTTTACACTGAAAAAAATCTGCTTTAAATTATTTAAGAGGATGGTTATAAAACTTTTCAGTCGTTGGCAAGAACTACTTGATGAAAATTCTCTAGTTCGACTTTTTTTTTAACGATTCTTTAAAATCATTTGATAAGGATAGGTATAACCAATTTTTAATTAAATGTAAAAACTGTCGTAAAGTTAGATTCAGCAGTTATTTTTTATTCCATTGATGTAAATTAATCTTTTCATATTTTACAGCCCAGGCTTTTTCTTTAACTCAAACAAATACATAACTGTTAACTGAAAAATATAATCTCATATGTAAATATGCATATAAAACTCTGTTATATCACTGTGATAATCCATAAAAGAATGACTTACAATTTCATAAGTTCAATGTTTTCAAATTAAATTATAGTATCAGTTTCAAATCAGAAACTTAAACGACGTTTTAATTTTCATACTTGAATTTTTTTTTGGTGTACAAATATGGCTTATTTCATAGTCTGAATTGTTTTGATTAATATCATCATTTTGAGTAAACTAAAATAATGTAATGGAACTGAATACACATTTCTCTAATTTCTGGAAAGAACCACAAAATCATTCACACAATACAAAAATAAGGAAAACAATGTGTATAAAAAATTAACTTTATTCAATATAATAAAAATGCAATGCAATAAAAATGTCTTTAGATGGAAATGCTAAAAAAACTGGAATTTATTTTTTTCTAAAGGGGTTATATGTAAATTTTTTTTTGTATTGGAAAAATTACAATTTAATTTATAAAATAACTAGTGTATAACCCCGTCAAAAATGACGGAATGTTAATCTGCGTTAACAATTAGACAAAACAAACAGCAGTATTTATTGCAATAATAATAATTAGGAAAGTGAAACACAATTTTTGAAGATTTCACAAAATATTAAAATTAAATATTCAATGCGTAAAGGTTTTTTTTTAATGTATTTTTATAGAAATGAATGTATCTGAATAATGAATGTCCCACCGCTTTTCTTTAAGGGTGGATCAAGGCACGGAGATAAGAGATAGATACTGTATTAGAACTCTGTGGGATCAAGTCAGCGGGTTTTACTCATCTACGGAGCTTTACGTTTCATTTCTAAGTATGGACTTGGCGTCATTTATCATCAATTAATATAAACAAAGGAACGTTTGTTAAAATGTGTAGGTTTTTTTTTTTTTTTGGGGGGGTGGGGTATAGAAAATACGCAGGACACATTGATTTAATTAAAGATAAATTTTTGAAACCTTCAGCTGTATAACTTTAAAATTTCATTTGGTATAAATAAAAATCAAAAGTTATTATTATTATTTCTTTCGTAAAATTTTAATTTAATTTTATCAATTTTTAAGAACTTAGCTTATATCCACTTGAAATTGACTTGCATTGTAAGTAAAATTTATATTTTATATCAAATGTATTTAAAATGTAAGGAATACACAATACCATGTTATGTACTACATATATTATATCAATGCAGATAAATTTTCGATTTTTAACATACCATTTGAACAAACAAAATTATAATTTAATAAGTGAAAAGATAATTTTCAGCCATACTAATGCAATCGTAACATCTTATAATTCAGTTACATCTGGGAAAAAAAATTATAATGCAAACAAGGTTTAAAAAAAATAAGCAGATAAATGTTAAGCTAACTTAAACTAAATTAAAATTCTATCGCCTAAATTTTATTACAACAATTAATTGCATTTTGCTGGCGGGTAAAATAAATCCTTGGCTGGCAAGATTTTCTGAAAATTCCCCACTACTCATCATATCAGTTGTAAATTTCCAAATGGGGGGAAAAAGTCTGGGCCAGGATTCGAACCAGGGATGTCTTGGCTGGAGCTGCCAATGCTCTACCTACTGTGCCATCCCGGACACACCTGGAGGACTAATTCACCCAGTTAACCTTAATGGTGTCATACTATGCTTTTTCCGATGAATAATATAGCTTATTTCAGCTTTTAATGGATAGTACAAAGGAACTAAATTTTATGTTTGAGATTAATAATTAACAATATCTAATCAATAGTTAATCTAATTTTAAAACTCAACAGGAGGCTTTGTTATGCTGTGCTTTTTTTAGCTCACAGGCTATCAAATCCTGAGAGCTAATGTGCCCACCAGTTCTGTATATATGTATGTACATTGTAACGTGATAACTCTTGATAGAAATATCCGATTTGCTTCAAATTTTTTTTCTAGTATCAAACTGATAAGGCACTTCCCTGATTAGATTTGGAGGTTCATTGGTTAAGTATAAAAGGGGGGGAGGATGGTGGCTAATACCCATACATATAATATATAATATAATAATATATATATATATATATAAATATATGTAATATAATACACCAATATATAATATAAATGGGTTTGCTATCAGATTTGCTTCAAATTTGATATACTGGTTTATTCTGATAAGGCGCTTCCCTGATGAGATTTGGAGGCTCATTGGTTAAGTATAAAGATGTGAAACAGGGGGGGAGGGGGCTAATCCCCTTTTTTATTTATTTTTTGAGGGGCATTATTCTTTGAAACAGGTGATCAAATAATAACCAAAGCTTATTTAACAAAAAAAGCTTGATTAATACATATATTTGCTAAAAAGATTGTTATTACCAATGATACCAGCAATATCTTGAAATATTTTCAGAAATAAAATTTATACTTCCTTCACAAAAAAGCATGAGTTAATCATCATATTAATGATATTCACATATTAATATATACAGTAGAAGATCTTTATAACGCAAACATAAAAGCGCAAGATTGTGCATTATATAGAATTTTGCGTTATATGGATCACATCATTAAATTCACCCTGTAAATATGGCCAAATATGTCTGAAACATATCCAAAATACATTAGAATATCTTTATAATGCATTTCTTGTTACCAAGAGTTATCCAAATTATAAATTTTTGCATAATATAGGTCAGGCATTAAATTCACTTTATAAACATGATCAAATATAACTGACACAACCATCCCTTATATTAAACATTTTCAAAAATGCATTTTTTAAGTAAAAAGGTCTTAAATTAGAAGATAAAGTTGAACTAATGTATCAAATTTAGTCCTTTAGAGAGTAGCAATATTTTACAATGTAAAAATGTAGGTGCTTTTTAACTGCAAAAATCATTGTTTACATCTGAGAAGTTGTGCATTATAAAGATCTTCTACTGTATATATATATATATATATTTAAAAAAATGTAACTTAAGTGTAATTTTAAGTGTTTAAGAATTTTAAAGTTGAAGTTTAACCCTAGATCTACCGGGAATTTTATTCAAGTTTTAATAAAACGTTCTACACCAGAATTTTTATTTAAAACTATTTAACTTATTTATTTACCTTATTTTTGTCTGGTTTATATACTTAGTTTATTTTAAAGAAATTTCTGGTTTGAATGAATATTTTGTATGTACCTGTCGGGTCCAATGGACCCGTCTGGTAGACGGAGGGTTAAGGGAATCTTATGTGAGCAAATTACAACATATTCATTATGATGCGCCGTTTTTCCGCAGTAACTGTGTTTTCATCATCTTGAGGTCTTTCATCATCATCATCCTCCTCATTATCACCATCCTGGTAGTCTCCTTGGTTTGTATGTATTTTGTCTGCGATTACAACGTTGTGCAATACGCAGCAGGCCATGATAATTGTTGGCACCAAGTCGGTTCGCAACATATATAAATATTTCAGCCTTCTGAACCGCCCTTTTAATAAGCCAAATGCTCTTTCTATAGTGCATCGTGTTTTCGATAACTTATGATTATATTTCAGTTGTCTTCTGGTAAGATGACCATTATCTCGGAATGGAGTTAGCAGATTTATCTGCAGAGCGTACGCAGCATCACCCAACAGATGGAAATTTGATGGTATTATATCTGATAGGTGTCTACCAATGTCCGAATTGGCAAACACGCGTGCATCATGAACCGCTCCGACTTCACCAACATAACAATCAATAAATTGTAATCTATAAAACGAAAAAAGTATGACAAAAAAACAATAAATTTATAATTTGAGATACACTTTTGAAGGTTTATAATATAAACTAAATTTACAATTGTATGTATAGCAAGGGATTTAAAATAATGGTAATCCTATTAATATTATAATTGTGAAAGTGGGTCATTCCATGTCACGTGTGGGACAGCTTTTCTACATATTTCTGCTGTTGTAACAGTTATTATATCCTCAATTGAAAACAACCTTGTTAATAAGAAAATCTAGAGTTTTTTTGTTATTTTTAATGTATAGTTTATGTTTTAAAAACTTATAAGTCAATAGATATAAAATATTACTGATGTTTTAACAATGCTATTGTATCCTTTTTTTTTATTGCATTGGATAGCCGAGATTGATCTCTACATATACCCTTTTTTACTTTTTCGATTTTGTTAGCAGTATTTTTTCAAGAGAATGTTTTCACTTCTGAAAATAAAAGTGTCCTAATTACAGATATCTGAAAACATACAGATCGTTCAGCTATCCAATGCAAAAAGAATTTCACAAAAATACTTAAGTTGAAACGACATATCTTTAAAAATTTCTTCCATACGATAAGGGGCTGTGCATATATAACGGTATAATTTTAGGGGGGAGGGGGAGTCTGGCAAATGATATCGTTAGATATCTCTGGGGGGAGGGGGGGGGGTTCGTCTTTTGATATCGTTATCATTTTTTATCCAACCAAAATTTTCTCTTTTTATTTATAACTTAGCCTTTACATCAAAATAGAATGTTATCTTTTTTTAGTCTGCTATCTATTTCTATGAAAGTACAAAGTTATTATTAAAATCATTATAAAATTATTTAATTCCAAATTTTCTATTTCTTCTGTCATATGTGTATGCATATATAATTCGCTGTTCGAGAAACCATATGCGAAGTATGTTTCAAATGATACCTGTGTTTACTAATAAATAAAAGAGAAAGAATGTTGTCCACCTATTTTGGTGATAAGAAGCTCTGTCTCCCCCCCCCCCCCCCACCGTGCAAGAAAACATTATTACTGTTGAATGTATTATGTAACAAAAAGCTGTTATAAAATACATTTAAATAGTAACTATTTCTTTTCAGTGTTATTTGATAAAAACTTTTTTCATATACAAAGTGATATTTTATTGAGTTTTCTTCATATGAATCAATGAGGTATGCGAAAAATAAATGTAACCATATTTGTATATCACTCCAAGCAAAAGAAAAAAAAATCAAAAATGAAAAGATTTTTTAGACATTGATAACGATAAACAATATCATTACGGGGGGAAGGGGGTTCGAGGGATGATAACGTATGATATCGTAAGGGGGGGATGGGGTTCAAAATTGCCTAAAAAGTGATAACGTTATATATGCACAACCCCTAAGCATTAGTGAGCGTGTCTTTTCAGATGACAGGAGTAACCTCTTTATGGCAGCTGACAGGGAGAAAATTAAAACTCTTTTTGCAAGCCGTTTTTATTTATTTTTTTGTTTAAAAATATAAACAAAAAAAAAATATGTATAAATATAAATTAAAATTATTGAACACTTATCTTAAGTATATTTACGGTTAAAATGGGCCAGGGCAATGCTGGATGAGTCAGCGAATTATTTATAAATACTTGATTCAAATTTAAGTTACTGGATCTTTCATAACAAAATATTATAACTTTCACAGAATGATCTACAAGGGGGGGGGGGGGGGAAGCATTGATGCTTGTAAACATAGAGGCCAGTCAAATCCCATACATGAATCACACACTTGAATTGTAAAGTAAATTTTGAAAGTTAAAAATGTGAGACTGCAAGTGGCAGCCCTGGACTGTTGAATCTGTTAAACTTTGATATGAGATAATTAAAGGAGTGTTTTACTTACTTAAATGTTCTAAGTACTTTTTGAAAACTTTGATTAGTACTTTTCGGTTAGCCGGGCGCCAGTGTTATATATACATCTATATGTATAACATGTACATGTATTTATATATACATATATATGTGTGTATATATACGATATATGTATATTTACATACATGTATATATATAAATAAGTATATATAACACTGGCGCCCGGCTAACCGAAAAGTACCCTTTGATTTTTTTTAAGAAGCCTTGGGTCATGTAATAACTGATTTAAAAAAAACTTCAAGGGTTGATCCAGGCCAAATTTGGGGTCTATTTAGGGCCCTTTCACAAAAATCTATTTAATAAAATAGGCCCCGTCACAAAAATAATTTTAATAAACTAGGCCTCTTCAGAAAATTCCTTTTAATAAAATAGGCCTCCTTAATAAGATTATTTTTCGTGAAAACTGTTTTAAAATGTGTAATTTGTAAATAAAACCAGGTCATGAAAAACAAAAACTTTAGCAAGGGTCCTCCAGAGCAGAAACTGTGCAGCACAGCAGCAATGCTGTAGATTTTAGACCTTGCAGATTAACCTAATGGCTAAAAAATTAATTTTGGGCTTAAAATTGCTAAAATTTATTGTTTTTTGATTTATTGTATTTCTTATTACATTTTCTTTATAAATACATTCTTTGTTTATTTTATAGGTTGCTATAAGTTCTTACGCTAATGACTTTGTTTAACATCCCTAAAAACAAGTATCCTTACAACAAACAAGTACTTTTATTTTAACATCTAAATGTTTATTGTACAAGATAAATTCAATCAAAACAATATTTGCAGGTTTTTCAAAAAAGTTTTCAGTGCTGACTAAGAACATGACTCATAGGCAGTCATTACAATAAAAATTTTATTACCTGCTGTTGGCAACTCCTTGCAAAACCATGGAGTGATAGTCGAGGCGATTCACATAATTGGCAGAATATTCCACAGGTGCAGTGATTTCTATGTGGGTACCATCAATGCACCCAACAACTCCTGGGAATCCACATATCTCCAAAAATGATTGTTCAGATGCATGCATGTCTGTCGACGACGGCCATCTGATAATTTTGGTGGACAACCTGGCAATAGCTGCACATGTATATTTGACAGGTAGCCATAAAACAGATTTCGAGACATCAAATCTGTCAGCAACTGATCTGTAAAGATTTAACATAAATTGCTAGGTTTGCTACATTATATTGTATCGGCAACATTTTACGTGTAGGTAAAAACAAAGAAATTTGCAATAATGTAGATTCTTTGTTAGGAATGACAACAACGAAATTCATCATTTAAAAGTGAAGAATTTATTTTGAATTATAAAAAACAGCAAATAATGTTAAAAGAAAAAAATGGCAGTTAATGTGCCAAACTCATAAATTTTCAACTAAGTTACATTTTATGAAATAAGGTTTTCGTGTTCGAACATAACTGCTTGAGCCACAGATTATAGGCCAGAAATTACAGTAATTTGTAAAATGAGTTACAATAAAACAATGAATAAAGAACTGAATTGAAGCATGAACACATATTTAAAATGAATGAACCGTAGTATGCATCTTAGATTTCAATGAATCTTAAATAATTATCTAATTAAATTTTTTTTTATCAAATACGAACATGAAATTTACCTGAAGGATTTTGGTGATCCCACAGTCCACAATGTCATCAGTAGTTGCTTCCACAATGTTAAAGAACTTAATTTGATGAACTGTGGATCCCTCATTATCTGAAAATAATAAAAAAACAAATACAATTAGATTTTCCTAAGATCAAATATTCATAAAGTTGAGTAATACTACTTAACAGAATTTGATTGGCAGATTATTATATAAACATCTTAATTCTTTTCATAAGCAACTATGTACTTTAAAAACTTTTAAATTAAACTGTGAAGTCAACTGACTGTCACTGTATTGCAATGGCAGATCCATGGGAGGGGCGACGGCACAAAGGCCCTCCCTTGGTCGATGATAAAACATTTCGTTATATTTAATGATAGTGCATTTTAGTTTTAGGAAAATATCTTTGATTTTGCTTAAGGAAAGTAGATACCTGCATTAGGTAACAAGTGTGGTGGATTACTTTCTGCTTCAGTCACAAAAAAAAAAAAAAAAATTAAATG
This sequence comes from Maratus speciosus, assembly GCA_963932465.1. Lineage (NCBI taxonomy): Eukaryota > Metazoa > Arthropoda > Arachnida > Araneae > Salticidae > Maratus > Maratus speciosus. The sequence continues at coordinate 434,552,939 of OZ010787.1, forward strand.
ACATTTGGAAAATATTAGATTAAATCCATTTTTTAATAGGTAAAGATTTATAAACAGTTCCTCTTAAAAGCATGCATTAACATTAAAATATTTCATTTTTATGATTTATGAATTCTGATTTTTGCCCCCTGCGTTAAAATACCAGATAACTATCAGTAACTTTAGGTTTCTGAAACAATTAAGCATCTAATTGCTAACATAATATATGTTTTTAAGCTTTAATTATAATTATTAGTTAATTACAGTAATTATAAAAAATGCATTCATTTTTATTAGTTATACAATAATGCACTAACACATTGATATTATGTGATAAATATCTAAAACTATATTGAATACTACTTATGATATTTAAAGTTATTAAAAAAAAGTTGAGGATTTTCAGAAAATCTTGTCAGCCAAGGATTTATTTTACCAGCCAGCCAGATGTAACGTACAATTTAAAATTGTAATAACAAAAAGTATGCGACTGCAAAAATAGTTAATTGGTACAATGCATTTTCATACTTTTTTCTGTATAAAAAAGAAATAAATACAGTAAAAGAAAGTGTAATGTAGTATTATACTTAGTACTACCATGCTTACATCGCTGTAAGTTTTAAAGCTAACTAGTATAAAAAATATAAAATTTTTTGCCATTATCTTCTATAGCTTGCAGTTTTCAAATTCTGATTAAAAATTCACTTGACCTGTCAGAAAATCCACTTCACAGGGGCTTATACATTTTTAAACAACAGAATGAATAATTTGATTAGTTACAGGAAAGTATGACATTGCAAATTTATATAGATTTAAATACCATTTTTAAATGAAATGCCTTTTTATGATAGATAAAAACTTGCTTTTTACAAACAAGCTTTGTGTTTTATTGATAAGATAAAATACCTATAGAAACTTTCAAAATTATGTTCACCTTATAATTTAATACTTTGTTATGTAATTTTAAACATTTAGAAAATTGATGATTTAAAAAAAAATCAGATGACTAAAATCACGATTAAATTACTGATTTAAAACATTTGATTAAAATTGTTGAAAGCAGCAATTTTAATACATTTAAATGCAGTTTTATATATAATTTATTAATTAAAACCTATCTAATTCTGCTAACTATCTCTTTCCATATTATTTTATTAAAATTAGGTTTTGACATCACAGTGTTAACTATGGTTAAAGCCATTGCACATAAAATATTTGTCAACACTACGCAGACATATAAATTAATGGAGAAAAAACAAAATGCTGCGCAATTCCAAGCACATGTCAAAAATTTAGGTCTACCATTAAATTCATGCAGATCTATGCTTTGTTTTTATAGAAATAAAAAATAGAAAAGATGATTGTGTAGATTGACAAATTAAAAATTCTAGCAGCAAAGATTCAATTGAGTTTAAAGATGTAGTTATCATTCATTTTGATTGACTAGTTAGATGCAAAAAGTATATTAATAAGTTTTATTTTTTTTTAGGTTTTAGATTTTAATGAAATAAATTTAACATAAGTGCTGAGATTCATGTTGTGGATGGAGAAAGATTGAAATGTTATAAGCCTTAGAATAATTCAACGTGTGAAATAAATGTTACATTGTTTATTACCCAAAGAATCAAATTAATGAAATATAAGATTCACATTTATTTTAATTTAAAGTTTTAAATGTTCATTAATGTAATAAGTAAATTCAATGTAACAAAGGGATAAGCATGTATTTACTAGAGAAAATAAGCGAAAAATATTTATAGCACATACCATGTTACCAACAGCCTCGACAGTCCTTCTGTTAAGTCTAAAATGACTTACAAAGTACTTTTCCATCATTTTAGGAACGATATTTTCAGCATATGCCTCCATACGAGGAATATCTCTGTTTCGCAATGGAACTATCGGCATTGCATAAAAATTTGAAAATGCACCATCTTCATCGGACTCACTGTCAGACAACTCGCTGTCAGATGAACTATCTGTAGAAGAATCTGAAGACGAATCTTCCAATATAAACAGCAATGCTCTAGCAATAATTTCGTTTTCCGCAAAGTTCATAATGGCTTTCGAATACAGATAAATAAACAAAGCAACTATCCCCTTCTATCACCCCTAATCGTTCAGCAACGAAATCACCCTCTACCACCCTCACTTTAACGGGCGATTATTTCTCCCAGTGACTGGATAACCTGATTGGTCCACTGGTTACCACATCTTAGGTGTGCCAGAAATGACGTTTATTGCTTAAATCTTGGCGATAAGAACGTATTATATGTGGATATTTTTTATCTCAACGTTTACACGTGTTTTTTTTTTTTTCCATTATTGTGACTGTGAGCTTTTCCACGTATAAATGTTTAACTCATGTGTTTATTTGTGTATTTTCCTTATAAAATTTGGAACATACATAAACAGGGTAAACGTGTCAATAACGAACACCCTGAAGGAATTTTTTAAAAGTATATTTTTTAATTAATCATTATAGTAATATTGATCCATATTTTTCAATATTATATTTATATCGCAACAATATTATCCAACTTCTCAGATATATTTCCCATTATGAAGAAAAATGCAATTGTAATAAGAGAAATAATATTTCTAATGGACACTAACACAAAAAATTAACAAAATAGTTAAATTTGAGATAGAAATTTGCTTCATTATTTTAAAAATATATATGATAATTTTATATTAGTTTTAAATTTAGATAAAGTGAGGCAATTAAAATGTAACAAGCCTTTACTTTAATTAAATATTATCAACAAGTGTGGGAAAAAAAATTTAGATGGAATAGATTAGAACATCAAATTTCCTATTTAGTTATTTAGCTTACTTAAATTTAAAACATACTAAAAACAATATTAATCAGAAGTTTTAGTTATTGATACAAGAAATTATTAAAATAATTTCGAGACGCAGGTAGGCATTTTTAAATAAATTGAACAATTAGGATTAGCAATAAGTAATAAAATTTTTATGAGAAAAATATTTCATTCAATTGTTAATGACAGTATCGCGAGATAATTATTTTAATTATTTGAGATAGGAGATTAGTAATTCTGAATTCAAGAGAATTATAGTTACCAAATTAATGAAACGCTACCCGGGGGAGGGGGGGGGATATGATTGGCCATACCTCTGTTGATTAAAAAACAAAGAAAAATCATGCGTTCAGCATCAATTATAAACACTTTCCAACACATTCAGAATACTGGAACAAAAATTTAGTTTATTAATGTGAAAAATGTCTAAAAAACAATTTAGAAAATGCATAATGCATTTGAAAACCAATTTTCTGCAGTTACCATCAATAGTCAGAAAAATATCGAATTTTTTGGGCAACCCTATATATGATCTATAGATTTGTATTTGTATGAATGCACAGTATGCTAAATGGTTAGTTCAATTAAATGCATTTGAAAATTCCCATTTAGCAATCTCCATCAATAAATCGAAATGAGATCTTTTGTGTAGCCCTGTGTATGATATATCGAATTTATACACATCAAATAATATAAAAAAGTTATTTTTTTAAATACGTACTACAACTGAAAGCATACTTACAGCATTTACTCTTCAAATTGTAGCCAAATTCTTTTGTGTGTCCCTGTAAATGAACGATAAATTATATGTACATCTGGTTCTACAGTAAGTGCCTTGCAGTACATCTCAGTGATATACATAAATTTCAAATCATTTAAATACACCGTAAACAATTTTCCCCGATAGGCCGTAATGTAATTCTTTTGGATGTCCCTGTAAATGAAACGTAAATGATACATAGAATTTTATGGTAATCTGTGAATATTTACACGAGTGCGGGCGGACAGACAAACCGAATTCATAAACACTTTTCAACTATGTTGGAAAGTGTTAAAAAAAAGATATAATATCCCCCCCCCCCCCCCCGAAAAATTTAAGCACTGTGATATCAGCAGCACTAGTTGTATTTCACGTAATTGCCTGAAATATTACTTATAATAATTAGTAATAATAATATAAAAGAAATGAAGCTGCGGCATGAACATTTGCAATACTAAATTAAAAATTTATTCAAAATAAAAATGTAGGTCTGACGTTTGATGGCAATGATCTGCAGATTTACCAGTTATAAATGCAATCATATATGTATATCTTTTATGTATGTTGATGTTTCGTCAGAGATGAATAAGTAATCAAAGCAAAAAACAAGAGATTTTTAACAACTCAACTGATTTAGTCTTCATTTGAATGGGAGCCCCATGAGCCTCTCCCTTTCATACGCTCTTGAAGATTATTATCTGACTGCTTTGCCTGAGGTTGCTAATAAAAACCTAGATTATAAAACATCCAAGGCAGTGTCATCAGGAAAATATTCAGTTTAATTTTACAAAAAAAAAAAAAAAAAAAAGCAATTATTAAAAAAAAAAAAAAAAAAATCTAGTTACATTCTGTTAACTAGCTTAAAAATTAAATGTACTCACTAAGCTTTTTGGTTAAAGCCAATTTTTCTAAATGTTCTATAACCATTAACTGAAATTACACTTTTAGTCATAGCCACATAGGGTATCCATTACTATAAACATTCTAGTAATAGGCACTCGTTTTAAACACTTATAAAATTAAGTTTTATGAGTAACCATTATTGTTGTTTTTCATGGATATAAAGTACATTTTAGTAAATACTTGACACACTACAAATGACACAATGAAATGTACAATCAACTAAAAAAAAGCAGCATGTTTTGCAATCCAATTGTTTGAAGGCTTCATAAAAGGAGTTCCTTTTTCAATCTCAGAGCAAAATAAAAAACACAATATGTAAAACTGGGTGCCAGTAACACTTGTACTTTGCTGCGCTGTTATTGTTTCTCATTTTGTATTGGAGATTGGATGTCATATGAAGCCTTAAAACAGTTGTTTAAAGCTAAAGATTTTTTGTTTATTAGTGCTTTTCTTTAGGATATTTTGTCCCATCATGTTTTAATGTAACAGTTAATGTAATCGATTTTGTATGCATATTAATTTATCAGAGAAAGTTACAAAGAATCGCATACCCCCCCACCTCCCCGTCCTCTTCCACAAATCATTGCAAGCAGTGGATTATGAATTTGTACAGACTTTTACAATTTTTAAATTTTGCAAATTTTAAACTAAAAACAAAAATTACTAACCCACGATTATTTTTTCTTGTAAATTCAACTTCTTAATTTATAAGCTAGTTCTTGGATAGTCAAGAAAGTATTTTAATATTGATACTCATGGTGGGAAATGTATTTTATACGACATGCATTTCAATGGCAACTTTTATTTCTGTAATGATTTTTTGCTTCTAACTTACATTTTTATAACCATCGCATTAGTACTCACTTTTATATGTTAATATTAATAAAATTTTTGGAAGTATTTTCTGAGTTGCTATATATTTTGCTAATTCATTCTTGTTTGAAATTATAGATATAAGTAATATTTTGACCTTAAATATAAAATACATACATCCCAGATAGCAATTTTAATTTGTAGAAAATTTTCAGCAATCTTACTTTGCAAAGTTGCAAAGTTGCAGCAAGCTCAGCATGACAAGCCTGAAAGTTCATAACAAGACTGCAACAAGATTATGCAAACTCCGAAGTCACCATACTTTGAATTTGCAGCTAACTTGTCGTGCAAGTTGCAGTTTTGTTCTTCAAACTGACTGCAGACTCATAGCAAACAAGTAATATTGCCATGCAAATGCATTGTAAACTTGCAATCTAGCCATGACACACTATCTGCAAATGCATTGCAAACTTGGATTCTTGTCATGTCAAGCTATCTGCAAGTATGCTGTAATTTCATAGCAATGTTGTTAATTCTCTGAATTTTACGAGTAGTACAGGTAAAATAAAATTTTTTGAGACAAGTGATGGCCATTCACCAAAACTTGGGAAGAGCTTCGTTTTGATATTCGAAATGAAGATCCGATGAGTGCTAAAAAATAAAGTTGTTGTACCCTGTTTTGTGGACAAAAGACGGAGGCATTTTTAGCTCAGGGAGGGGGGGGGGGATCAAAAAATTTTATGTAGGTGAAGTAGAACATTGTTTATTATGTAATTTATAATTCCGAATCAAATAAAATAATCTGCAAGTCGATACGATCATTTCTTACAAAGTTAAGTAGGTTTTATGAATACAAAGTCGAAAATTATACTTGTGCAGGTAAAATAGGTTTTTACAGTAACAACCGATTCCTATTCAGGAAAATTTGAGAAAAACATCGTTTTGGCACTAGAAATTAAGATACGTTGAGTCCCCCAAATTAATGTTGTTTATCGTATTTTGGAGGCAAAAGTGGACATTTTAACACGAGAGGGGGGGGGGGAGGACAGAATTCAATATTTTTTAAATATGTCAAGTGGGATATAGTTTCATATGTATCTTTTAATTCTGATTCGAATGAAACCATCCGCAAGTCGATACGATCATTTGTGAGACAGTTACAGCAGGTTTTATGAATACAAAGTGGAAAATTATACTTTATTTTTTAGCATAGTTTTGTCACATTTATTTTATGTTCAAAACATGTTCTTTATATCATATTAAATCATTAAGTTTAATCATTATAATATCAAAATCCTTAAATGTCTTCAAAATAGCAATAATCAAAATCAGAATCATTTGAGTTTACTCCAAAGCCATATAAGTTGCCAAAATCCATTTATATTCTGCCTTAACTTTGTAATGAATGATCGTATCGGCTTGGGAACGGTGTCATTTGATTCAGAATTAAAAACATCATAACAAACGGTACCCCATTTGACCTATTTAAAATAATTTCAGTTTTTCTACCTTACAGAGTTAACCCCCCCCCCCCCAAAAGAAAAATAAAATAAAAACCCTACAATAAAACTACTTCACTTTTTGGGAACTTGTTGGATCTTCATTTCTAGTGTCAAAATGAAGTTCTTACCAAATTTTCGTGAATGGCCATCAGTTGCTGCTGTAAAAAACTATTTTACCTGCAGTAAAGTATAATTTTCGACTTCGGATTCATGAAACCTTCCGTAACTATGTAGCGAAAGATCGTATCGATTTGCGGATGGTATCATTCAATAAAAAAAAAAAATACATAATAAACGATAACCCTCTATTGACCTACTTAAAACTTTTTTAGCTTTGTCCTTTCCCTTCCCTGAGTTAAAAATGCTCCCCAAAACATGGTTAAGTAACTTTATTTTGGGGGGGATTCAAGGATCTTCATTTTTTTGTGTAAAAACGAAGTTCTTCCCAAATTTTGGTGAATGGCCATCAGTTGTCGTATATTACTTACTTATTGGTATATATATTTTACCTGTACACTAATAGTCGTACTTTTCAGGGTTGTGCGTGTTTTGTGCAAGATTCCGCAAAATTGCAGGTTTGTCAGATTCTAAACATTTTTATGCTATACAGGGTGTATCTAAACTCTTGGGCAAAACTTTAAAGGGTGATAGTGCACATCAAGACAAACAATATTAAATAGGAAACTGAGGGCCCCAAACGTCTTCCGAATGAGATAGGCGCCATTAAAGTTTAGCGTCCAAAATTTCAAATGATTATAAAAAACGGAAAAATTGGTCGATTCGTTTGCGGTTTTCGCTAAAACTATTCTTTATGTCAGTATTTTCTTGAAAACGAATTTTAAAGGTAAAGTTCAAAAAATTCCGATAGAGGGCGCTTTAGAATTTGGCGTAACGAACAACTATTTTTTACAGTTATTTTTTGTATTTCATTAAATACTTTTAAAAGCTTAGACTTAAACTTAAATTTTGAGCTCAAAATCTGAATTGTTGAGAGGGGTTAGGTAGCGCAAACTGAACTGTGTTCAGGAATTGAAATTTGAACCCCCCCCCCCCCCTGAACACAAATCAGTTTCCGCTACTTAGCCACTCCCAACGATTCAGATTTTGAACTCAAAATTTAAGTTTAAGTCTAAACTTTTGAAAGCATTTAATGAAATTCAAAAAATAACGGTAAAAAATAGTTGTTCGTTACTCCAAAGTCTAAAGCACCCTCTATCAGCATTTTTTGAACTTTAACCTTTAAAATTTATTTTCAAGAAAATACTGACATCAAAAATAGTTTTAGCGAAAACCGCAAACGAATCGACAATTTTTTCCGTTTTTTATAATCATTTGAAATTTTGGACCCTAAACTTTAAAGGCGCCTATCTCCTTCGGAAGACGTTTGGGACCCTTAGTTTCCTATTTAATATTGTTTGTCTAATGTATACTATCACCCCTTAAAGTTTTGCCCAAGAGTTTAGATACACGCTGTATAGGCTGTGTAGACAAGGACTTATAGTTTAAAGTAGATTCGAAAGCAATTCTAATTTCTTATACAACTAGCTGCCCCTGGCGACCTGTTTGGTTTTCCTTAAAATATATAGTATCATTGTATCATGCATTTTTTATTATTCATAATTCAATTTACTTGCTCAAGTCTTCGCCAAATCAGAAGATTCTGATAGATAAATCAAGAACTCTGTATTTTTATGTCAGCAGGGTGTAGGTGATAATGGCCAAATATCCAAAATCCCATTGCATTATTTTTATTGCATTAATTTCATTTAAAATATAACCCTTTCATTCATTTTCCTTAAAATGCATAACTAATTTAAAACAGAAAAATTTTAAATCCAAGACTTTCACTTATTTCAAAAGAATTAATAAAAAAAAACCCTGATAAATAACATAAACCAAGACATTTAATTTTAACATTAAAGCATTGTTTTAAGTTATCACGTGAAAAATAAAAAATGCTATTTGCGAGATTTGCACCTGGTTAACATAAAAGTACCGAGAACTCTTTGCGATCATGACAACATTTCATATATTTTTTGTTGTTGCGTATTTCATCTTTCTTTACAAATACAATCACTTAGGCATTTATGCTTCATGTCCATTTGCTTATCAATTGCAATATGTTCGATAACGCAGATCTTTAAACCTATTATCTTCCGTAATCGGGTCAATGGCCTATTGGCGTGTTTTAGCTAATAAGATTTGGTGCAATGGAATGTTTTTGTGAAAATCCTTTAATGATATCTACATTTACATTAAGCTATATTGTTGCCGATATTCTTTTTGTTACACTTTAATCTTGGCAGTAGACTCGATTACGGAAGATTAGGTAATCAAATATCTTAGCTGAAATTCATCAATATGATTTTATGTACTTAACAAATGCATATCAAATTACTGTTTTGAATGCATTTGGTCAATAAGAATGGTAAGTGTGTTCGGCAATTAACAATCATCATTTTGCATGATCTATCTTCTCGAGATGGATAACAAATAAATAGAAAATGAGTTGAACATTCGTTTTAAAATTTTAATTAATTAACGAATTTTACAGGTGCTGGATTTATTTGCATTTAACTTATATTAAACCCTTGAGGCGCGGTGGGATATATTTTATCTCACCTACGATTAATGAGGATTTGCACCAGAAAAAATTTATAAAATTTTACTTTTCTAACTTTGGTGGGAAAAAGTCGTAAACTTGCTTTTCCTTATTTGGCAATAAATCTTTTTGCGGATTCCGGCGTGAATCCGACATTTCAAAAACAGAATTGCTTGCCCCTCAAAGGGTTAAGGAAAGATCGGTTATTTTTGAGTTAGCCGGGAAAAATGATAAATCCCCATTTATTGTTTCCCTTACCATCATTCATATCGCATTCATTTCATTTAAAACACACAGCTTTCATTTCAAATACATTCCTTTAAAAAAATGTATCATACACTTAAAGTACATTGTTTTTGACTTACCTCAATTAAAACACAAAATAAAAAATAACAGAAACAGAAACATTTTATCTCAGAATCAAAGAATTGTTTCTTATTTACGCCCTCAAAAAATATGCAAAAAAAAAAAAAAAAAAAAATGCTAGCAGGTTTGATTTTCTAAACAAACTTATACATATTATTTATTGCTTGTCATTAAGAAAAATTCATGGAACTCATTCCTTTCTGAAATAAATTTCATAAATAGCTATCAATATACAAACTTTTATTGGACACACCACACAAACATTTCTCTAATAATTTGCATACATTAATATTAAATGTTTTTAAAGGCAAGTAAGAAAACTGTAATAAATTTAAAAAGGCAAAAGAACATCCTAAGATAATTAGAAAATTAAATTAAAAATAGGGTAATTGAATTTCCAAACTTAATAGCATGTATTTCATCAAATAAAACTTATTTACGGATTTAGTAAGATATTACTTTTTTGCTGTAACATAAATAAATGTTTATTAGAAATACCACACATTCTGGATATTAACCTTTAACTGATGTCCCAGAAATTATCACATAACTAGTGTGAAGCGGTCTGTGAGACCGCTGCAACGAAAGATGAATAAAAGGCACGACTAACTCATAGTATGGTGTTTTTGTACTAAACTTTTTGCACAGAAGTGTTATAATTAAAATTCACCTATTCAAAAGTCTCTGGTGATAGTACAAAAGTTCCAAACGGAACAAAATTTCGATAGTGTTTGTAGTTAAACTGGAAATTGGAAGTTAAACTGCAAAAATTGAAAAAAGCCACGGTCTGAGAGACCGGTAACATCAGTTAAAGGTTATTACTGCATTTCAAAAGATTTTTTTTTTATTCTAAGATTTTTTTAATGATACAACAGAAAAATACAATTTAAAGGTTTTTCAAGAAATAAGCACGCTTGCCTGTTTATTGATGAACTTTTTAGCTAATTTTATCAAAGATAATATAATTTATATGTTTTTGCAGCCAAAATGTAATATATATATATATATATATATATATAAATTATTTGAAAAGCTTCAAAAATTTAAAAAAAGACAAAGTTGTAATAAAACAATACTACTTATAAAATAGTTACAAAGTTTATTTTTACACAAATACAAATAACAGTTTATAAATAACAGTATTATAAAGCATTATTTTCTACATATTTTGAGTTAAGAGATTGTTCCCTAAAAAAAACACACAAAAAATAATTGAAAAAATAAATATTTAAATATATTTAACACTTTCCTGTTCTCCTCCCCCACCTGAGTCTGTTGCATCATGCAATTTTTGCACATTCTAATCCATGTTTTTTAATGTCTCTGCATCTGAGGGAAAAAAAAGAATAAATTTTAAAAAATCACAGGTTTATTTTTTACAGCTTTCAAGAATTCTGACTACAGTTAGTTTTTAAGGTGATCATAAACTACAACTTCTCAGTTAACAAAACTACCTTGATGTTAAGGGTGGAATTGCCGGGAGATAATAAAACTTAATAGAAACAATTAAATCGATTTTGCCGAACGATAAGCCTTATCTTTCAGAATGAACTTTCAGGCAAACCAGACTCGACAGTAATATGGGTTACGCTTCTGGCAAATTACACAATACATAAGAATAAAGATGACTAAACAAAGACATAATTAGCATAAACACTTTATTTACTATATTGTTTAGACCCGAGAAGAACATATTAAGATAATTCATTCAGTTGGTTTGGCATTTAATGTGAAATTTTTATCCCATGCGTTATCCCGTAAGAATGAACGTATCGAAATTAAACGTAAAGTTTAATTAAACTTTTAAAGATTTAACCATTTAAAATAATTTTACTTCTTAAAATATTTGTTTTTTCCAAGAGCAAACAAGATAAACTAGTAGAAATCAGAATATTCTTTAGTATGAAGTTTTAAATTCTTTAAGCAGTCATCAAAGCATTACCAGCGCCTTTATTAAATATTTGGGAAAACGATTATGATTCCACGTTGATAGGTACATCGAGCATCCGTCAACCCCTCCACTGAGCACCTGCCAAGTAAAGTCAGTGTAACAAAAAAATACGATTTTCTCAAAAGTATGTGACTAGGATAATCGCTATAGTTTTCCTGTATGGCTTAAATAAACTTCTAGTACTATTTTTTCCATAATTTTATTTACAGTAGATTTGGTAATAGCGGGAAAGGAGAGGGTGGGGGGAACACATTTTCCAGTACATTTTTGACTGTATCTCTGAAAATGTAATATCTAAAATTACAACAAATATACTTTTGGTTTCCGTATTACAAGATTTTTCGAACGATTCCCCACACACTACATACACAAAAGAAAAGAAAAATAAGTAGCTTATTTCCCTAATTTTTTTTTCTAAAAATACTTGCGAATCGCTAATAATCAATAAGTATGTTGGTCAATAACCTTATAACTCTGCAAGTTTGAAATTTTCATGTTCCGTAGTTTCGTAAAATTGACTATGACAGACGGACAGAGAGACACACAAGTGATGTTTACAATTCTTCAGTTTTTACATTTTAAGTGCGGAAGCCAAAAAATTTAACTAAAATCAAAACTAGTTTATCTAGTCAGTTAGTCTAATTTATCTAGTAAAATTTCATCAGTTTAATCTAATTTATCTTGTCAAATTAGTTCAACCTAATTTATCAACTTTAATCTAGTCAGAGAGACAAACTAAATATTAACTAGTTAGTACCTAAAGAGTACAAACGCAGAATAAAACTTTTCAACCTCAGGTATCCTATGCATGAAAAGGATTAAAAAATATTAAAATGCGAGAGAGAAATCTAAATATCTTCCATATGATTAACATTAACTTGACCGTTTCTTCGCGTGACTAGTGTAGGCTCTTATGAAGTTACCTTTTATGAAAGATTGTTACCATAAAAATAATAATAAATAAATATAGAGTAGGTGGGGGCAAAGATACGCACTTTCCATACATTTTCATTTTTAACACACACATTAGTCTAAACTTATGTAATGAGTGATTAAAATGTTAGATTAGAACCTTAGGCAAGTGCTAACATCAACCGACATTCTGTCAAATTATAATTCTGAGAGAAATTGCAATTGTTAAAAAACATTGCTCTGCGTATCTTTGCCCCATCGGTTGGGGCAAAAGTACGCAGTCGTGGGGCAAAGATACGCAGTGCGTATTTTTGCCCACTTACTGTGGGTTTTTGCCCCATTTCCAATAAAACGAATGAGTTATGCAAAAGCATTAGTAAATTTCACTAGTATTTATAGTTAAACTGAAAATTGTAAGTTAAACCACGAAAAAAAAGGAAGTAAACAGGGGACCCCAGATCGCAGACTGCAGTTAACCTCAAACTACTGTGACAAAAAATGTTGAATAAATACTGTGAGCGGTCTTAAAGACCCCTTGATCATAGAATGAATAAAAGGGTTGACTGACTCATAAGATACTGTTTTTGCGCTAAACTTTATGTAAAGGCCTATTATAATAAAAGTTCTCATTTAGAAGTCTTTAGTGATACTATTAAGTTTCCAAACGAATCAAACTTAAAGTAACATCAATAGTTAAATTGAAAATTACAAGTTAAGCTATGAAAAATGAATATAGCAGCAGTCTGTGAGACCGTTAACAGGAGTTAAGGGTTAAGACTTTAAAACAAAATCGTTTTATGAAACAAGAATATTGATTTTTAAAAGTAGGTAAGTAGATATCTACGTTCTATATTTAAAAAAAAAACTTAACTAGAAAAAGGAAAATGTAGCTAAGTAGCTATTATATTTTATACAATATAAAAAATAAAACTTACCACAACGTAATTGTGGAAAGCTTTGAATCTAGCTAAAACGATAAGGCAAAGCCCCGAATCTTAATCTTGTGCGTATCTTTGCCACAAGATTGGTTGCGTACTTTTGCCCCATTCTGCAGTATTTTACTTAACCCACTGGCGCAGCGAAGGGGGGGTTTTGGGGGTTAAAACCCCTCCCAGAGCTAAAATAATTAGTATGATTGCCGCTTATATGAATCACTAAAAAAAATTAGCCGCTTTAATGAATCAAAACCAATGTTAATATTAAAACTTTTTGGCTTATTCGGAATCCGAGGCTTTGTTGAATAAAATTCTACTTAGGGGTGATTCTGTCCCAAATTTTCTGAAAATTTAAAAAAAATCGGTCAACAAGCCGAAAATTCGGACGTAAAAAATATCGCGAATTTTGACAAATGGTCGCCGATAAAGATAAATTTTGTCAACCAGTTGCAGAAAAATCGCGAATGTCATCAAAGGATAGCGGAAAAAACACAACTTTCGTGTAGGAACTGCTGAAAAAAACACATCTCGTCCAAGAATCGTAAAAAAAGCAAATTTCGTCAATAAAACGCAGAAAAAATGCAAATTTTGTCCAAGAACCGCGAAAAAAAGCACAAATTTCGTCAAAAGATTGCAAAAAAAGTAAATTTCGTCAAACGACTGCGGAAAACCGCAAATTTCGTCAAAAGATTGCGAAAAACACCGCAAATTTCGCCAAAAGATCTCGAAAAACCACAAATTTCGCCAAAAGATTACAAAAAAAACCCCGCAAATTTCGTCTAAAGATTGCGAAAATAACACAAATTTCGTCAAAAGATCGCGAAAAACCGCAAATTTCGTCAAGGTATCTCGAAAAAACGCAAATTTCGTTAAGAGATCGCAAAAAACGCGAATTTCGTCAAAAGGCCGCAAAAAAAAACAAAAAAAACGCATAGTTGGTGCCGGGAATGGAATTCCAACTCCCCCCTGCTCTGCTGTAACTCTTCAGAAAATATGCTGTGAATTTCAGAATTTTTTTTTACTCAGAATCACCCCTGATTCTCCTCAACAAAAGTGATTCAAGTAAACTGCGAATATTGTATTTAAAACTGTGAAAACGCACATTACATGCATCAGTTTCGTAAAAACTGGTCATTTGTTTTGAAAAAAGGCAGCTGTCACATTTTCGAGACGCTTTAGGCTAAAAGAGTGGTCATTTCCTGCTGCACAAAAACTTTGAGTTTGAGTACAGGACAACAGTTTTTTAAATGCATTTCTATCTATTCGAAATGATAATAGAGCATCTGGAATTTAAATTTCAGAGAAAAACATAAAAGACATGCTTTCTAGATTTCTCACGGTTTCAAACGCCCATTTTTCACGCTCATTTATCTCTAAGACCAAGTTATGTGCATAAAAACTTTGAAAAAGTAAGAAATACAAAAAACAGTATTGTAAAGATACTAACATAAAAAGCTGTTTTATTGTGATTTTACAGATTATTGCAAGCTGTGTGTCTTTTGAACCATTTGTTTGAGGGTTGGAGTGCATAAATTCAAAGTTTGTATTTTATTAGTTGGTAATGTAACTTGAAATTTTCCCCTCTCGGGGAGATACTGTAGGAAAGAATCACTGATTGCAATTGCATTGACTTATAGATGCATGACTGTGAGCAGGATTTTCAAAAGACAGGCATTAAATGTAAAACCCTTTTTTTAGAATTAATAAAAATTACTATCTATATCTTACATACAAACTTAATCCATTTATCAAGCGAAAAAAGTAAGGTACTAGCAAAACCCGCGGCTTTGCTCGCGCAATAATTGAAATATGCCTAAATAGTGGTATTTGTGGGCATATTTTTACTACACAAAATTATACTGTTATAGTTCAAAAGTTACTAACTAAGCCACAGTTTGACTAAACTTCATTATTAAACAATATTAGGCTAAAATGTGACCTTATTTAATCAGAAGAATATAAACTAATTCTAATTAAATGATAATTTAGAATGTAATTGGAAGCTTTTATGCTCATTTCAGTTTTCATTTGAAGTTTTGAATTTTTTAGAAACCATTCTTAGCAAGCATTTACATCTTAAAAGTAACCATCATGATAATTCCAAGTTTCAAGTCTAATGATTTACCACCACCGACATAAAATATATCTTATGTTGGAACAGGAACTATCACTAATAATTTGCCATCATTATTTTTGAAATCAGTTTTGTATTTCCTGAGATCCTATAAAAATCGTAATTTAGAAAGTTTTTAAAATTCTTTCGCTCATTTTAGCCTTTTACATGTTGAATATTTTAGAAACTGTTCTTAGAGAGGATTTATATCTTATAAATACCTACCATGCTAAATTTTAACTTTCTATTTTTAACAAATCCATAGAAATCGAAATTCAGGTAGTTTTTCGCTCATTTCACTCTTTTAAATTTCAATTTTCTTAAAAAACTATTCATGTAAAACAGATGGCTTAAACAACAAATATTATAAGTTTCTGCAAAACAGAAACTTATAAGATGTAAAACAGAGCATTGACATCTTATAAGTAACTACCATGCCAAATTTGTAGTTTCTACCCCCTTCAGTATCGCAAAAATCGCAATTTTAGAGCATTTTTATCTCCTGCAACCCCTTGGTGGCAGTAACACCGACATAAAATATAGCCTATATTCGAGCTGGGACTGTTACCATCAATTTGCAATCATTACGTTTGAAATTGGTATTGGTTTGGTATCTCCTGAGATTTCATAGAAATCGTAATTTAGAATATTTTTAGAACGCTTTTTGCTCATTTCACCCTTTTAAATTTAGAATTTTAGGAACTGGCCGTAAAGATCATTTACATCTTATTCGTACCTACCACATACGAATTTCAAGTTTCTATCTTTAACAATTCCAAAGAAATCTTAATTTAGAAAGTTTTTAGAACTCCTTTCGCGCATTTTTAACACTTTTAAATTTCGATTTTTTTACAAACAGTTCTTAGAGAGCATTTACTTATTATAACTACCATGCCAAATTTCAAGTTTTTACGACCTTCAGTAATACAAATATCGCATTTTTAGAACGTGATTTTCTCCTGCACCCCCTTGGAGTAGTGCCACTGGCATAAAATATAGCTTATGTTGAAACAAGGACTGTCACCATCAATTTGCCACCATTACTTTTGAAACTGGTTCGATAGTTCCAGAATTTACTCCATACAAACACACAAACTAACAAACAAATGTTGCTTCTTTATAATATTAGTGTAGATAAGATTTCAAGCGAAACCCAAGATACTTTTTCAGATCTGTAACGATAATGAAGATATTTTAACGAAATTTTCAATAAATTTACATTGTTTTCCCTTTATGCGAAATTCGATGTCTTTTAAAGTGCTGTTAGTGCACAGTAATTCAGTCAACTATACCATGCTTAACCCTAGAACTACCGGAAATTTTACTCAAGATTTATAAAAACATTCTACACCAGAATTTTTACTTAAAACTATTTAATTTGTTTATTTAACTTATTATTGTCTGATTTATACATTTAGTTTGTTTTGAAGAAATTTCTGGTTTGAATAAATATTTTGAATGTACATGTCGGGTCCAATGGACCCGTCTGGTAGACGGAAGGTTAATATGTTAACTACATTTCAAAATATAGTATACCTAATTAAACACTGTTTGGACGTCGATAATTATAAATTCCACCAATTATCGCGATATTATTACATTGACACTAAGCAAGGTAATATATTGAAATTTTTTCTGAAATTGCTTCATTATTCACCCTTTCAGGGACAAAGCATTTTCATTCCTAAAATGTTGAAATAAGTGAATGACAATTTTTGGCTGAAAAATTGGATTGCAATCACCAGATATTTTCCGATGAACCACCCGATGATTTTCGATACAAAAAAATGTTTGTTGTACTGTGTTATTCCATCTTTTAAAATTTGTCTATGATTTTTTAAACACTTATAAATCTAACATAGTTTTGTGTTATTTCATTGATGCATTTTAAATTTTGTAACTCTAATATTGTAAACGCTGTTTAAATGAATCATAACCAGCGTATTTGCTGATTCTAATAACCTAGAAAAAAAGCGTTATGATTTCATTCATTAAATAGACTGATTCTATTAGCCGTCGACCAACGTTATCAACAACTCAACGCCCCCCCCCCCCCCCTAGAGTCGAATTCTGGCTGCGCCACTGCTTAACCGGCTACCTACAAGTTTAAACAAATGCGATCGAGATAAACTATACGGCATTTAGAAGCTATAGAGCTTCCGTTCTCCACTGAACTTTTGGATTTGTAAAAATTCGAAGTATTGTTAGCTAAACAAAAAGTGAAATTTTTAAAATATTAGATCAAAATTCGAAAATTTAAACTTACCTCATTTTCTTGGCACGGAGTGCTACGTTTTTCATAAGGTTTGATCACACAACTACTACACATGAGACCAAACTACTACCTAGCGGTCATGATTGTAGAAATGTTTCTTCATATTAAATCAGGCAGTACGTATCTTTGTCCCGTGCATATCTTTGCCCCCACCTACTCTACAGTTGAACACTTTTTTTACATGTAAAAAACAAAACAAAACATGTTCAATAAGAATACAAATAAACAATATTCAAATCTGACATTAACACTATAACATTGAGATTTTGAAGTGGTTATTCAATGCATTTTAGTTATTTAGCTTCAATTCATTACAAAAATATGCACCAATCAATATTAGTAAAATTTTTTGCGGCAGGTCTCGAAATGGAAAATCCACGAATAGGGACGCTATTTCAAAATTATCGTTGACTAAAAACTTTTTTTTTAACTTTAGGCGAATTTATGTTTAATCATACAAAAACAATTTAAAAACTGCATTCAAGATTCTAAATAATAAAAAAAGTTATAGACAGCACAATAAAAGCCATACGTATGAAATTGAAATAAGATGTTTTAATAACTTCACGGATCACTAACCAAAATAATATTTGTCATAATTTCACGAACCGGAACATCGTTTCGATTTGCTCCGGTACGCAAATTCACAATCACTCAATGTCCCAGCGCTTTTGATGCCAAGCTCTGTAGACAAGGGCTTTGGCGAGTAAATGAACTTTGACGCGCATCTTCGACGCGCATGCAAGTCTGAAGCTAATTTCGATCTTTAATATTTCGTACATTTGACCATTACCGCGTATTTTTTGTTCATAGGATACTTGCAAGAATACCAGGCGAAATAATAAATGCTTATTTCATCGTCTGAATAATTGTATATGCATTATAAACAACGGACGTATTTAATCTTATAGATATATGCTCTATAAGTATGATCTTTCTTCTTCCTAAAATATTTATTTATGGAGTTTTATAAGTGCAATGTGATGTGCTGCCATCTAGTGTCAGAATACTAAATACAAAACAATCATCCTCTAAATAATGCATTTTCGGAATATATGCATGTATAGTATATTATGAACAAGTGAAATACTTAATCTTTTTATAGATCCACTCTGTAACTTTGGCCTTTCCTTAAATGATAACTATAAATAAATAAAAATTCACTATAATTATCTTAGTTACTACCCTCATAGCATGCATGGTCACGGTGACGTCATTGTGACGTCACTGTAAGTCACTGTGATCACGTCACATCTGTGACCAAAATGCCACCACTCAGTGACGTCACGTTGTGACTGAGATGTAAACTTCTTAGAAAACTTTAAAAAATTACAAAAATTCTTCAAAACATGTTATTTACTGTAAAATTATGTATTTTTCTATCAATTAAAAAAAAAAATTGAGACGTCATTGTTATGTCATTGCATGTAACGTACATCACGTCATATATGTGACCAAAAAAAAAAAAAAAAACACCATATTGTAAGTCACAGTGTGAAAAAAATATGAACTTTTAAAATCTTTGAAAATGGAGAGAAATATTTTAAACAGTCCCGAGTTACAGCGGCATGAGGAATGAAAATATATCAGTGGATAGCAAATGGTAAATTCTGCCTCGAAGGGGGGGAGGGGCATAATATATAAAGTGCACGATACAAGCATTAAAGCAATTTGGATAACATATTTAGAATTAGGAGTATTAAATCTGTACAGTATTTAGTTTGCAGAGAGGAAACTTTTTTTTTTTTTTTTTTTTTTTTTTTTTTTTTTTTTTTTTGCCAACCAGTGGTATTCGAAACACTTCTGTGGTTTCAAAATAAATATTTTCTATTACAGTTAAGTCTGCAGCTTTTAATGAGCAAGTAGAAAGAGTCTTCAGAGTTTAGTCGGAGTTTTTTTCTTGAGAGAGTTTTTTTCCTGACAACTATTTAACTATTTTAAGTAAGTATTTTTGAAAAAATTCTACTTCTTTCAGACTTTTCAAATAAATTAACATTTTCCGAAAATAAAAAAATATATACAAAATTTATGCAAAATGCATGATAATAATTAATTATTCGTATTTTAGATTTGTATTTTAGAGATATGACTTTAAAAAAAAATTATTTTACAAATTGTTTTATTTTACAGAAAATTAATATGAAAAGATTGGCAGATTGACAAAGAATTCTTTTATTTTATTCTCGATAATCCTTTTTTATTTATTAAGAACCTATCGCTCACCCGCAAGAAAAGTGACACATCTCGCAGAAATTCATTTTGCGTTTTATTCCACTAAAAGGTTTGTCATAGGTGCGTCTTGCTACACAAACAGTTTCATAAGTTTAGCTACACGGAAAATCACGTTATTATGCTATATGTCCATTTGTGACCAAAGAAGAGGGGTGGATTATGTAATGAGGTAAAATTATCCAACCCTCCAAACCACATCCTACGTTTTCATTCTTATGTGCTTTACGCTTTTATGCACTTTTCAATTCTTGCATGCAAAGCTAAGTGCTATAATTTCATGTGAAAGTAAAATCATGCACATTTTCTTTTGCCTCTCCTGTGAAATTTACTTTTGTCGAGATGTATCACTTTTCTCGCGGGTGAGCGATATTTTGTGTTTATTACGTGTGAAACAAATTTTACTTTTAGAAAAGGGGGGTGGGGGTTCATTATTACCCTTAAATTGATATTTACTCATTTTAAAAATTTAAACAAAGTTTTATCTAATAAAATCTAATTATTATTATTATTATTATTATTATTATTATTATTTACAAAAATGAACCTTTACAATCCATTGTAACTTGAATTGTTTGGTAACCGATAAAAAGAAAAGATAAAACACATTGGAAAATTCTTCAAAAAGAAAATTTTAATTAAAGACAGTTTCATAAAATTATTGCGCATTTGAGTTCGAAATCTTTTGTATTCAAAAACAAATAACGGTAAAAAAGAACATCTGCTGAAAATCAAAATCGTCTGCTCACAGAAGAGGAGACGCCGGAAGTTTACTCTGTTTAGAACATCACGAAGTCTACAACACTTTTTTATAAAATAAGAGAAAGAAGCCCGCCATTTTAAAATATTACAAATACACGGATATTATAAATGGGACGTAAATGTAAGTCTTATTTAATTTAAATGTTTTATACCTGTTTTGTATATTATGATGACTTAAATAGTTTTATGTTATATTAGTAAGGGACTGTTCTGCAATTGTTTTCAGAAACATTTTCCTATTCGATGCTGCGTTGAAAAATATCTTAATCTGCGATCACTTAAAAAGAAAAGAAAAAAAAAACAGCTGCGCAGAGACTGATTCATAACTGCATTCATAGTGGAATTAATTTAAAGATTAATTTGCTGTTACTTGAGATTGAAAATATGTTGAGACAATGATTTGGAATTTTTTTCGGCTTCTTACTGTTTTGTGTTTCCTGATTACTAACACTTACAGTAGTTATAGACATTATTATTTTGGAGTTAAATATGATTTTCGATTATTATGATATTACGAAACTATTTCAGATTAGAAATTAGCATTATATTAGGAAAATGTATTTTTACGTATTACACTAGTGAAACTTTTCAAAGATTTTTCTTTTAGTGCTAATAATATTTTAAATTATTATTTAAAATCATAAATCTTCATACCAATGGTTTTCAGATTTAGCATTTGCCAAAATTATAAAATAATAGAAATTTCTTATCACATATGCAAAGATTTTTGAGATATTGTTAAATCTAATAATACATTTAATTTATCTATTATAATTTATTGTTATTTAATAGTACAATTATAAATATTAATTATTATTTTTAGTGTTTTTCAAATTGGTATATATATATTTTTTTTAATTGTATATAAGCATTTTTTTTGTTTGTGATTTTAATCTAACATTTAATTATAGACATTCTGAAGCGGTTATTAAATTTTCGTCTATTATAAAATTATTTTCTAAGTTTATGATATACGTAATTATTGGCACTAAAAGTAAAATATGATATTTAAACATTGAAATAAAAAGTTTTTCGTGTCTAATAGGAAGTTTATAGATTAAACTACTTTAGCATATATATTTTTTTTAAAGTCATATTTATTTACATAATATAGGAGTGAATATTTTTTTAAACAGATTAACAGTGTTTAACTTCGGTTTGCCTGTCCGTTTTTGTGTATAGCCGTCTGTCCGCACTCTAACTCTCGTAAATAAACTCGGATTGCCCTGAAACATTTAGATATTGACGTTTACCATAGCCCGTTCCTTATTTCTGATGAAGTTTGTAGCATGTTTAGTTCATTTACAGGGACAGTCAAAAGTATTCCGTTACATTACGGCCTATGGGAAAAAATCGTTTCAAAGGAATTTCAATGATTTTACACGCTTTCAAAAGGAGTAAAATTGATATGCATTTATGAAGCGCATTTAAATATGCATTCTGCTGAATATGCGATGCATAGAATAGTTATTGTTCATTTACAGGGCTAAAAAAGGAATTCCAATACATAATGATATAGGGGTGGAGGGAATTGTTTGTGGCGTACTTTAATTATGTTAATCTATTTCATATATAATGAAATTTATATACGTCGCTGAAGTTTACATACTATAAATTATTTCATGTATAATACGAAGTGCATATAGCATTTACAGGGACATACAAAATATTTCAATACTATATTGTATCCGAAGTACTGTTCATTAGCGATGATTGCTGGAAATGCATTTTTAATTATGATATGCGCTTTTATGATTCACTATATTTATGCACAGTATATGGTGTATATAAATGCTACAATTCATATACAGGGCTACACAGAAGTACTCGTAAAGGTTACTGCGTATGGTCGCAAATTGTTTAAAGGTGGTTCTTAAATGAGTTGTTCTTTTTTACGCTGAACTGCATTTAATTTGCTAAGAAATGTTTGTAGAATATAGATAAAATGATATACAGGGTCACGTAAAGAATTGGATACATTGCCGTCTGTAAATCATAATTTCTGGAAATGTGATTTCAGCAATTTTAAAAGTGTCATAGTTTGAATTAAATTTTAACTAAATAGTGGCGTGTAATAAAGGTTCTAGGTAAACTACAGGATTGTACAAAAGTATTTAGTATCTTTCCATTTATTAGTATAAATTGCTGAAAAAGAATTTCAACCTGTTATGTTTCAATTGCTAAACTAAATTTTCCCATTATATAGTATATATATCAACCTACAGATCAAATACAGGACTGTTCAAAAGAATTAGAAAACATATTTGGCTATGGACGGTAACTGCTGAAATCAGTTTTTCAAATGTTTTATGCGTTTTCTAAAATGTTTACTTTGTTATCTTATTTACGTTATTTCCCTAAATTACGATGTCTTGTTAAAGCATTCAGGAAGCATTGGAAAGTGTTTTATAATCTATGCTTAACGCATGATTTTTCTTACTTGTTTTTTCTTTTTCGCAGATCAGTCTCTTCCTATAAAACATACCAAATCTATTTAGGTCATATTCACAAAATACAATATACACGGGAATAAAAAATTTAAATAAATATGGCTTATCATGTCGTATTTAATAAAGCAATGACTAACCATAACACATTAAAATCTTACACATTCTTAATATCGAGCTTGTTACTCAAGATCAAGCTTAGAACTTAATAAAAAAAAGATGTCAGTTGATAAGCATTGTTTTTTAAGTGGAAAAATTTTAAATATTTTAGAAGAATAGGACTCCAAAATAGCGATATTTTGCTAAAAAGTGTGGTAAAAAGATAAGATTTTACATTTCAAACAAAACTTTATTTCCAAATTGTGCATTTTAAAATACATCACAGTGTTTATGACAAGAACATCACAGTATTAAAACTTGGAAATTTTTCCAGAGAGAAACATTCGGCTTGCATACAATATTTCAAATGAAAATCAAATTTTAAATTAATTACTTAAAAGGTGCAAAGGCCAACATAGTGAAAAAGATTCCATCCCAGGACTCGAACCCGGGCCATCAGTATAGCGCACTGACATTCTCCCGACTAAACCACATGGAACGATACCCAGCCTGGAAAATTTCTCACTATTACAAGTTGGCAAGGCTACAAAAGCAGCACAAGAAGGGATATTTATCGTGAGCCACCGAGATGGGGCAAACACGAAACTTAATTAAATACAGCTTCGATTGAAACTACATTAGTACTTGGAAATTTTTCCAAAGAGAAACCTTCGCCTTGAATACAATATTTAAAATGAAAATCAAATTTCAAATTAAAACTGCCTTTTAAGCATGTAATTTGAAATTTTATTTTCATTTGAAATATTGGATGCAAGGCGAATGGTTCTCTCAGGAAAAATTTCCAAATATTAATATAGTTTCAATCGATGCTGGATTTAATTATGTTTCGTGTTTGCTCCATGTCGGTGGCTCACGATAAATATCCCTTCTTGTGCTGCTTTTGTAGCCTTGCCAACTTGTAATAGTGAGAAATTTTCCAGGCTGGGTATCGTTCCATGTGGTTTAGTCGGGAGAATGTCAGTGCGCTATACTGATGGTCCGGGCTCGAGTCCCAGCATGGAATCTTTTTCACTATATTGGCCTTTGCGTCTTTTAAGCAATTAATTTGAAATTTGATTTTCATTTGAAATCATCACAGTGTTTATGACAAATTCGTTACAAATGACACATATTTCACAAATTGGTCACAATGTGACTTCAAAACATTGTCACATTCGTCACAGGTTCGTCACAAAATTAATGCCAAAATAGTCACAAATGACACACTTTTCACAAATTAGTCACACCGTGACTTCACAGAGTGGTCACAATGTGACGTCACAAACGACCTCTAAAACGGCCATAACGACCTCGCATTCTAGTCACTGTGACGTCACATCGACGGTCACAAAATCACAGCGTGACTTCATAACGACGTCGCCGTGACGTCACCATGCCTTACGGGTAGTTGAGAGAATGCTAAGATAAGCGATTGGTGATGATTGATAACAGGTTAAAAATATCCAAAAATGCTCATACACCCCTCAAAGTTTTTGGTTCATAAAAAAATAGAACCTACCCTCTTTCCTACGACCTTGATTTATTGAGCCCTGCTAATACAGGTAACAGAAATAGTTATTAAATTCTTTAGAACAGAAAAAGTCAATAAAAAAAATCACAATAAGCGGCTATAGTTTGTAACTTTTGGTGGGCCCACTATTTTCAAATTTTCCTAACCCCCCCCCCCCTCTTTCATTTTTCTATCAGATTAATGATTTTTCATTTTAAGAACAGTTAGGAGGAGGTACACCCTACTTTTAGAATATGACTTTCATACTTTAATGAATTTATAAAATATTTGTTTAACCCACTGACTGACGAAAGTAATTTTGTCTACCAGTTATTCATTGAGATTTAGAAAAACTCTATATTATCTTTTTAAGAAAAATGTCTATACTGCTCAACTGCTCTGCTCAACAAGTGCAAAATGTTTTGACACATTTACAAATTAATTTTTTAACGGAAAGATATAAAATTGGAAGGCCTGATTATGGCAGCGATTTGGAATCGAACTGTGTTTTCCATTTTTTGATAAATAAATTACCTATTGAATCATAAGCGATTTTGATCACGTCACAAAGACGTTTTTCTCCCTTCGCTGACTGGTTTTTCTGCTTTCTTCGAGAACTTCGGTTCAAAACGGCAACTTTGACAATATTTTCTGAAAGATCTATCATGTTTGCGAAAAACATTTCGATTACATAGTTGCTGAACAGTTATATTTTTTTACACCCGCTAGTTTCATGCATTTCCGAACAAAAATAAATAAAACCTTATGTCATAAAGTTGCCCTTTTGGATTTGAGAACAGCCTTAAAGCTCTTCTTATATTCCCTGCTCAACAAATACAAAACTTCCTGACATGCTTTTAACCTAAAAAATATAACTTGTAGGTCTAATTACTATTTACTCGTTACCTATTAAAGCAAGGTATCAGAAATAGTAATTAAATTCTTTAAAACAGAAAAAGTCGATAAAAAATAGATTCATAAATAAATCTTAAAAATAGAAATTTAGAATCGAATAGCATTTTTCATTTATTAACTAAATTACTTGATTTACATGTAATTTTTGTCATGGGATGACAGAGATTTCTCATTTCCTACGCTGTCGCATCCAGAAATTCATTTAAAATGCAGACTTTAACAGTATTTTCTGCCAATTTCATGTGTTTCTGAACAAAAGAGAATTTAAAAATGTGTTAGAAATTAGTTCCAGTGGATTTGAGAATGGATTTAAAAATTATTAATCCATATCTGCCAACCTTTCAGTTTTTAAATGTCAAACACACTTTATACCACAATTTTTTCTGAAGAAATTAAATCAAATAAGTACCACGTGAAGAGAGAAGGGGGGGAGGGCAGTGATATATTATTAAATAATAAAAAAGCCATATCATTAAGCAATTTTATTAAATTTTTGGTGCCGTGTATGGTATATGTTTTTTGATTCTAAAAAAATTGAAAGGTTGGCAGCTGTCTTAATTCTGAATACCTCAGCAATAATATGAGTAAATAAAAAGAAACTTATTTTATTTAATTTTCTAAGATTTTCTGTAAATTTAGAAACTATTTTGTAAACAACATTTGTATACTCAGGCTATGCTAATAACTAAATCAAAATTCACCAGTGGTTTTTTAAGGATAACCAATATATATATATATTTATTTATTACTACAAGTGTAGAATGAAAATGGAAAAATGAATAATACTATTTGGATACGTTGACTTAATATGGGGGGAAAAAAGCCTCCTTAAATTCTGTAAGGGTATCTATAACATAAAAACATTAGACGAAACATAATAAACAACTACCGAGAAACTGACGAGAACAGAATTTTGCATACGCGCATGTGCGCAGTTCATTTTCACGCCAAAACACTTGGCTACAGAGCTTGGCGTCAAAAGCGCTGGAACGTTGAGTGTTTGTGAATTTGCCCCCGGTACATGCGTGATTTGCGGGCGTGAAAAACTAAAAATTTTAAAATATTCATATTTAAAAGTTTTACAAAAATTTGGAAATAAAAAGATTTATACACATCCGATTAAGAAGCAGTTACGTCAAAAGAAAAGAGAAATTATTAAAGAATTAAATAAAACGGACGTCGGTAGGAAATACTTTTAGTAATTTCAATAAAAATTAGAAAAAAGAGGTACATTAGAAATCCAGGTAGATAAGCATAGAGCCAACTAAAAAACAGTTTAAAATTATAATTAATATTTAAATAGGGAAAAAAAAATGTTAATGGTAATGAAAAAATAATTTAAAGTTTAAAATCATACTTTCGAACGCAGTGTTGAATTCAGGGGGTGACCGAGAGGGAACATTCCCCCCGGAACCTTGAAATGTCGTCCCGGAAGGTTTGAATTTTTTTGCTTTTTAATGGACAAAAGTGCAATTTCCACCTCGGAATGTCCCCCCCCCCTTCCAGGAGCGTAGCTGCAAAAATTTTTTCGGCGGGAAGGGGGGGGGGGAGTTAAAAATTTTCCCAACTTGAAAAAAAAAATGATCTATTTTCGAGCTAAAATAATATGTTCAATGTGTCTTTAATGATAATGATACTTATATGCAAAAAAAAATCTCCCCCCCCCCCCCAAAAAAAAAAATGCTGAAACTAAAAACATAAAAATTATAATTATTGGTTCATTTACTGAAAGTTTTTGTCTTCAATTGTGTACGAGTCATAATTGTATTTTATAGAAAATAGCCTCATATTTTTAGATTTTTGAATAAGGAACAAAGTTTTGGAGGAAAGGTATTACAGACACTGTTGATGGACAACAGTAGAGAAATTCATGTCTGGTAGATGTATGATATTTTCGTTACACAGAGAAACATAATGAAAAATTGAGTCTGGTTGCTTTTTGTATTTATTTTGAAAGTTGAACCATTTTACTATTACAGAACTCAGAAAGATCGTCTGCAAAACAATAAATAATTCTTTTTTTTATTTTTACTTAAAAAAAAAGAATAAGTGTTTCAGAAATCTATACTTTCCTAACTCTAAGCTCAAATTTACCAAGTTCACATATATCGGGGGTGTGGGGGTCTCCCCCATAACCCCTATCGCGACGCCCCTGTCCCTCCCCTCCCCTCCACCTCATCCCGGAGCAACAGAAATCTCTCCCGGAGATAAGCGTTTGAATTCAACTCTGCTCCAGCAGCATGAAAGGCAACAACAACAATAAAAAAAAAAAAAAAAAAAAAAAAAAAAACGAAATCTTAAACTCCCTGTAAAGTTCAGAAAAATTTATTAAAAAATATTTAACATGACTCAAAACATAACTATTGAAAACGTAGGCATTATTTAGAAAATTTACATAACTTTTAATTTATTAGAATTTTTGTTATGAAATAAGTTGTAGATTATAAAGAAATGTTACTTTAGAGAAAATAACCACATTTGAATAATTAAAATAAGAAATACCTTTATTTCTGGGTTCCTTTATTTGAACGCTAATCAATGATCCGCTAATCACGAGATTCAATAACGATGTGTCTTTTTCTTTTGACTCTGAGCTCTGAATTTCCAGTCATACGCTGTTATCTATTCTGCTCTCAACAAAGGGAATTTTCGCTGACGTCGTTGAAATATGACAGTGTTGCAGCAGTTTTACAGCAAAATGGCATTGCAAGGGAGAGGTCGATTTTGTTTCATCTGCCTTGCAGTACTTTTGAGTGAAAATTGTAGTGTCAAATTTGCAAGACAAGGAAATATCGAGAAAAAGTCAAACTTACTGCAAACGTGCATGCTATCTGAGATGCTGAAAAAAAAAAAAATCAGATTTCAGGTTAATGACTTGGATAGTTAATTTAACAATAAAAAATATTTCTCTTCAGTTGATTATTATACTATTATGCCACCTCCGCCCCCCTTTCGCCATATCGGAAACAAAAAGAATAAAGTATTAAATTACAACCAACTTAAGATTTCGTTTGGGATATGCAAATTTTATAAATTTAGTTCAATTTACTTCCCAGTGAGATATTAGTTTGATAGTTAGTATACTTGTTTTGATTTATATTCATTTGATTTTTTTTAAATCATTTTATTATGCTGAAATTAGTTAAGGCTGTTCTTAAATCCAAAGGATCAACTTTCTGACATAAGTTTTAATTCATTTTTGGTCGGAAACGCATGAAACTAGAAGGGGTTGTATTCAGAAACTATGTCATCGAACTGTTTTTCCGTTTTTTTGTAAACGCAATAGATCTTTCAGAAAACACTGTCAAAGTGGGCCTTTTGAACTGAACTTCCGAACGAAAGAAGAAAATCCGGTCAATAAGGGGAGAAAAATGCCGTGTCACATGATCAAAATCGCTTACAACTCAATAGGTAATTCATTGATCAAAAAATGGAAAACACAGTGCGATTCCAAATCGCTTTCTTAATCAGGTTTTCTAATTTTATATCTTTCCGTTAAAAAATGAATTTGTAAATATGTCAAAACCTTTTGCGCTTGTTGAGCAGAGCAGTTGAGAACAGCCTTAACTGAATAATATTCCTCGCTCCTGATTTATTCAATTTATTAAAACATTGAAAAACTGAATTATTTGTGAACTTCCTAACATTTATTATTTTAAACAAATTGCATTTGAAAAAGCCATCGCACAACTCTTGTAAAGAAACGCGTATTAATAATTTCAGCACGCCGGCGATCGAATACAACCGGATGTGGCTTCTTTTTCTATCCAGCTGGTGGAAAAATCCTTTTCTTCAGCGAATTGTCGCCAAATTTCTGAGGAAGAACACTCAACCAATCAGGTTGTCCAGCCAGCGGGAGAAATAATCGCTCGTCTCACTTTAGCACGGGTAAAAGGACTGTAGCACCTCACGTGACAGGGTAGCCCTCTAGGGTGGAAAGGGTGGCGTCACTGAACGCAGCCTTAGTCTTGCTGGTCTTTTGTAGTCGAAGTTCACTCGCAGCCGGTAGTACGTAATGCATAGTTGCCAACATCTTCCACTTTTTCAGATCACAAAAATTTTATAGTAAATTTTACCATTTTAAATGGCCAAAATCTGCCGATTAAATAAGGCAGAGATTTTTATTAAATTTTTCCGGGCCAAAAAATCGGAAGAGTTGGCAGCTATGACGTAATGTCTACCTTGAAGGCATGGCCCAGAAATGGTCATTTTTATTTTAAGTAAATGTTTTAGATAGTTCTCTAAAATGAAACATATGCTGCTCGTTTCACCAGTACAAGAATATAATGTTTAAATGTCTCTTTTAATATTTTTCGTCTTTCAGGCGTAGCTATATTACGTGACGGATAGTTTAAAAAGGGGTCGGTGTTGCAGTTCCAAAATAGTTTGCCGGTCGTTTACTTCATGTACACTGTAAAAAAAAAATTCCGTTAAAAAGCGGAAATAGTACTGGCAATCCAGACGCCAGTACTATTTCCGTTTTTTAACGGAAAATTTTTTTCCCGTAAATTCCAGAAAATCTTCCATTTTTTCACAAAATTTTTCCGTTTTTTTTTTCGTATATTTGTATTTAAAATTTTTTGTTTCAAAGGCCAAATATATATATATATATATATATATATATATTATACAGCTTTTCGAGAAACTTACACCTTTATGAATTTCAACGGACACGTTTGTCAAGGTAGCGTACCTCTAATTTACTCAAATAACAGTAATGAAACAATACTTACCTAGGGTGGAATCGAACTGGGGAACCGGAGTGTACCAGATTAGCGCCCTTATCCACCATGCCATGGGGACTCGAGTTACGTTTCCAAATGTCGTTACTTATTTCAGATGCTTTTTATGAAGTAAAGGCACGGTGTTAAGCAAGGAACGTATTTTCGTTGGAGATATCTTTCAATTGAGTGTACAATTCTGAATATTTCCATAATTTTGAAAATTTAGCTTTTTAATTTCATGCTTTATAAAAAGAAAAAAATTAGTCTTTAAAATATTACGTGCATGAAAGAATGTATTATAAGTAATAATTGCTTCTTTTTTTCAAGATTTTAAAAATTTTATTGTACTATTATTTTATATATTTATTTGTATATACATCTATAATTTCGTTATTATGTTTCAGATATGTTTTAAGTTTTATGTGCGAATCCGTTTAAGTGAATAGATTAAAAAATATTAAAATTAAAAATAGAGTTTTTCAATTTTTTTATTAAATAATAATAAGTATTATTTTAACCTTCTCAACTATCTGAAACATAAAAAGAATTAATAAAATTCATTTAAATATCAGATTTTTTTTTTAAATATTGTAAAAAAAATTTAAAAACAATTTTAAAACATTTTATTTAAAAAGAAAGAAAGAAAGAAAAATACTACAGTGTTAGTTTTAAAAATAAAATTTCAGCTAATTGACAGCCAAGTATTGGCATTTTTGAAATTTGAAATTGGGGAGGAGGGGGGGGGGGCGTACGTCAACGCTAAAGACATAAAATTAAAGATAATTAATAGCTAAATATTGATATTTTTGAAATTGTGATATTCAAAAAGTGGGTGGTGTTAACTTAGCGCTCCCTATTTGTAATTAAAATATCTTGATACATAAACATTACCTTTATCAGACAAATAAGATATATTAATTTATTTCTAATTGAATGAGATTGCTCTTTTATTTTTAACTTAATTAGTATTACAATTTAAAAAGAATTATTATTGTAAGAATACGATTATTTAATGCCCCCCCCCCTCCAAAAAAAGTATTACATGCATATAAAATAGGAACAATTATGACTCCTTTTCAAAATTGCATGCATTTAAAAAATAAAATTTCTATCATAATTTTAGAAATTAATCGTTTTTTTCAATTAGAAATAATATTTATCGTATCATTTTTAATTACTATATTAAACGAATAACAGATGAAAACAGTTATTTAATATTTAATAAGTTACTTGATATGTTTAATTTTTTACTTGATACAAATTAAAAAAACAACTGAATAAATTAAATTGGAATTTGTACGGCATTCTACTGGTATTAAATTCGAAAGATAAAATAAATTATATTAAATTTTAACTGATATATGAAAAGATATTAATTCATATTTACTTAAAATAAAGAAAAAAAGGGGAAAAAAGAAAAGAAAAGAAAAGAGAAATAATGACTAATCAAGTCTTAAACGTAAACATATGTTCACACTACAACAATTCATTATTCCGCATTCCAACTAAACACAGCACCACTCTATACAACACAGACGTCAATTACCGAAATTGTACTGTTTTGAAAGAATGATGAAATATTTTGTAAAATTTACGGAAAACCTTCTTCATTTTGATCCGAGAATCTAAAAATTATCCAATTACGCAAATTGTACTGTTTTCAAATGAAGATGAAAGTATTCCGTAAAATTTAACAGAAAATATACCGTATTTTTACGGATTTTTTTTTACAGTGTATGGTGGTGGTGAATTTACCCTCATGTCAAAGGCATATAACTGCTCAAAACAATTAGGGAAGCACATGGTTTTCACAAAATTATGCAAATACTTACACCGGTAAGTAACGTAAAGTAAAACATCCATAATTTAAAATGTAGTAGAAAACAGAGGAAGAAAACTTCACATGCAAATCAAAGTTTACGACTTCAAAAGTTAGAAAAAGGCATATCTGCAGAAATCGGGATTTTGTAGGAACGTCTGTTTTACAGTCTCAGTTGTAAAATTCAATTGCTGACCTTGTGTTTTGAGAAAAAAGAGACTTCAAAATTTCCCAACAATGTGATTTATCGAAATCCGAGGCTTGTCGTATTATCGGGACAGTTGAATCCAGGCAAACTCAACGAAGTGGGCCATATGCTACCACAGAAACTGATGGCCGATATATCCTGTTAACAGCTCGTCGAGACGGAACAGGCAATGCTGCTCAGCTGCAAACACAGTTGTTCTTGGCCGAAAGGTGTCCAGCCTAACCGTCCAAAATAGGCTTCAATACGGTGGTCTCTATGCACGTAAGCCAATGGTCTGTATTCCGTCGACCTAAAGCAACTGTGCAGACCAAAGAAGGTGGCCAACTGAACATCGAGATTGGAGGCAACGTGTTTGGAGTCAAATTCTGTTTACAGCTGAGTTCCACATCAGTCTGGATGCGACATCCGATGTGTTTTGGTATGGAGGGAAAGGGGTACTCGAAATAATCCTGCATTTGTTCGTGAAAGATCACATTACAGACGAGGTGGATTGATGGTATGGGCTGGAATCAGAATAGGTGGACGTACGGATCTGCATATCATTCGGAATGGCACTTAGACGACCAGAAGTTATACAGACGAGATACTGAGACCTCATATCGTATTTTACGCATCAGCAATTGATGATTCCTTTTATTCCATGCATGATAATGCCGGACCTCATACAGATCGTCTAGTGGAAAACATGCTTAAAGCTGAAACAATACAGCGTTTGGAATAGCCAACATGCTTTCCTGACCTGAATCCCATTGAGCATGTTTAGGACACACTCGAACGGTGCATTGCAGCGAGACTAAGGCCTCTTTTTATTGTCTGGGACTTGAAGATTGCAATTCTGGAGGAGTGGAATAGTACTCCCCAAAGTGTTATCGATAATGTCATCGAATCCTTTAAAAAAAAATGTGCTACAGTTTTATCTATTCTAGCGGACCACACGACATATTAAATATATTGCATCATTCCTAAACAGTACTTATTTTGTCATTTACATGTAACCAAATTGTTACCCTGAATCATTTTTCCACGTTCTATCCATCGTTTTGAAAGAATTAAAGCTCTAATGCAATATTTTTTGCGTCTTGTTTTCTGTATTGTGCTACATCTATCTCTATCTGTATTGTGTATACACATGTACTCTCCATTTTATGCCCATGCATATCTATATCGTACTGTTCTTTTCACTGTTTTACTTGCTCTCCTAATTTTTTTGAGCAGAGTATAAATGCATGAACTTCCGAGGCGACATTTTGATAAAGATAGTTTCTCTTTACGACTAAAAAGTGGTAGTAAACTATGACTGCGTCTCATAGCTATTTTTGGAGAATGTTCGTACATTGCCGACAGTTATAGTTGGTTTCGCCAGGTTCAAGGTTTTATGGCGTTTCCTCCAAATGTTCTAAGTTTCGACGGACGTTGCACTGGAGGTTTTTCAAGTAAATTACTTTTGCTTTACTTCTTTTATTGAATAAAGTTTAACCATAATATATTTAATGTTATGAGAGTTTTAATTAAGTTTTGCTGGTTCTTTCTTTAAACTCTATTTTTTTTTCTTACTCTGTTTATCACTTAAAGTTAAATATAAAGTGAATATTTTTAGAAGTAAATGGATATTTAAAGGTAAATTCTTTCTTACTTAAAACTTTTTTTTCAATTAAAAAAGATATATAATAAAGTTTATCTTTGTTTGACTTGTGCCCCCCACCCCCCCACATATAATTAAGAGATGTTTAAGGAATAGAACCCTTTAGAAGTTCTTGTTTTTATCTTAATTAGTGGCTGGGTACACAATGTCAATTTAAGCCCTTTTAATGAATTTCTTTAAAGTTATATTTTTTAGCTTTTTAACTATTTAAATATATTCGATAATTTTACACCCTCCGGGTTCCAGTGTCCCGTTTTTCTTTGACGATGTTATGAAACAAATTGTTTATTAGATACAGGATTAAATGAATACTTTGTTAAAAACGTCTTTGCTTTAAAATGCTGGATTAGGCATTTAGTCATATTCTTTACACTTGTTATATTTGTTTAATAAACGTTGTTATTTTTAAACATAACTTTTAGTCTGTGTTCCTTCTACAGACACTGACACGAAATGGTTGCACATTGTTTTTTTGAGCTTTTGGATTGTTTTCAACCTCTTTTACTTTTTGGCCTATTAGGATTTAAGCACCCGCTACAGGGCTTCTAATTTGCATTGAAGAAATATCTGCTAATTATTTTAATTGTTTCAGACTTAGTCCGGCATGTACTTCCGTTCATGCTGGACATCAGTATGAAATAATTTTTAACTGCGCATGCGTGGACGATTTCAAAATTCTTATTTCATAATTTGGTAGTCAGCTATTTAATGCAACTTATCAAGAAAGCCCAGTAAAATATCGCGAAAATTCACAAATATAGGGGCGATATAGTGAGTTGCTTTCTAAAAAGAGCTTTATTATAAGGGATTTTCCACAACTTTTCAATCAGCTCACTATATTTTTCTGAGTTTTCACAATATTTGACTGGACGTTTTATAGAAGTGGCTCAAAATAGCTGACTACCAAATTATGAAATAAAAATTTTGAAATCTTCCACGCATGCGCAGTTAAAAATTATTTCATACAAGTGCCCATATCTCATTAAATATTCAATATATTCATGTTTTAATTGCAGTATACTATTGCTACTGTTCTTTGTCAGGTTTTCGGAAAGTTGTGTTAAATTTGGTTGAAAACTCTGTATGCTATAAACAAAAAAACTTTTGAATTTTTCTGACACAATAACATCTTCACAAATATGAGTGCTATGACTCCACAAATGTACACAAACATTGAACAGGATCCAAATAGTCATTTAACACAACGACAAATATTTTTCAGCATTTTCTTTTACATATGTGATCGCAAACATTAATTTATTATTAAATTTATTATTAGTCCCCTAATTGTCCTCCCGACTAAATATTCACCGAGAAATATGAACTCAAGTATGTTCTTTACATCCCAGAAATTCAAGAACAATTCGCAAATAATTTTGGTAGATATTTGACAAACCGTGTACAATTGAAAGCATCTAGTCCCTGTACCTTAACTTTCGGAGGCCAGTGTACATTATGAGGCTTCGAAAGGAAATGTAGTTATTTACATTGTTCGTGCGTGCATTTTTAATGAGTGGTTGGTAATGTTGGATTGGTTGTGTTTATGACGGCCAATTATCAACGCGAGGGATATAGGCCCATCGTAATGTTAGGTGAATTGGATTCATGCTTCAAGGAGGTTCGAGGAAGTGTATGCTTTTGGTGGATTAACCTTTTTGGAATCAGCTACGCGTATATTGCATTTTCAGAAGGTGTGTAGATTCCTTATTTTAGGTGTAACAGTTAACGTATAGTATTCCTTGCTCTAGATATTCGAATAATTTTTGTGAATAAATAAATCTGCAATTACTACAAGGACATCGTGGTATACGGAAAATAATTTAGAATTTAGAAAATAATCCAGAATTATCTCGAAGGAACAAAACGCTTAAATTTCCAAGACCTTTCTCGTGAAATTGACTTTGTTTACTGCGAACATGCAATATCTCTCCGTGAAAATCACTTGTACAAATTATTTCAAACTGACGTACAGATCTGACTGACGAATTTGGTTAACCCTTCCCAAGCACGGGGTAACTCTGTTTGTAAAATGGTGAAACGATTGACTGATACCAGAATTTAAAAACGAATCTTTTAGAAAATAATTACTTGCTTATTTTCACGAACGTTATAAAAAGAAAATTGCAATTAAATATTCTGGGTGGCAGAAAACTTAAAATTAGGTAGCTATTTTTTTGTGGACACCGCCCGCGAAAGTGTTAAAGGCAGGACTACCTCAGGCGACTTATTTTTATATTCTTTTCGCACCACTATTTAACAAAATAAATTTTTTAGTATATTTCTCTTGCAAATGTTGTCAAACTGAACATCAAATATTATTGTTTTGAGAAAGTGGTGTGAGATAGAATTAAAAATAGTCACAAGTGGCAGCCCTGCGAAGGTGACATTTAAGCTGCACCGGTCCTGAAAAATGGAGCCGTAATCGAACAACTGAGTCAAGACATTTGACGAACATAA
This sequence comes from Maratus speciosus, assembly GCA_963932465.1. Classification (NCBI taxonomy): domain Eukaryota; kingdom Metazoa; phylum Arthropoda; class Arachnida; order Araneae; family Salticidae; genus Maratus; species Maratus speciosus. The sequence continues at coordinate 434,589,687 of OZ010787.1, forward strand.
ATCAATTTTACTATGAATGTGTGAGTAATTTAAAAATTTAACACACGCAAAACGTACAATTTCTCAAATCTCCAATTTGGAGTAGAATCCAGTACATGCAACATTACGGACCGTTCATCAAACACGTGCGTAGGAACAAGACAATTAACTATGTTTCTTTCCGAAGTCCCATTGTTAATTCAATGGAGCTATGAATAAATAGGAGTATACATATAGTGTATGGTCTACCAGTTGCGAGTGAAGTAACTGAGGAGGTTGTTACAAGTTGGCGGATGATTCTTTACATCGGTTCAACAGTTTCTGATTACAGCTGAATCGAACTTCCACCAGTTAATTTTGAATAAGAAATTTTGCCTTATTTCACTGGCTTATTCATGCAAAATTTCTCTCTCAAGTATAATAAAATTTTCTATTCTTTTTACTGGTGGAAGTTGCCCCGGATATTATAGCCTCTTTCACTGACACGAGGTTGTTTAGGTTGTCACAATATGGCGGCAAACGCAGGGACTGGCTACCGCTAGAGTAAACTTCCACCAGTAAAAATGAATATCTGCTTTTGGCCATAATTATGACTGAATTTCTGTATTAACCCCTTAACGGTCGCATTAAATTACCGTTTAAAATTCGAATTGCTCATTGGCACCACTTTTTTGAAAGAGAAATATTCACCTTATTTAATGGCAGGTAAAAAGGATACTATAATAAAGCCAATTACACTGTTTTATAAAACTGGTGTGATTCAAACAACCTGAATAAAAGACACAGTCCGTGAATATCACGGGAGCGAGAATTAAGGGGTTAATAAGGCATTTAAATAAGGAGAAAAATTAAATTGAAATTTACTGGTGGAAATTTGCCTTGGCGGTAATCCATGGAACTAAGAATAAAAAGGCATTGACATATATCCTCAAAATGGTGAAGCTTGAATTGTAACCGGCTTCGCAGTGTGGCTCATTACTGCCGCGGCAAACTTCCACCAGTAAATTTGAATAGAAATTTTTGCCTTATTTAAGCGCCTTATTAATGTAGAATATCTGTCATAATTATGGACAATAATAGATCTTTATTTATACTGGTGGAAGTTTACTTCAGCGGTAGGCGGAGGTTTCCTCGGCGGTAATCAGAAACGGTTGATCTGATATAAAAAATGGAGTTATGTATAGGAGTTGCGAATTTCTTTATATGATTGCAACGGGGAACAGCGATGGGGTGGAGACGATATGTTTTCGACGACAACGTAATTTTCGTGCTAAAATATTGATATTTAGCTTAAAAATGACTGTTTTACTCGTAACTATTTATTTATTTATTTATTTTTTCACATCGGAATCCTCAGTGATTTTTTTTTATTTTCAGACTTATTATTTCACCCTCAAATCCGAATATACCAGAACCATTAGCTAAAAGCAGTAGAATACTGTATTAAAATTTCAGTGCTATTGTATAAAACTAAGTGTATTTTTTAATAAAAATATGTGTAAAGTTACTCTAGCGGCAAAATGCGCGGTAAAACGAAAAGTGTCTTTGGGGAAAGGGTTAATTTTCATATTTTTTGAAATGGTTTGCAGTGTTGCAAAGAGAATATGATGTTATGTATTAAAGTATGTGATGATTCTTTTTTCTTTTTTTTTTTTTTTTTTTTTTTTTTTTTTTTTTTTTTTTTTTTTTTTCTTTTTTTTGTAATTTGATTTTCGGTGTCAATGAGTAATTTTGAAATATGCTGGAAAAAGGAAGGGAAGGGCGCGGGGTCGTCCGGTAGCTTTTTCAGGAAGGCTCACGTTTTCAGCACCAGCCTTGGCGAGTTGGCGAAAGCGAGAATGTTCATCCAGCTCTAACGCCAATCGTCGTCTTGTGTTTTGCTTTGAGCCGAAATGGCGGAAGACGAACTAAGATATTTTAGAATAACAGTCCTACCTAAATTAAAGAAATACTTTCAATTATGTGTTCTAGATGAAAAGAAATCTTCTTGGAAAGAAATTGTATTACGAACTCTTATACTCTGTTTTATCAAAGGCCATTATTACTTTTGATGATATAGACTAAAATTTTGATTATTTGATCCCCTCAAAAATCTACATTTCCATTCAATTGAGTATTATTAATTTCATACCTGTTAAACAAAAACTCATTATTTTCATAAATCTAGATATTTGATTACATATAAAGATGGATTTATGGGAATGATGAATTAATGCAGTTTCAGTGCATTTTGATGTATATAAACACAGATTTAAAAAATACCTGTGGCAGAAAATTACTATATTTTCTGCGATGAACTTATATAATTAATTTAATACCAAATCATTCTGCAGAAACAGTACCCAAAATCGAGTGAAAACAGGCTAAACCAGGAAAAAAAAAAAACTATCACACTCCCAACTAGGATGTTTAGAAATTGCCTTTTTTAATGTGAGATGAAATTCTTAAGGGGAGGTGGGGGAGAAGGAATATTGAATGACTATCTTTTGTTACTTCAAAGTAACAAATAAAATCAGTAGAGAATTTTTTTAACTATGTATGATAGTGAGGGGCTGTAGATTTAAATAGTTAAATTTATCAATTAACAAATAGAAAAATAAACCAAAAAAAAAAATTAAAAACTTGGAATATTTAACTTTTTTTTTCGGGGGGGGGGGGGGGTGAAAGAAAAACAAGCTTTTCTTTTTTTTTTCGGGGAGGGGGGTGGGGATTTGAATAATGAGTCCTTTACTTATAGTTACTTCAAAGTAATAAATAGGACAGAAAATCTTTAAAAATGTAAAGAATTTAAAAAAAAAAATGAAAGCGTGTGCACAAAAAGTTAATCCTGATTTTTTATTTTTTATTTTTTATTTTTTTTTAAATCTTTTATTCTATTTTTTTTCCTTTTCTTTTTTTATGGGAAATTATTTATTTGTTATTTAAAAATCAACAGATAGAGCAAAACACAATTTTAACTAATCTTTTCTGCAAGGCAACAATGAATTTTAAATGGTCAAAAAATAGTGTGCTGGAGAAGAGGGTGGGGGGGGGGAGGAGAAGAGAAAATTCGAAATGGGAGGTTGACTCAGATGATTGATCATTATTTTATTGCCACTTCAACTTAATAAATAGTACAATATGTGTGCAGAATGACGAAAAATGGAATGTGTGTGTATGGGGGAGGGGATTTCATCCGAGAGAATTTAAATGATTTATTCAAATATAACAAATGACTATTTTAAAATAACAAATAAAATAATTAGGACGAAATAATATTTAAAAATATGGCAAAAATTTTAAAATAAAAAACTGAAGAATTTTAAAGATTTTTAATTTTGTGCACTAGGGGCAGACCAATGTTTTTTTTTTTTTTTTTTTTTTTTTCCCATAAGAACTCAAATAATGATAAAGATTTAACAGCATTAAAATGTAATAGTAATTGATTTAATTGCATACATCAACTTGCAATTATTTTAACTAATTGATTTAATTGCAGGATACAGCTAAATAATTTATGATTTATTGTTCAATCTAATTATAATCGAATTGATTTTAGTTTCAACTTCCTATTAATGTCTAATCGCAATTAAATTAAGAACAATTAATTTTTAATAAATTATGTCAGTGAAAATATGTTTTATTAATGCAATCAACACGTCACACAATTATGCCGCTTAATTAAAAAAAAAAAATTAATTAATTCAGTAGTAGGGTCAGGTGAGGTAATTATGACCGCCGTCATATTGGAGAAAAATGTGTATGGTAAAATTTTATTTCAAGCTTAGATATTAACCTCATAATGTATATTTCATCTTAGACATTCTTTATTACTAGTCTGAAGCCTTTTTGAGATCCGAATAGCAATTTGAAACTAAGTCTATAAAATTTTTGATAAACGCATTTGTCACTTTGGAGTTCAAAGTGGTCACAATTACCCCAAACAAATGTGTATTAGCAAGTATAAAGAGAAGATATAGTGGTCATAATTTCCCCACTAGTGGTCTTAATTACACCAAACTTATGTGATTGTGAGTTTTTGGTGGGGTAATTATAACCATGCTTTTAACTTAAAAAAAAAAGCTATGAGAATTAAAACTTTTGAAAGGTATTCTTAAAGAATCAAAGTTACTTCTTATGTACTGAAAACACCACTTTTCCAAATAGAAATAAGCAAAAAAAAAAAAAAAAAAAAAAAAAAAAAAAAAAAATAATAATAATAATAATAAAAATAATAATAATAATAACAATAACAATATTGAAAATGTAAAATGTGGTCATAATTACCTCTCCTGACTATAATGCTAATAAAACTAAGTTCAATTGTGTCATAAAAACATGATCAATAGAACTATATTTATTACAAAAAAAAATCTTTACGTCTGTTTTTGCGAATTAATGAAATAAATGAATATTATTGAACTGAAAAACATAACTTATGTTTGAATTATATATATTGTGCAATTAAAAGCACTTTAATGCGAAAAAGCTCTTTTTTTTTTTAAAGCAAAAACCTCTCAGCAAAGGAATGGGGTTGCTGTTCCCTACGCGTAAGACGTCAGGAACAAGAAAGGGTGCATAGCATTGAATTCATCCCCGCGCCAACCGTTACTCTGGTGATAAAGTGCTCAAAACGTGAGCCTTCTTGAAAAAGCCGTCCGGTATTTTAAATGTTTTTTTTCAAATTGTCGTTAACATCCACACTCTGAAATTTTTAGGAGTAAAAACATAATATTTCTGTAGCCTTTGTGAAACAATCGAGAAAATATATTGATATTTAGTGGTACACTGTAAAAAAAAGGATTAAAATACTGAAATACTACTGGCAATCGAGACGCCAGAACTATTTCCGTATTTTAACGGAACTTTTCACCGATAAATTGTAGAAAAATTTCCGTTTTTGTTTTGGAATTTACGGGGGAGGGGGGGGGGAACTGCAGTTAAAATACGGAAATGGTACTGGCGTCTCGATTGCCGGTAGTAATTCAGTATTTTAGTCTTTTTTTTACAGTGTACAATGGCTCGTAAAAAGACTTTTTTTTTCATTTGGTTTATTTAAGTAGTTAAAAATAATAGTCCTTGTTGTCCAAATTCTTTGAAATTTCCAGCATTCATAAATGTGATGTTTATGCACCTCGTGGAAAGAAAAAGAAAAAAAAAACTAGTGAAAAAATATTGATTGCTAGTTGAAAAAGGAATACGTTTTCTTCTCGCTTTTATTCTTGTTTTCGGTTCGGTTCCGTTAGCATAACAAACAAAAATAGTTTTAATCGTCTGAATTCTTTTAACCCTTAAATGCGTAGTGGTGCATATATATATCACTTTTTATTTAATTCTTAGCAACCAGTATATTTATATAGAAATATTAGTCATGTAAAAATTAAAAAAAATATAAAGTTAAAAATCTATAAAAATATTTCTGGTGCCTAATCTTTAACATAAGTGTAAAAATACATAATTCTAAAAAAATAATTTATACATTTAAGGGTTAAGTTTTAGAAAATAAAAAATTATATAAAATATGTTATTTAGATTCATACTTATTAAAATATTTACTAATTACAATATTTTAATTTTTACTTGAATTGCAGATGTGCAACATAAGAAAAGGTTGACATATTACACGAAAAATGTATCTCTGATTTTTTTCATTATTTTTCCCGTGTTATAAAACTTTCAGAGAATCATATGTAATTTTTTCGAAACAAAATAAAAAATCATGCATTTAAGAGTCAATGAGGTTAGTTGGGGCAACTGGACCATGATTTTACTATGTAACTCTGGAGCTTCTGACAATTCAGCTTCAAAAAGCTGCTAATGTTCATTTGAATTAAAGTCTGCACTTCTGTAAATGTGTTCAGTTACGTTCCTTCTATAAGTGAGAAATGCTCAAAATTACATTTTAATATTTAAAAATATAAAAATACGCACATTTCATATTTCTCTCCTCATCTGTCCAGTTTCCCCCTAAAAATGGGGTAAGTGGACCGGGAGGGTCTATGTTCCATACGCGTTTATTTTTTTCATATGGGATATCAGGTCCTGTTTGAAAAAGTGTAAACAACTTGAAAAAGTTTAAACCAGGCAGATCATGTAAATTATATATCAACTAAAGAGCGTAAGGAAAACCTTTCCAGTCAATGTGTCTAAAAAAAGCACTAAAAGTGAAAATATTAGATTTATTTATATCAAAAACATAAAAATTAAGCAAGTACTTATGTACTTTAGTATAGGTAATAAGTATAAAAGTAACATGAGTATTTTGAGGAAAAAAATAGCAAGGTACATCTATAAACGAACGGCTACGTAAGTACTTAAGTACTTTATCTATATGGTACAATTTCAAGGTTTGGCTATCTCGCTTTCAGGGGCAAGGTACTTGCATTCGTAAAATGTTGGAATAATTTATTGTATTTACAAGATAATCTATTTTTAAACAAGTAAAAGTATATTTTCGCGTACTTTATAAAGGGGAAATTTTTATTATAAAATTCCGGTGCCAATGTGTCAATTAAGGATTAAAATTATCTGATGACATAACGGCATCACCGCCTCTCAAGGGGTCTGGAAATTTGGTTTGAATTCACCCAATATGTTTTTTTTTATTTTATTACTTAGTTTTAATAAGATATTCTATAATTTTCTTTATTGTGAGCAAAAAAACAATGGAGAAATTTATTTCCCGTAGTAAGAAAAACCCAAATTATTTATAACTATTGGGTTAACTGGATCCAGCATGGTCCAGTTACCGCGGATACATGTCCCAGTTACCCATTTTGAAAAATTTATGGAGTAACTGGGACACCGGGCTTACATTTGAAACATGAAGTAAATATGTGTAGATACCTAATAATATTAATGTAGATATATGCCCAATATTAAAAAAAAAGATTGTTTAATGAAAGTACTTACTGTATTTTAATAAAAAACCGAGGAAGTTCAACCATATTGACGTTGTTTTTAAAAAAAGAAACGTAAATTTTTGACAATCTATCACAGCAAAGTGAGAGTTATGATTGAGTTGACACACGTTGTTTTAGGAAGTAGAGATTAACACTAGAATCGCAGGAAATTTTACTCAAGTGTTATAAAAATATTTTGCACCAGATGTTTTATTTAAAACTATTTAACTTAATTATTTAGTTTATTTCTCCGTGGTACATATTTAACTTATTTTAGAAAAACATTTCTGGTTCGAATCGATTCATTTTATTTTCATTTTCAATGGTGTTTTCATTTTTTACCGGTCAAAATGACCGCTATGGAGGTTCTAATGTTAAGGTGCATTGTTCACAAAAGCTAAAACTTAAAAAACATCAACAGTTTTTTATAAAATAGCTTTACATACTTTTTTTTTTTTTTTTTTTTTTTTAACAGGCACCACCAAAATTGCGCTATAGGGAAGCGATGCCGTATGGAAGAATAACAGAACTGCGAAAACGACCCATTTTTAATTTTTTTCAAAGGATTAACATCGTTTTTCCTACATCTTTCAGAATATGCCCTCCGTTTTTTACTTTACTTAGTGGTTTGCCCTATGGAGAGTAAAGAACATTGACAGAAAATCCTTAAATTTCATTCTTTTCGTTGTTCATTTTCATCCCGCTAAGTAAATCGGGTTCTGGGCATGCGCGAGAACTCGGATAGAAAGAAAGGAGTTTTGATGAGAGTTCTTTCTTATTTTTAATTAACTCAAGTAATTATCAGAAATTTAAAATTATGAGTGTGGGGTGCCCCAGGGGAGATCTTGGACTAACCTCAGCCAAATTTCCAACCTTGTATGTGCGGTAGAATTCGCTAATACTGGCTTGAGTTTAATTCTGCGTTCTAATACTTAATAGTATTTGTGGCAAACTTCTGTGGAAAATCAACAAATGAAAATATAGCAGCTTATTTAATTTTGGATACTTTTGTGAAAAAGGTTTTAACCCCCTAACTCCCACTACAAGAAATTGCTATGGGAATTTTTTTTTACGTTATTTTTGCTGTTTTGTGTCAAATAAAGCAAAAATACGAAAAAAAAAATGAGATTTTATTTTATTTTAAAGGGTTTCTGTATGGTAGCATATATGCTACATTGGGCAGATTAAGATGAAATATGAAAGATTAAACAATATTTCAAAAGTTTTTTTTTTTTTTTTTTTTTTTTTTTTTTTTTTTGTGTGTGAAAAGAATTATAATTTTACATGTGGTATGACCTAAAAAAATTTCTTTCTGACATTACAGCATTCTCTCTCTCTATAGATATATATATCCATTTTTTCCACCATTTATTCAATTTTACGCAATAATAATAATAAAATAGATCTCATTTTACTTTTTGATTTTGTGTACAATTACTTTTATATAGCACTAATTTAGTGTGCAGCGGGAAAAAAATAAACGGTTATTTTTTGCCGATGGCAACTTGTGGTTTGTTTCTCTAATACATATAAAAATAAAATTTTGTAAATCTATCTTTCTAAAAATATACGCAATTAAGAAGCTAGAATCGTGAAATTTTACATACAGGCGTATTAACCCTTTGCACTTCGTTGTTGCCGATGCGGCGACACTATCTTTCTTTGCAAATTTTGTTTTTGGCGCCAGTAATAAATGAAATTAAATTTGACTTATTTAATCAGAGCATTTTTGAAATTGTGTATTTGATGGAAACCTCTTTTTTTTTTAAAAGTGGTGCCGAACGAATAAAATTCATGTAAGAGACGCCGGAGTCCAAAGGGTTAAAATATAGCGGAGGCAAAAAATGAAAGGTGAACTCTAAATGATTTGTAGTTCATTTTTAATTTAAAAAAGACAAGATGATAACAGCCCTTTCCTGTAAGATTTCCTATTTTATGTTGCCAAAAATTCCAAATGTGCAACATATTTAACCCCTTGAAGGGCACCGGTATATTATATATACCACTTAATTTTAATTATCAAATGCCACATTGTCACCAGAATTTTAAAACTAAATCCTGCTTTATATTACATAGTCAAAGAAACGCTTTTACTTAATTTCATATAAACTTCCTTGTAAATCCTGGTGTCAGTCAATCATTTTAACATTTTAGCAACAGAAGTAGCTTGCCCCTTAAAGAGTTAACACTAGAACGTCCAGCTGGTGGGAATTCGACACCGATCAAATGATAAAATGCCGATTCGTACCAGAATTTATATCGTAAAATCAATTAAATTCTAACCAAGGAAAACTCAATTAAATAAATAAGTGAAATAGTTTTAAATAAAATTTCTGGTGTTAAAATGTTTTTTATTAAAGTTGGGTAAATTTTCCGGACGTTCTAGTGTCAACGCACAATAAACACAGTCAATAATTAAAAATATAGCAAACTACAGTGCAGTTGATCTCAGTGCATAGCTGCCAACTTTTACGTTTTCTTGCAACCACTAAAATTTAATAGAAATTTTTGCCTTATTTGATCTTGAGATTTCGACAATTAAAGAAGAGATTACTTACTGTAAAATTTTAGTTGTAAGAATAAAGCGTAAATGTTGGCAGCCATGTCTGTGTGGGATCAGGCTAGTGTAATATATCTATTTCAGGGGCAAAGCATGTCTATGCGTAAACTGCTGAAATCACTAAATGACATCGGAATTTTAAGACCAATGTCAGACGGGCGTCTTTTTTGCTGCTTTTTTGCTTGCGTATTATCGTTGCCATCGAAATACTCAAGGCCGAAGGACACTAGTTGTGACGTCATCACTAGTGGACCGACTTCACACTAGTGTTGGAATTCACACCGGAAATTTTTGAATAGCAATTTTCTTTTCTTTTATTTGTGGAATATCTATCATCTTATAAAACAATGCTAAATATTTAAACTTACTGGTAAGAATTCGGAATCCCCAAATGAAAATTCAGCCACATGCGGAATGCAACAGCGTTGCCTCGCTTGGCTGATTTTTTATTACGGGATTCCAAATTCTCACCAGTAAGTTGAAATAGTTAGTATTGCTTTATAGGATTATTTATATTCAATAAAAAATATAACAGAAAATTGCTATTCAAAAATTTCCGGTGTGAAATCCAACAGTAGTGAGAATTCGCTCTATTAGTGATGACGTCACAACTCTTGTCCTCAGGCCTTGATTGTTTCGATGGCAACGGTATTATCCATCGTCAATGCTATAGCATTGTGAATGGATAATACATAAGCAAAAAAGCAGTAAAAAAGACGCCCGTCTGACATTGGTCTAAAACAGATTTATGTGAAAGTAAGTAAAATCTTTTCTTCGCATACTTGATAAAAGTAAAATTTTCATTTCAACATTCTGGTGCCAACGTGGCATTTTGTAATTAAAATTAAGTGGTCCAAAAATGAACCACCGCCCTTCAAGTGGTTAAACCTCACAAAAGAAACATACTAAATATGATATACTTGAGTGATATGGCTCAACAAAAAACACTTTATACTTAGAATTTATGTTTATATTTATACTTAAAAATGTAAAGTTCAAAATTTTAATTCGGATTTACACCATATTTTTTTTCTATTTATATTTTAAAGGAATTTCAATATTTTGTTCAAAAATGTAAACTCGAAACTAATTTAATTTTGTGTCAAATGCAAACTATAAATTTCAATTAATTTAATTCGGACTTATTTAATAACGTAAGCATGCGAATTAGAAGTAAAACAAGTATCTTAAGTACAAATCTAATACTAAGAAGTACAAATTTCCTTTGAAAATAATATGGTAGCAAAAATGCTATGGGCTCTTGATCGCTAATGCCTGTGGCATAGCTGTCAACTTGTACGGATGTTTCTCACCACTAAAATTTAACAGTAAATTTTACCTAAAACAGTCGACGAAATCTAACGATTTCTAGCGATGAAAGAAGACAAAAATTTCTATTAAATTTTAGTGGTTACAAAAAACCGTACAAGTTGACTGCAATGCTGTGGTAGCGACTCTGCTACCTTGGTTTTAATTACTCCTTTTACCTTTAAAAACCAAATTTGTATTGAACTTTTTTGTGCAGAGAATTGAAGCAACTCTGTTTAAACCTCTATATCATATACATTTAGTTTTATTTTAATAAAACATTTGAAAAATCGAGCAAAAACTTACCACTGTAAATGCTATTTTGAATTTTTTGTTATACATTTTGCTTCAAAAGCATTTTTGCCTATTTACATTTTGCCTAAAGGTGCAATGATTGCTGTAATGACTTAAAATATACATTATTTATGAAATTTCGAGCTAAAAATTAAAGCTGAACATATGGTAGCATAAATAGTACCATGGGAATTAGAAGGATAAAACCGCAAAACAACAATTTAAAAAAATGCTGGTTTATTTTTCTATTTTTTTATGGAACAAATGCGGGAAACATTTTAACCATTCACTGCACGATATTTTCTATTTTTATGAAGAAAAAATATTTGAAATCTATATATCGGTCTAATAATGGACAAAATACTAAAAAAAAAATTAATTTTCAAATTTTCAGCTAAAATTTGATATTATATGGGTCAATATCCGAAAACTGGACAATTTCTCTCCAGAATTTTTATTTTTTTGAATTAATATAGGCTTACCAACTTACAAATATAATTATATACTATGATGCATGTTTTGTCATTTGATTGTTGTTATAGTTTTGAGATCAAGGATGTATATTTTATGCGTAAGATAAACTTTTATGGAAGAGAGTTTCTGTTAACACCGTAATCAATGTCTAATAATTGGGATTAAGACGATGGGGACTGAGGTTATGTTTTTGTCTTAACAGCTGCACAGCCATTTTAATGAATCATTTTGAACACATGTAAATGATTAAATATTCCATGTGACATATGTATGTTACATAAATAAAGTTGCAATAAGCTTTATTTTTATAGATAAAAAGTTAAATATGGGGACATAAATGATGATATAAAAAAATACTCATTCCTTTTCAGAACAAAAACTAAATATTTCTAAAAATAAAACAATGATAAACAACTTTCCTTCATCCATGGTGGATAGTTGAACTATAGTTGCTGTTGCAATGGAAATAATTCTGCTAGCGCCACCTAGTATCTGTTAACCTAAATGTGTGGTTAGAGGGACTGAGATGATGGCCAACCTCAGGGACAAATATATTTACTACAGTATTTTACTATGCAATTTATACGAGTAAAGGAACATTATATTTTCCCATACTGAATATATATAGGTATAAATACATAATAGCAAAAGTAAAAAATATTTATAAAAATATTTACAGCATACATTTAATATTGAATATTTGTACCTGGGGACAGGGACTGAAATGATGATTTCGTTTGTTTAAAACTTAAAATTAATTACTTATGCATCATCAAATGTCTATTTATCATTGGTAATTGTTATAACACATGTTACAATATATTACATTTTTCAGTTTTTGGTTTTAGTATAATTAATCGAATATTATTGGCAGTGGACGCAAATTGCCCAATTTTCAGATATTGACCCATATGACGCGTACCCCATGTACACAATAAGGGTTTTAAAATATTGTATTGCTATATTTTACAACCAAATGAGCTTAAATTAATTAATTTTATCTGATTAACACTCTGCAACTTTTTTATATTATTATTTTTAAGTATTCAGTAAAAATAATGAAATTAAATTTTACCTTAATAGCATGATGGAAAATTTTTTTGTTTCCGAAGAGCAAATTCCAATTTTTGTCAAATGCAGCCATCTGGCATTGGCAAAATAAGTGTTATTCCATTCTTTGGACTGTTCTTGATCAGGGATAGACATCATACTGGCGAAATTCATGGCACATAATTGAATTACAGTGTTTTTAGGTATGTGCCAGTTGTGGCATGTGGTGTAGTGAAGGGTTAAGTTTAATGATTTGAGATTCAGAATATTTTTACATAAACGTTTTATAAAAAATTAAAAAATACGCATCTATCTGCATAGTTTTCTATCCCCTATATATTTTTAAAAATATGGAAGTTAAAATTTCGAAACAAGACAAAATGTTTACCCTTAAATGCGCGATTTTTTATCTTGTTTCAAAAAAATTATGTATGATTCTCTGAAAGGTTTATTACACAGGAAAAATAATGAAAAAAATCGCAGATATATTTTTCATATAATACGTCAATCTCTTCTACTGTTGCACATCTGCAATACAAGTAAAAACTACTGTCGTGTGGCTGTTTTACGCTAAAATATTGCAAATTGGTAAATATTTTAAGAAGTATGTCTCCAAATACCTAGTTTTATATAATTATTTATTTTATAAAACTTAACCTTTAACCCTCTCGCTGCGCAACCCGAGAGTTTCTCGGGCAAAGTAAAAGTGTCAAAATTTGCGCAACCCGAGATTTCATCGAGGATGCGTTTTCTTCGTCTAATTAACCCGCATTGATCATTCCCACCAGTTACTTTTTATTGTAAATTTTTTCTTATCTAATCGGAGCATTTTCCCGATTAAATCAGAAGAAAATTTTTGTTTTGAAAAACCGGTGGCAAAAGAATAAAAATTCTTAAAAGACGCTCGTCGCGAAGGAATTAAGTACGCAATTTTTGAAGCTATTTTGATAAAACAATTGATGAGCTGAGTGGATGAACATGTTATGCTATATTTTCTAATTTTTTTTAATCTTTTGTATGAAAGCGTTTTGATGCATCCTATCACATGTTGAAGCTAAAATACTAAGATTCTATTTAGTCTTAAAGATTTAATTCATTAATATTTAATATTTTAATATTTAGTAATGTCAATAATATTAATAACTTTTAATATTTGAAAATTAAATATGAAAAGGTTTTTCTGAGAGAGTTTAGTACCATATCTGTTAATATTTTAAACACATGGTATCAAACAGAAAATAAATCATTAAAATTTACAGCAAAAACTTTCATTACAAACTTCTTGAAATGTAATTTTTGTTACTTAACATGTTCTTCCACTTAGCTCTTCAATTACGCAGCGAGAGGGTTAACTCCCATGATAGAATACGTTCTAGAAATTACGTAGTTAAGAGAATCTGACTTTTCACCAGAAAGTTTGAATGGTTAATTTCCCTTTATTTAAATACGGAATGTCTGCTATTAGTTAAAGCAGATATTGCTATTTTAATTTTCTGTTGTGAATTAGATATATACGAATAAAAAAAAATCTATTACATTCAAAACACTGTTGTTTGCATATATGCAAAGCTGCGCACTAAAGGTATTATAAACTATATTAAACTATACACTATAAACATAAACATATGTATAATATGTACATAACATAAACATAAACTATAAACATATTAAACTATATACTTTTTCGAGATTGTTTCTATAAGGGTACTGAAATAAAATGATGAAAGTAATTGCTACATTTGTTTCATTCGGTAAATGAAACTTGGAAATATTTTTTATATGAAGACGACCCCTTATGATAAAGTAAAACACGTGTATTTATAATGAAATTTAACACGAAGTAAAATGTTACTTTTATTCTTTTTTTTTTATTGGAGCAAAAGTTATATCCGTTACCATTTTTTTATCCAGTCTGAGTCAGGGCCGTAGAGCTACCACTATTTTTGTATAGACAATTGTGTCCTATTTAATCCCTTAACTGTTCTTGATGAGCAGTGCTTGCGCAAACAATGTTTGCTTGCGTAGTTATTAAAAGCTTTTGAACACCACTAATTCTTTAACTACAATTTTTACTTGATAATTTTTTCGATTATAAACAGCAGATATTTTAATATGGAAAAAAGTTGTGATATATCTCTATTTTTAGTTTATTGCGTCAAAAAATGAAACTGTTAATGGGTTAATGACAGAATATCTGAGAATTAATTTGGGCGAAAGTTTGTATTCTAAAATATTTGTGACAAACCGTTTTGATGAAAAAATTATCCACAACACTGCTGAACAGTGTTGACAGTGGGCTACTTTTTAAAATTTAGATTTCGTGACTGGTGCCACTTTTTTGAGATTGTAAAATTACCCTTGTTTTCACCTTAATTAATACGTCATTAAATAAAGCGAACTTTAAAATTTCTAAAAATTGTCGCCAATCCAGAAATCTGAATAAAAAAAAAAGTAGCCCACTTGGCAACACTGCTTCTGAACGTAATTCTACAAAGCACATCGGGAGGAGAAAAACAATGTACAGGGATGAGAATTATTCCGTCCCCAAATGACTACTTACTACCACTAAATTTTAAAGGTACTCTCGACTTATTTAAAGACAGAATTTCTGAGATTTAACAAAGCAAGGAATACTATTAAAATTTAGTGGTGAAAATCAGCCATGAATATAGAAACTGGGTTACAAGTTTGGCCTGTATTTCCAATTAAAAACTTCAAATTCGCATCAGAAATTCTGAAAAAAGGTTTTTTACTTTAGAAAATTACGAAACATTTGTCATTAAGTAAAGAAAGCAATACTATAGGCAGTGTTGCCAGATTGGAGACATTTTCAATTCAGATTATTTGACAGTCATCACTTTTTAAAAATAGTTTAATTCACCTTATTTTTCAGAATTTTTAATCTATTTTTAAATAGGCTGAATATTTCTATTTAAAAAAAGGGCGGTGACAATCAACAATCTGCAGACAAAAAAGTCCCAATCTGGTAACACTGACTATAGGCTAGTTCCATGGGTTTTTGTAGTGTAAGTCACATAGCTGATAACTGTTATGCTTGTTGGCCAACGTTATTTTTGTAATGTTTGCTTGACCTTCATCAATTAACGAGATATCTCCCATAAAATAAGACATATTTTTCCCCTATAAAATACTGATAGCCAAAAATCGTAGCATGTGACTTAAAATACAAGTACTCATGGAAATAGCTCATACAGAATTTCTGGAGTGAATGCAAAACTTAAAAAATAAATAAGGCCAAATCTGGCAACCCTGTACAGAAAAGAGATTTGTCACTCTCCGAGTATAACGAAAATCGAACAAGAAGAAACCACATTTTAACCAACTACCACAAAAACAGAGCTAATAGGCTCACGTGGTTTTCTTGATCTCATACTTTGGAGAACAGTAAACATGCTAGCCAGCATCCTTTGCGTTTATGTATAAAGTTAATTCTTTGTAATAAGTGGTGGTAACTGAAAATTAAATAAAGAAGGCACACTCTTCTTCAAAAATCAAAATTTTCCACCAATGTTCAAAAAGGAAAATGCGTATTAAAGAGCAAAATTATCTGTTCATTTCAAAAATAAATAGCATATTCAAATTTCTATGCTTATGCAGTTTTGACTAGACTCAGATTATCCCTTTTTGAGCAAAACTTATAATAATACTTTAATATCTTTTAAATGTACGCGCTGAAAATGTGCTTCTTCTAAATTGTGCAAGATTTTTTTTGAACCATTTAATATTTTTACATGCAATTTACGAAATTTATATATTATATACCTCTCTTAACCCCTTGAAGGGTCAGTAATTATGTTTCTGTAATGTCAAATTCACACCGGAATCTGCAAAAAGATTTATTGCAAAATAAAGAAAAGCAATTTTACGACTTTATTCCACCAATTTTAGAAAAGTAAAACTTAATCAATTTTTTCTGGTGCTAATCTTTATTAATCGTAGGTGGGATAAAATATATCCTACCGCCCCTCATTGGGTTAAGACTGTACATATCTCGGTCTCACTTAACCCTCTGTCTACCAGAAGGGTCCAATGGACCCGACATGTACATTCAAAATATTTATTCAAACCAGAAATTTCTTCAAAACAAACTAAATGTATAAATCAGACAATAATAAGTTAAATAAACAAATTAAATAGTTTTAAGTAAAAATTCTGGTGTAGAATGTTTTTATAAAACTTGAGTAAAATTTCCGGTAGTTCTAGGGTTAAAACCTAAATGTGTATATCAAATTAAAAAAAAAAAAAAAAGCGCTAAAGAATAAAATAAAATTGAATGTATTGCATGTAGTTTTCTCGAATTTATACGAGCATAATTTTCTTTGAGAGGAAACAATAAACATATTTAGTGTCAGTATTAAGATACATGTATAATATGTAATATTATACGTGTATATACATACAGAAATATCTTGCGGGCGATTCTGAAAATCCTCAGAATTATGCAAAACATCTATTTGAGATAAATCTAATTAAAGTACGAGAGAATTTTGTTAACCCTTTAGTGCGAAGTTTTGCATAAATGTAAACGACAGTGTTTAGAATTTAATAGATATTTTTAATTCGTATATACCTAATTCACACCAGAAATTAAAATAGCAATATCTGGTTTAATTAATAACAGTCATACCGTAATAAAAAAAAGCGAAATTAACCATTGAAACTTTCTTGTATAAAGTCAGATTCTCTGAACTACGTAATTTCTGGAACGTATTCTATCATGGAAATTGGTATCAAGGTATTTGGAGACATACTTATTAAAATATTTACTAATTTGCAATATTTTAGCGTACAACAGCCACACGACAGTAGATTTTACTTGTATTGCAAATGTGCAACAGAAGAAAAGATTGACGTATTATATGAAAAATGTGATTTTTTTTTCCTTTGTAATAAACCTTTCAGAGAATCATATATAATTTTTTCGAAATAAATTAAAAAATCGCGCATTTAAAGGTTAAAACTTGAACTTTGGAATGTTCTAGTACAGGGGAACCGCTGGCCCGTCTACCACCGACATACCACTATTTGTACGCAGAATAGATTTCGTTATTAAATTGAATTTTTTTAAAATTAAATGAGTGCAAAATAAGATCAAAAGTACTGAAATACAGTGTTAAAAATGTTTGATAAATTTGTTTCATTCGGTAAACAAAACATGGAAAGATTTTTAATATGAAGACGACTCCTTATGATAAAATAGAACACGTATATTTGTAATAATATTCAGACGCAGTGTTGGATACTTTAAAAAAAATTCAGATTTCATTAATTTTTGAAATGGTAAATTTTCCTTTTGCTTTCGACTTAATTAACCCATTACCCACTGGTGTTGCGTTCATGCAACGTTCAAAAGAAATGCACATATTTAAGTTATTTACATACCCACCAGTATTTTTGAATTTAAAAATTGGCATTACTTAATCCCTTAACGGTAGCATTGAACTACGGTTTTAAAAATCAAATTGCCTATGGCCACCACTTTTTTGAAAAAAAAGTATTCACCTTATTTAATGACAAGTAAAATAATACCAGAATAAAGTCAATTACACTATTTTATAAAACTGGTGTGAATAAAAAAATCTGAATAAAAGACATAGTCCGTGAATATCACGGGAGCTAAAGACATAAAATTTTAAGATCATATAAAGCGAAAATCATCTTTCAGAGTTTGTGGTGACAATCAACGTTCATCTAAAAAGTTGAAAATTTCAACCTTATAGTTTTGGCGGATAATGTGTTAACATGTCATTAAATAAAGCGAATTTTATCATTTCAAAAATGTGGTGCCAATCAAGAAATCAGAATTAAAAAAACGTTGTCCACTCGCAAGACAGTTGAGACGAATTAAAACGCCACTTTTATTTCTCAGTTAACCCTTACACAGGTGTGGAAATATACTTCCTAATTAATTTTAAATCCCAACAACCGGAATCTAGGCTGAATTTTTGAAAAAAGTATTTTCACAGCTGCCAACTTTTACGCTTTTTTCTTATCACTAAAATTTTACAGTAAATATTGTCTTATTTAATCGTCGAAATCTCACTATTAACCCTCTCGCTGCGTAAGTAATTCTTCGCGATGAGCGTCTTTTACAGAATTTTTAATGTTTTTTCACCGGTTCTTTAAAGCAGACATTTTTGACTATCGTAATAAGGGAAAATGTCTGATTAAATCAGACAAAGTGTTCGCTAAAAAAATAACTGGTGGGAATAACCAAATAGTATTAATTAGACGGAAAAATGCATGCCCAAGAATATCTCGGGTTGCGCAGTGAGAGGGTTAAACAAGGCAAAAATGCTTACTAAATTCTAGTGATAGAAAAAAAGCGTAAAAGTTGGCAGCTATGTATTTTCCTTTTATAATGTACGTGAAGAAAAGCATTTCTTTATTTCAAATCAATTTGTTCGTAGATTCTGGTGGCAGTCAATCTTTTCAACATTTATGCAACAGAAATGACTTGCCGGACATTTTTATGTGACACTCGCAAAGCATAAAAACTAAATATTTTTAAATATAAAAAATATATTCTTTAAATTGTATAGTGTGTGTGTTCAGACAAATAAAACCTTCTTTGATATAACAAAATTTTAAAGTAAATGTAAGGGTCAATTGGAGCGAAAGCCATATCGATTGCCAATTTGTTTAGATACTGTAAGCAGAGTCGCAGAACTACCCCTATTTTTGTACAAAAATGCGCCTTATTTAATGACAGAATATTTGTGAATTATTTAGGCGAAGATTTTATTCAAAATATTAGTGACAAACCTTTTTCAGGCAAAAAAGTTTCCACAGCAATGCTGAATCTAATCCCGCAAACGTATCGGGAGTGGTGAAAAACAAAATAAGAGAACGGTGGAGTGTACCTTTTTAAAGTTAAAGAATACTTAATTAGAGGAAAAGAAACATAAATTAACAATGGATTTAAGAATAAAGTGAAGGATACATATTGTTTATTGTATTCCAGCTGCGAGTGAAGTAACTCAGGATATTGTCACAAGATGGAGGCTGTTTTTTTTTTAAATAGGACCAACCGTTTCTGACCACCACCGGGGCAAACTTCCACCAGTAAATCCCAATGGAAAATTTTGCCTTATTTAAGCGCCTTATTCATGGAAAATTTGTCTCACAATTATGATAAAAATTTCCATTTCTTTTTACTGGTGGCACTTCGCCGAGGTATTATATCTTTGTCACTGACAATGACAAGCGGTTGTCTGGGTTGTCACAATATAGCGGAAACGCAGAGCCTGACAGACGCCGAAATAAACTTCCACTAGTGAAAATGAATGTATGTTTTTGCCATTATTTAAGACTGAAATTTTGCATTAATAAGCCGTTTAAATAAGAAGAAAATTTCTATTTAAATTTACTGGTGGAAGTTTCTCCCGGGCGGTAATCTACCTCTACGATAGCGGTTACTGTTGAAGCTTTACAACATTAAGGGTATGTCATAATCTCTTTATTAACCTTTTGATTACGGGCTAGGACTGGCGACTATTTTTAAATTCACTTGCGCCACAATTTACAATAAAGGTCGTTATCCAAACTTCTCTTGAATGTATCCTAGTATAAGTGTATGATAGAGATTATTTTTCAAAAAGCGTTGTAAATAGAACAAAGAAATAGTCCCTGGGAGGACGTATCGTTGGTACCATGTCAAACTATCCAATGTGAAAACAGTGGTCTATTTTTTTTTTTTTTTTTTTTAATTCAGATTTCTTTATTGGCACCGTTTTTCTGAAATGGTAAAGTTCCCCTTGTT
Organism: Maratus speciosus; assembly: GCA_963932465.1. Classification (NCBI taxonomy): domain Eukaryota; kingdom Metazoa; phylum Arthropoda; class Arachnida; order Araneae; family Salticidae; genus Maratus; species Maratus speciosus. The sequence continues at coordinate 434,610,016 of OZ010787.1, forward strand.
TTTTCTTTAATTAATATGTCATTAAACAAGGTCAAATAAGGCGAATTTTACCGTTTCATAAGAGTGGTGACAATCAAGATATATGAATTTTAAAAAAGTAGCCCATTGTTTTTACATTGGATATTTTGACATGATACCGACGATATGTCGCAAGCCCTTAATCAAAGGGTTTATATTTCTATGGTTAATCCTTGACAAATGAATTTGCTTTCATTTACATATATCTCCAAGTAAGTGCCAGGTGTATCTTACTTTTTAAATCACACGCTCACACGGAAAAAAATCCGTGAATAGAGAGAATTTTTCCATTAATTATATTTCGTTAAAACTCAAAAATTCCAACTTTATTTTGCCCATTTTCTCCTAATATTGAAAAATTTCCTCCATGGAACGTAAAAAAGCCTCTGAAATCTTTCAGTCTAAAGGAGCATTTTCGTCAAATCACAGAGGTATTCCGAGGACTGCGCGGCGTAGTACTTTTTCATATTAAAAATGAAATTATTACCTATATCCCTCATCCCCCACTCTCCCCCCACAAAAAACACTAAAATTTACGAACTTAAGTTCAAATATTCTTAAAATTCTCCTGTCAAAGTCGTAAATTTCTTCAAATAACAGACAAATCTCTTCCAACTGCAGGGTGTTCCGGCACTTGCTGCCTATAATTTTTTGCGTTTTTTGAGGAATGCATTTTTTTTTCTTTTTTGAGAGTGTATAATTGATACTATATTTAACACTTGGGATCTGGCACTTTCCATCTTTAGATGGAAAGTGTTAATTGTGAAAGTGTTAAAAGTGATAATTGAGGAGCAGTGTCGTAAATAAACAATTTATTTTTATGGTATTTTTTAATATCTATAAAATAATCCATTCCATTTTGACCTCATCTCAATTCAATTTAAATAAATAATTCTTTATTTTCTAAAATTTAAAAGATATTGAACTCTGTATTTCATTAAAAAAAAAGTATTTAAATGAATATACAAAAATCTCATTATATCATCTTTTATTGAGATAAGGAAGATTTATCAATAGAATAACTTTCCTTTTATTCAGTCATGCAAGATAACGTAATAGCAATAATAAACATAAAAACATAACTGCGAACTTTTATGCATTTTTCTTACCATGAAAATGTAGTAGTAAATTTTGCCTCGGAATATAAATCCCTTTAGCTTTAGTGGCATTATAAAAGTCTAAAAGTTGGCATATATGTAAAAATGAGTCATTTATAAAACCCAACTGTGTCTTGTCCATTGTAATGAACCATTCAGATGGATGTAATTTGTAATAATTTCCTTCAAAAAATTTATCTTAAAATCGAATCAATTTTAGTTCATCATATTTAACCCTTAATTGCATAGTGATGTAAATTTCCATCACCTTTTTATTTAATTTTTAATACATAAATTAAGTTCTTGCAACCACTATATTTATATAGAAATATTAATCCTCTAAAAATTACAAAAATATGCTACTAAATAAAGTTAAAAATCTATCTTAATCTATCTTATCTATCTTTTTGGTGTCTAATCCTTAATATAAAAATAAAAACACAATTCTAAAAGAATAATTCATCCAATTAAGGGTTAATTGCATTTCAATATAATATTGAAATCTCAGAAATTTTTAGAAATACGGAAAAATCCTTCCAAATTCTAATCTATGAGTTGCTAGAAAATTTTAATTAGATGTGTATTTATTTAAATATCGCTTGGAAAAGTTTCAGCTATCATAATAAATGGAAGATATAATTTATTTTCTGTACAATGCAAAAGAAAATAATAGTAAGTTTTATTAAGAAGAAGAAGAGATATTTAGTGTTTAAAAATATTATTTTTTAAGAAGTAACAGGAAAAGAATATTAAAATTAATTTTCGTAAGAAATATACAATACATGTTCTATTTTTCATATATTTCTTGTTCAAGTAAATTTAACGTATGAAAATTTAGATATATTTTTTGAAGTTCGTGCATGAAATTAACGAAATTTTTTTAAGTGTGTTACATTTTTATTCCCTCTACTAAACTGATTAGTTTGTACAGGGTATCCCCTCTCAACGGTGTCTAATGGGTAATTTCTAAACCGTTAGTCATAGACATGCAGAGTGTCCACGTATAACCTAACCTATCTTTATTTTCGCAACCATTGGTCCTAGATGCACACTTCCAATTACAAAATTGGTTTAAATAAGGTATAGAATTATTTTTAAAGCGATTTGGATCAAGAAAAATATTTATTAAAAAATTACGAAATTTAAAATTTTATACGGTCCCCCGGTTCTATAAGTGATACTTAGTAAAAATTTATTGTGTCACTAACAAGTAAGACAAAAAAGTCCCATTCATCTAACGTTAAAATTGACCGAGTTATGAAACTTTGAAATATATGAATTATATCACTTTTTTTGCAACTCAAAACAGATGATTTCTGCTATGCTTTCAGGGGTCGTATATAAAGTACTTAAACTTACTTCAAGATATCTGCGCTTTGAAAGAAATCGTGCATCTATAACGATTCAGTTAACTTTTATTAGTTAAGTTTCAGATTAGTTAAAATAATTGTATTTTATCATATGCTTTATTTTGTAAGTATTTGAGGCTATGATTTCTTTTAACAAAAATTATGTTATTTTCAAATGGTTTAATTTAACTTGCAACGATCGTCTTTCCAGTTTAAAATTTGTACTCGAACTTTAACTCACTTTCAAATATCCGATCGAAGTTAAATTTTACATACTGACTCAAATCCGATGACAATGTAACATTATTATGATTTTCGACGCTTACCATGTTATACATACTTATATTATAGGATAATACAAAAAAAAAATGGATAGATTACCGCCAACAAGTTTAAGAAAGAGTTTTAGATTAGATAACATAAACCTGCGATGGTTGTGTTTTTAACTTTTATAATTACGTTTTATGTATTTTTTAACGCTGAATAAAAATAGTACCTTCACTTTTAACCATCATGTCAGGATTTTTCACAAATCGTAAATTTCAAGGTTAAAAAATAGCGGAAAATCTGATACTAATAAAAAAGATGTAAGACTTTTTTATTCAGTTTAATTTTAATTATTTCAATAATTTATTCATTTTTTTGGCTTATACCGGGTTTCTTACAGCTAAACAGCTTAGGGGTCCGATGAGGTTGGAAGGGGAGAAGGATCAATTTTAACTTTGAGCTTTTTAAGTTTGATATATGCTTTTTGAGAAAAATTCTGACGTGATGGTTTAAAATAAAGGTCGTTTTCGGATTCAGCGCTAAAAAATACATAAGTATCAATTTTCAAAGAATAAAAAACATGGCACAACCCAAAATTTGAAAGACAATGTAATCTAACAGCATTTTAAAATATGTATCATTTTATAAAGATTTGTGGCTGTTTTTCATCCTTTTATTTAACAAAAATTGTATTATTTGTATCCTCTTATATGTTCAGTACAAATTAAATATTTTGCAGTAGTATGTCAGAATTATTAAAGATTTCAAATTTGTATTGCAATGCTAATTTTACTCTCAACCAGTTCTTTAATATATCTCGCGAAGTTATATTTCTACTAAATTTGTGAATGACCCCTAATTTGCAGCAAAAAATATGCTCCAACTTTAAACAGCTATTACTCAGTCAATTTTAATCGCAGAAAAACGGGACTTTTTTTGCCTTAATTATCAGTTTAGCAGAAAATTTTTACTAAATATATCTTGGTGGACCGTGGGACCGTATAAAAATTTAATTTCTGTAATTCCTCACTAAATTGTTTTTTCGCTTGAAACTTTTTTTTATCTTAACTCTGCACCTAATTTTGACCACTTTTGTAATTGGAAGTATGCATCTAGGACCAACGATTGCAAAAATAAAGGTCGGTCAGGTTATACGTGGACACATTGTATAGTTCCAATTGAAAAAAATGTTTTAAATGAGGTAAAGAAATATATTTAAAGCGATTTGTGTCAAAAAAAACATTTATAAAAAAATTACAAAATTTAAATTTTTATACCGTTCCCCGGTCCTATAAGGGATATTTAGTAAAAATATCTTATTGCACTAACAAGTAAGACAAAAAAAGTCCCATTCCTCTGCGATTAAATCTGACTGAATAATAAATGTTTAAAGTTGGAGTATTTTTTTGCTGCAAAATAGGAGTTTTAGTTAATTAATTATTTGTATTTCTCCGATACAGTTGTACTTCCTATGAATTTGTAGTCTGTTTATTTTGGCTAATAAAATCAATAAAAAATAATCAAATATAAAAAATGTTACATTCATTGTTTTCAGTGTGATGACAAAAAATATATCCATGCAGAGATATCGAAGCATAGTTTGGAAGTATTATTTGACATTTTGTAAATGTAAATTTTTGTTACATTTTTGTCGATAAATTTTTATCGATTTTTCTTTTAATATTTTAAAACTAAACAAAAAAAAAACTAAACTATTTTACTGCTTCAAATATAAACCTCATAATGTATCTATATTTTCAATAAAAATCACATTTAAAATAATTAAGCTTACTTTAAAAGAAATGAAGAAAAAATTACATTCCCTCTCTTTAAATAAATTTGCAGGTAAGATAATATTAACCCTCTACTTTCTAAACGATGAGGTTCCATCACATGCTTGCCGGAAACCGACCGTTTATAATGACGGGTAAAATAAACGTAACAGTTTTATCGCTGCCGAACAGTACACGGTTTCATGATAGCTGCCGCAATTAGCGACGCGTCACTTACGGTACTATAGTGTTCGGCTACAAATGGCCTTAACCGTTGCCACCGAAACACTCAAGGCCTGAGGACACGATTTGTGACGTCATCACTAATCGACCGACTGCTCACTAGTATTAGAATTCACACCAGAAAATTTTAAATAGCAATTTTCTTTTATTATATTTGTGGAATGACTATTTAAACATACTGGTGAGAATTTGGACTATCCCAATAAAAGATCGACCAGATGCGGCAACACTGAGGCATTCCGCATCTGGCTGAATTTTTATTTAAGGATTCCGAATTCTCACCAGTAAGTTTAAATAGTTATTATTGTAATATAGGATGATAGCTATTCCACAAATAAAATAAAATAAAATTGTTATTAAAGATTTTCCGTTGTGAATTCCAACACTAGTGAGAAGTCGGTCGATTAGTGAAGACGTCACATCTCGTGTCCTCAGGCCTTGAGTGTTTCGGTGGCAACGCCTTAACTCACCATGGCTGCGACGAACACGTTATGCGGCCATAAATCGTGCGTTTGTTGGGATATTTTGTATTTTGAGAGGCATTATTAACCCCTTGAGGGGCAAGCAATTACGTTTGTGAAATGCTGAATTCCCACCGGTATCTTTGAAAAATTCTCTTTTAAAACAAGTAAAAGCAATTTTACGGCTTTTTTCCACCACAATTGGAAAAGTAAAATTTAATAAAATTTTTCTGGTCTAAAACTTCATTAATCGTAGGTGGTATATAATATATACCGGTGCCCCTCAAGGGGTTAATCCATTAACTGCCGAAGCTGTAAGATATGCGTCTTCAATTTTTTTACGTTTGCCACCACAAATATTAAAAGATAATCTTCGCTTTATTTAATATTAAAACTTTTTGTAATTAATCAAGGCAATTTTTAAAATTAAAAATAATCGCAGAAATCTTAAATGGTACCTTGATAGTTAAATTAAATTTATTTTTGACGTTGCGAAAACGCACCATTAGCAGGTAATGCGTTAAACATGGAATTACAAGCTGGGTTAGCACTATATCAATGTAAATATATATTCTCTAATGTACAACCATTTTGCCTTAAAATCATTTGTTACTACAATAATCGAAAGGTAATATCCGATTTATTTAATAGAAAAGTTTCTGTTACTTAATAAGGCAAATTATTCTATGTAAAAAATAGTGGTATCTTTGTGGACCGCGGATCAGCACTTGTGTACTCCTACTACACTGAATTGAGACTGAAGCTCATGGAAATGTGAATAAAGGGGGATTGAAATATAATGGAGTTATGAATAAAGAGGAGGAGACATACAGTGTGTTGTCTAGTAGTTGCGAGGGAAGCAACTGAGAAGGTTGTCACAAGATGGTTGCTACTTTTTTTAAAAACCAAGTCCACAGTTTTTGATTGCCGACGGTGAAAACTTGTACAGAAAAGTTCGCCCTATTCAAGCACCTTATTCATAGAATATTTCTCTCACAAACATGGTAAAAGATTTCCATTACTTTTTACTGGTGTCAGTTTGACAGGTATTATAAGCTTTTCACTGATACTGACAGGAGGATGTCTTGGTTGTTACAATATGGCGCAACTGCTACTGCTGAAGTAACTTCTACCAGTAAAAATCAATATCAGTTTTTTCCATTATTTTTGGCTGCAAATTTCCATTAATAAGGCGTTTGACTAAAGATAAAATTTCTGCTTAAATTTACTGGCGGAAAATTTCCCTGGCGGTAATGAATCCCTGCGAAAGTGGTTATAGCTGAAGCTTCACTATTTTAAGGATGGAACTATGAATAAAGATGAGGAGACATATAGTGTGTTGTGTTCCTTCATAGCTCTCATTGGTGAAGCATCGGAAAAATTATGCTCTAGTAGTTGCGAGTGAAGTAACTGAGGAAGTTGTCACAAGATGGCTGCTATTATTTTAATCAGATCCATAGTTTTTGATTTTCGCCGGTGAAAATTGCCGCCAGTAAAATTGTATAGAAAAGTTTGTGTTATTTAAGCGCCTTATTCATAGAAAATTTCTCTCACAAATATGGTAAAAGATTTCTACTTCTTTTTACTGGTTTCAGTTTGCCACTTATTGTAATCTTTTCACTCACAATGACAGGAGGTTGTCTTGGTTGTCACAATATGGCGTAACTACTACCGCTGAAGTAAACTTCTACCAGTAAAAATGAATATCAGTTTTGCGATTATTTTAGACTGAAATTTTCAATTAAGAAGGCGATTGACAAAAAAGAAAAATTCTATTTAAATTTATTGGTGGTAGTTTTCCCCGGCTGTAATGAATCCCTTCTAAAGCGGTTACAGTTGAAGCTTTACTATTTTAAGGTTATGTTGTTTCGTGTTTCTTAATACAGTTTGAACCAAAAGTCTTGCCCTGATTATAATAATTCATTGCAAATTAACCATTTGTATGACAATGTAACTTGTTACATCATTGGATAGGTCAGTTTTAGCAGTTTTTTTGTGCAATAGAACGAAACATTTCCGGATAAGTGGATTGGAAGGGATGGACCCTGGCCTCCGCGCTCTCCAGATATTAATACTCTGGATTTTTTTTTTTTTTTGGGGGGGGGGGTATATCAAGGACCATACTTTTTGCCACACCAATTGCTGACGTCGAAGAACTGAAGACTAGGATACAAGCTGCTTTGCGTACTGTAACAGAAGACATGTTAAAGACCACTTGGCGGGAACTAGAATACGGTTTAGACATTCTCCAAGCTACCAAGGGGGTACATGTTGAAATTTACTGAGGTACGTGGTTTTATAAAAAAAAAATTATAACAGTACAATGTATCGAAACGAACATATGTCTAATTATAATAGTTTGAGAATAATAAATATTTATAATCAGAGCAAGACTTTTGGTTCTCCTATAGTTCCATGATTTTAAGGATATGTCGGTTCCGCTTTCTTCATAGTTCCATGTGAAATATCTTCAAAATGGTGAAACTTCAACTGCAACCCGTGTCCTGGTGGCTCATTGCCTCCGGGGCAAATTTCTGCCAGTAAATTTTAATCGGCAATTTCTCCTTATTTAAAAGCCTTACAAAATGCAGAATTTCAGTCATAATTATGGCCAAACACAGATATTTATTCTTGCTGGTGGAAGTCTAATTCTGCGGTAGTTATTCCGTGAGTTTCCACCATATTGTGACAACCTAAACAATCTCCTATCAGCGCCAGTGAAAGAGATTATAATACCCGGGTCAACTTCCACCAGTAAGAATAAATATAATATTTTCCCACATTCGTGAGAAAAAAATTTCCACGGATATGCCGCTAAAATAAGGCAAATGTTTCGAGTCAAAATTTATTGGTGGATGTTTGCTTCAGGAGTAACCAGAAGCTGTTGATCGAATGCAAAAATTCATATTTGCCGCCATCTTGTGACAACCTCCTCAGCTACTTCACTTGTAACCGGTAGACTCTACACTATATCTCTCCTCCTCTTTATTAATAATTTGATTCTGAACACAAATCTAATACTGGTTTCTTAGGATAAATAAAGACGCAATGTTAAAAGATGCGAAAATTATTCATTGTCACATTTTTGTCAAAATTGTTTTCACTTTATGAGTGAGTGTGCTATGAGATAATCCATCATATGTTATATGTAAGATTCTAATTATTCTTGGAGATTTGATAATTTAAATAGTAATAATAATTTTTAATATTTAATAATTAAACTTTACAAAAGTTTTTTGAGAGTGTATAGTAAGACCTGTTAACATTTTGAACACAGGCGACGAACAAATCAAATAAACAAGGAAAAGCTTTCACTTCAGTTTTCTCGAAATTTTATTTTTATTACGTAGCATCTTTTTCCATCCGTGTCTTCAAATAACTCTAATGTTTTTCTGTTTATAGGATTTATGAAGAAACTAGTGAGTTGCAAAACAATGAAACGTATAAAAATTTAATTATAAATATTGTTTTTATGAAGATTATTTCCTTTGAGGGAAAAAAAATGTAGAAAATCTTTGAAAAGAAAATAATATTTCAAATTTAACAGAAAAATAAGTACAGCTAATATTTGTAAAAGTCTAACATATTTATACACATAAAAAGTTGTGCTACATAAAAAATCTATATTTCATATCTAATGAATTTATGACGAAAAATGCTATGATAACATGAAACGAATCAGCAGAATAGAAGCACCTTCCTTTTGTACATTATTTATTTCTGTTATAATGATAAAGCATTGCTTTAAAAAATACACGCACATTATGAAAGTGGGAAACTATATTTGTGTTGAAAGCAAGTAGACATTTCCATTTATTAAAAGTACTCAAGATAGAATTATTTTATCTTTGTTTCTACTGAAATGATAATATTTGTCTTAACCCTTAAATGCGCGATTTTTTTTCGAAAAAAAATATATATATGATTCTCTGAAAGGTTTATTGCACAGGAAAAATAATGAAAAAAATCAGAGATACATTTTTCATATAATACGTCAATCTTGCAGATCTGGAATACAAATAAAAACTACTGTCGTGTTGTTTTTTTTATGCTAAAATATTGCAAATTAGTAAATATTTTAATAAGTATGTCTCCAATTATCTTATTTTATATAATTATTTATTTTATAAAACTTAAATTTTAGTTCTTTAATCCCCATGATAGAATACGTTCTAGAAATTACATAGTTCAGAGAATCTGACTTTAAACCAGAAAGTTTCAATAGTTAATTTCACTTTATTTAAATACGGAATGTCTGTTATTAATTAACTCAAATATTGCTATTTTAATTTTCTGGTGCGAATTAGGTATATACGAATAAAAAAATCTATTAAATTCAAAACACTGTTGTTGCATATGTGCAACATTTTTTACATTAAGATGATAACAATAAGAGAGAGAGAAATTCAAAAACTTTCACAGATTAATTTACAATTAAGAGACTACTTCAGTCAGGTGACGCAATTTGCATATCAATGTTAAACAAATGGAAGTCTTCTTTAAAAATTTTTCATTGAAATTTAAAGATTTTTAACCCCTTAACGCTCGAATTAAATTACGGTTTAAAAATTCAAATTCCTTATAGGCACCTCTTTTATGAAAAAGAAATATTCACCTTATTTAATGACAGGTAAAACGGTACTAAAATATAGCCAATTTTACTATTTTATAAAACTGGTGGGAATTAAACAGGCTGAGTAAAGATACAGCCCGTGAATATGACGGAAGCGAGAATTACGGGGTTAAATGATTTTGTTTGCATAGGATATCTGAGGTCGATGCCTAACATTGCAGTTTAGTACTTTTCTGATTTTGGTTACAATTTCACTAGTAAATTTGAATAAGCATTTTTGCCTTATTACTGTAGAATTTCATTCATAATTATGAACAAAAATAGATATTTATTTATATTGTTGGAAGTTTACTTCGGCGGTAGTTGGAGGTTTCCTCGTCGGTAATCAGAAACTGTTGATCTGATGTAAAATATCAACCACCCCCTTGTGACATCCTCCTCAGTTACTTGACTCACAACTGGTACAGTGTTGCCAGTGGGGTACTTTTTTAAAATTCAGATTTCTTGATTCCCACCACTTTTTTGAAACGGTAAAATAACCTTTGTTTTCGCCTCAATTAATATGTCATTAAATAAGGTGCATTTTACCGTTTCAAAAAAGTGGTGTCAATCAAGAATCTGAATTTAAAAAAAGTAGCCCATCTGGCAACACTGAACTGATAGACTATACACTATATACCCCCTCCTCTTTATTAGCCACTACAAAACCAGCTATAGTTGAAGCTTCACCATTTTGTGGCTATGTTAGTTTCTCTTTATTCATAGTTCCATTACGAATCCATTGGAGTAAAGTGTTTCCTAAGAAAGTTAAACATATCTCTAAATCGTCACACGAATTTGAAGATGAATCTAGAATGAGTTATTATGAATATTATGAAGTTAAGAAAACGAAACAGAAGTTTTCTAAAAGGAAGAAAGTAACTGAACAATATAAACTCTTTTTTTTTTAAATAAAAGTAAACATGAATCAAATTCTGAAGAAGACACCAATAATTACGAAAACGAAAATTTGACGTGTATGGTATCTATCCAGACAAATCCTTTGAATCTGAATATTATATAGTATTCCGAAGAAGTAAGAAGACTTTATATGATAGTGATTATGAAATGTGATGAATAAAAAACGAATAAGCAGAAAAGATGTAGAAAAAAGAAAGAAAGAAAAAGAAACATTTTGTGATGATGTTTAATCGCGTTAGAAGCCATCTAGGCGGATGTGCTTTTTGAAAGACGAACTTCTTTGTTTTAAAACTTGACTTTCAGACAAACATTTGTGTTTCAGAAGCTGAACTTTTTAATTCTTCATGACACATTAGTTTAAACAGTTAAATATGTTTTTTTATAAGAACTTTGGATGCTGCTCTCTATTTTATTTTTTCAGGTGTTCCAGTTGCTCCCACCGGTGAAAAGTTCAATCACAGGCTGAGGCAAGCGAGAGGCTACTCGCCTATCAGATGTGGCCGCGTCATAATTATATCACGATCTGCATCACAGAATGTACGAAGCTTTTCGAGAAGAGAATTCGCACAGAGTGTTAGGATATGGAAATGGAGTCGGAAGGTTGTCCGGTTGAACGACGTTTTATCTGTTATTTTAATATTCGACAAACTGGTGCACGACGCATACATACGTTGTTATGATTCTTTTTTGAGACCCCAGCATTATTCTGTATATAGCTCTCCTGTAAATAATTCAGCGTGTGCATATTATTTTCTTTAATATAACATTTTAACAACTGAAAGAAAGTGTCTGTGATTTTTGTCTAACGAATGAACATTATTCTATATATATGGTTATTGATATTGAAGCCATCACATTTTCACTACAATTGCTTGATTATATCGTCACAATATATATCTTTTATACTCTGTCACATTTCCTTTGTGACATTCTCAAATAAAAACTTCACAAAATGGTTTGAAAATGGTTTAAGTCAGGGGTGTAAAAATCTAGGCGCTAGCGGACAGTCTCTCTCACCACGAAATTTTATTCGTTATTTTTCGCCTAATATTTCGTTAATTATTTTTTTTTTAAAGAATACTAATAAAATTTAAGCGAAGAAAACTAATAAAGTTTTGTGGTGAGAGACTGCCCGCTGGCGCCTAGATTTTTATATCCCTGATTTAAGCATCAATTAAGAGCTTACACTAGTCATGCGAAAACACACGCAAGCAAATGTTAAGTCTATGGAAAAGTTATTTTAAAATTTATAGCTTGCATTTTAATATTTTTAACCCTTTCAGGGGTAAGCAATTGTGTTTCTGTAATGCCAAACTTACATCGGAATTTACGAAAGAAATTTCAAAAGAAAGTTCAAAATAAGAAAAGGATATTTTTCAACGTTTTTCCTTCAAAGTTAAGAAAGTAAAATTTACCTAAATGTTTCTAGTGCGAATCATAATTTAAATTAGGAGGGATATAATATATCCCACTGCCCCTTAAGTGGTTTTAAAGGATTTCTTCGGCATGGGATAGCTGAGGTCGCTTTCAAATGCTGTGCGTTTGAACCTTTTCGATTTGGGACTCAATTTTTATATATGCGGACACATTCCCTTTTAGAATCGGTTGGAACGCGTATGAAAGTAAAACTATCTCCGTTATAAAAAACTAACAAAAATCGAAAAATTAAAAACGCACAGCACGACCTTAGCTATCCTATGTAAAAAAAAAAATCATATCATTTAAAAATATTTAAATACAAACGAGAAATCTGTAAAGATTTATCAAAAAGGTTTAACATAGCATTCGAGTTTCTTTGTCTCACTAGGGAAATACTTACTCCGTCGGCCGATTTTTTGGAAGATCTATGCAATTCTTGCGACACTGGTCTATAACATATTCGTCAAATGGGAGCTGAATCGGAAATACCATTTAACCCTTTCCGGCACGGGCAATTTTTGTTGTAAAATGATGAAATGATTGACTGACACCGGAATTTTAAAACGACATTTTTAGAAATTAAAAACATGTTACTTTAACTATTCATTGTAAAATCAAAATTTTACTAAAATATTCTTGGCACCATTCGTAAAGTTTGGAATTAAAATTAGGTATCCCGACCCGGGCACACTGTGCCGTAAAGGGTTAATAGTTATCATCTTTACACACACACACAAATCGTGATTACTATAACTTTCTTACAATATGTGTTCGGGAAGTAATAACAAAAAAAGGGGAAACTGGAAATGTCTGATGATACAGGAGGTTTTATCCACGACCTTTATTTTTTTTTATTGGGGTGACCTCCTTTTTTTCGGCTGAAAAAAATCCATTTTTTTTTTTTTACATTTTTCTATTCCCTATAGTCTGTAGATTATCCCTGTAAAGTGATTTGGCCGAATTCGAAGTTTTTTCGTAGTTATGTAGTCCTTTAGCGCAACGCGTTCGTAGGCTTCAGTGTTTTGGAGCGCTATAAACGCATTTTACGCAAAATCACTTTTAACAAACCGGGCGAGATCAAAACAGAAGAACAATTAAACCGATCTTGTTAAAATTTGTTAATTAAAACTAATATAATTTATTGGACCGCCGCGGCGAGCGGCCCATCTTCGTCCGCAGCCCTTTATTCTTCCACTCTAGTCCGACTCTTTTGCGGAAGCAAGATTCGTAGGTCCCGAGCCACGTCCCAAGTGAAAGACTCTCTAGCGAAATCCAGGTTGAAAAAAAAAAATACTTTCAGCCATTTTTATGAAAAACAAATTTTTTCAGAAGCACGCCAAAGTGCAAAAAAAAAGGGGGGTCAGAAATAGATATATATTTTGAAATGGTTTCCATTCTTTTGATTTCCACATTTTTGACCTCACAGTGCTTGAAGTTCTAGACAATATCATCTATTTTCATAATCCTTAAGGAAAATTGATTGCAAACGACTCTGGCGATCTATCGGATCCATCTCGATTGAAACTGCAAAGCGCCAGTAGTGCCAGTGGGCTACTATTTTTAAATTCAGAATTCTTGATTAGCACAACTTTTTTGAAATTGTAAAATTTGCCTTATTTAATGACATATTAATTAAGGCTAAAACAAGGGTAATTTTATCATTTAAAAAGAGTGGTGCCAATCAATAAATCTGAATTAAAAAAAAGTAACCCGCTGGCAACACTGCACGGCGCACACGCTAAGATATCCACCTATGGAACTCGAGCCACATAATCAATTTTTTATAAAATAAATTTAAAATTTTTGCCAAATGATAACAATCACCATACAAAACCCAAGAACTAAAATATTCATTCCTATTCCGGGGAGAAAATGCTAAAAATCACCCATTTTTGGCCTTCTTGAGTCAAATCCCCGTTGAGAAAAGTTCGCTGATAAGCAACAGATGGAGGCATACTGCAAATATTTCTAGTAGTTAATTTTGAGAACATCTGTAGTTATAATAAAAAAAATAAAGTGGAATTTTGCATTTTCCCTCCAAACTAGTAGTAGGTTTGTGGGGCTCCCACTCTGTCCGTTTTCTGAACAGCACTTTTTTTTAATTGAAACATCTTCATCAATTTCGTAGAAACCTACCAGGAAGGGCCTTTTTCATGCAATTTCTGCAAGAACCTACCACGAACTTTTTTCTTAATCCCTTCAGGGCGGTAGTAAATCAAACCCCTAACCGTACCAGACATTTGGTATGAAAATTTTCCTTTTATTAAGTATGTGAAAAAAAGCTCTTACTTATTTTCAAATAAATTTGTTTGTAAATTCTGGTACCATTCTATCATTTCAGCATTTTACGATTAGAAGTACTTTGCCTCTGAAAGGTTAAGACAAAATCATCTTCATTAACGCCTTGAAAGGCGGTGATGTCGCTATCGCATCACCTAATTTAAATCCCTAAATACCACATTGGCACCCGAATTTTTTAATGAAAATTTCCCTTTTATTAAGTACACGAAAATATACTTTTACTTGTTTAAAAATAAATTTACTGCAAATACTGGTGTCAGTCAATTATTTCAACATTTTACGAATACAAGTACATTGCCCCTGAAAGTGTTAACCCTCTCGCTTCGCAGCCTGAGTTTTTCTCGGGGATGCATTTTTCCGTCTAATTAATTCTCCTTGATTATTCCCACCAGTTATTTTAATTTGTAAATTTAACCTTATTTAATCGGAGCGGTTAAATAAGGTATTCCCGATTAAATTAGACAAAAAATTTTGTTTTCAAAAACCGGTGACAAATGAAGCTATTTGAATTATTTTGAAGCTATTTTAATAAAACAATTACGCAGCGAGAGGGTTAATTGGTGTCATTTTTCTGCTCTTCTCGTAGAAAAAGTTGCAAATTCGGGACACTCACTGGTCTGTTTTTTGAAAACCAGTATTTTTTAAGGTGGAATCCTAGGGGCGATTTTCCTTAGAAAGTAAGTCTATTTTTTAAAAAAAGACGAATATTTTTATATGATTGCAACGTGAAACAGGGCTGGGTTTGGGGGACGATATGTTTCCGACGACTACGCAGTTTTTGTGCTAAAATATTGATATTTAGCTGTAAAAATCACTGTTTTACTTGTAACTATTTATTTTTTTCACATCGAAATCATGAGTAAAATTTTTCGATTTTCAAACTGATTACTTCACCCTTAAATCTGACAATACCTAAACCAAATCCATACTCGATCATTAGCTAAAAGGATAGTATACAGTAGGGGTGCACAGCCTTTTTCAGAGAAGGGCCACTTACAAAAATTTCTGCGTTGTCGAGGGCCACACCAATAACACGGAGATAATTCTGTTTCGGGGAGGTGATCTGTGGCCTATAATGAGATACAAAATATGGTTTCAGAGGGGGGGGGGTGAATTTTATCTCTTTAGGTTCCCCTTCCCAGTCATAATGTGCACTCCAGT
The DNA here is from genome assembly GCA_963932465.1 of Maratus speciosus. Taxonomy (NCBI): domain Eukaryota; kingdom Metazoa; phylum Arthropoda; class Arachnida; order Araneae; family Salticidae; genus Maratus; species Maratus speciosus. The sequence goes on from OZ010787.1 coordinate 434,625,637, forward strand.
TGGCAAGGATACATCAACAGTTTACGTTTGTATATATAACAGAGATATAGCAAGGATTATTGAGAAGGAGTTATAATATCCCTTGACTTTATTCCGGGGAGTAAATTTTGTTTCATTAAAAGTGCTAAAAAACAAACACAGTCATGAAAGTGACTACAGCCGAAAACAAATATGAACTTTATGAACGAAGCGGGGTGGAGGAGACGATCAACGAAATTTGCAATTTTTCTACGCTTGATCAACGAAATTCGCGATTTTTCAGCGTCCGATTAACGAAATTTGCTATTTTTTGGAGCCTGGTCAACAAAACTCACGATTTTCCCGTGCCCTATCAATGAAATTTGCGATTTTTCCGCCCCTGATCGTCGAAATTTGCGACTTTTCTGCTTCAGATCAACGAAATTCGCGATTTTTAACTGACTGTGGAAATTTGCAATTTTTCCTGCGGCAAACTGACGAAATTCACGATTTTTTCTCGCGATAAACAGATGAAACGGGCAATTTTTTCGCGCAATAAATCCGCATCCGGTCAACGAAATTTTCAATTTTTCCGCGCAACATCGAGAAATTTCGCGATTTTCCCGTACCTGACTAACGAAATTTGCGATTTTTCTGCGCCTGATTGACAAAATTCGCGATTTTTTCTTGCCCGACCAACGAAATTCACGATTTTTCCGCGCCCGATAAACGAAATTCCCGCTTCTTATCTACGACTCTGACGAAATTTGTAATTTTTCCAGCGGTGAATTGACGAAGTTTGAGATAAACAGACGAAATACGCCATTTTTCTGCAGCCAATCAACGAAATTTGAGATTTTTCCGCAGCAGATCAACAAAATTTGCAATATTTTCGCGCATCATCAACAAAATTTACTTTTTTCGTGTCCGATCAACGAAATTTGCGATCTTTCGCGTCTGTTCAACAAAACTCGCAATTTTTCCGTACCGGACCAACGAAATTCACGATTTTTCCGAGTTCGAAAACAAAACTCGCAATTTTTCGTGCTCGATCTGCGATGTTAGGAATTTTTTCCGCTCCTCATCTTACAAAATTCGCGATTTTTCCGTGCTTGTTCTACGAAATTTGCGATTTTTCCGCACCTGATCGACAGAATTCGCAATTTTTTATGTCCTATCAACCAAATTCGCATTTTTTTGTGTCCGATCAGCCAAATTCACATTTTTTCCGAGCCTCGTTGGCAAAATTCGCTGTTTTTCTGCACCTGATCAACGAAATTCGTGATTCTTAACTGACTGATGAAATTTTCAAGTTTCCCGCGGCAAATTGACAAAATTCCCTATTTTTTCCTGCGACCTATGGACAAAAATTGCAATTTTTTCTAGTTATAAATTGACAATATTCGCGGGCCACTCGTTAACCCATCGCGGGCCACAGGTTGTGCATCCCTAGTATAAAGTATTAAAATTTCAGTGCTATTGTATAAAATTAAGTATATTTTTTAAATCAAAATATGTGTAATGTTAATCCAGAGGCAAAATGCGCGGTAAAACGAAAAGTGTCTTTGGGAAAATGGTTAATTTTCTTATTTTTTGAAATGGTTTACTGCGTTGTAAAGAGAATTGATTTTTTTTTTTTTCATATTTTGATTTTCGGTGTCCCTGAGTAATATTGAAATATGCAGGAAAAAGGGAGGGAGGGTGAGGGCTCATCCGGTATTTGAAATGTTTTGTAAAAAAAATAGTTCTTATCGCTTTGAAATTTTTAGGAGTTAAAAACAATATTTTTGTAGCCTGTGTGAAACAATCGAGAAAAGAATATTGATATTTAGTGGTACACTGGCTCGTAAAGGGACTTTCTTTTCTATTTGGTCTATTTCAGTAGCTAATAAAATAATCTTTTCAAAAAAAATATTAACCGACTTCAAAAAAGCACAAAAAAGAATTAAATAATTCTTTAAACTTCTCTAATGACGAAACGTTATCCATTAACTGCACATCGGACATCATGTATCGGCATAAAAACGTTACATTTAATATATAGAATTTTATATCTACCAAACATGGATTTTCTAGAGAATATTTTTTACAAAAGATTAATTTACATATTTGTGATTTAATTTACGAATATATACATATAAAAAGTAATCAATTACTTTTTGAAGTTGGTGCCAACCTATCTTAAGTACAGTAAAATTGTGAATATATTGTAGCTATTGCCATGAATAAAGTGATGATGGAAAATATTATACAAAATTTAAAAAAATGCTCTATTACTTCAGCAAATTATTTGTTTAATCTTTATCGATTGTGAACGTTTGGCACCAACTTCAAAAAGTAATTGATAACTTTTTATATGTATATATTCGTAAATTAAATCATAAATATGTAAATTAATCTTTTGTAAAAAATATTTTCTAGAAAATCCATGTTTGGTAGATATTAAATTCTATATATTAAATGTAACGTTTTTATGCCGATACATGATGTCCGATGTGCAGTTAATGGATAACGTTTCGTCATTAGAGAAGTTTAAAGAATTATTTAATTCTTTTTTGTGCTTTTTTGAAGTCGGTTAATATTTTTTTGAAAAGATTATTTTATTTCCTACTTTTTAGTTATTCATACCGTAACACATAATTATCCGGATTTCAACATCTGCTGAATAAGTAAATTATTTGTCAAATAAATTATAATTTACAAAAATTATTTATAAAACAAATAGTTTTTAATAAATTCTTTATAATTTCATTAGAAGTATTGATTTTATTAGCATTTAATACTTATGATATTTTTTAAAACAAGTACATTGTATAGATTGATCACATACACCTGACTTGTGTGCTTGACATAATGAGCCCGCTTATAAGTCATCGTTAATATACAAGGACAAAATAGCGACAGCGATGACAGCGATGACCACCTCGGGAACTCAGCTTTCGCTTTAGAGTGTTAGTGCAAACCCGAGGGGTAGACCACATCCACTCCTCCCGACTCTCAACCAGAGTCTGAGAGGAAGCGTCGGGTCCCTGATCAAGCTGCTGAGATTTATTTCGGTTACTATGAGATTTACAATTACAATCACAATTGGTTACCCAATTTTTCTGGGCGAACCGAAGATTTCACATCGAAATATATGACTGTATGTAGTGATTACATGAGGATCATTTCACCTAATGTGATTGCATAATTGTTTACAATTTTCTTGGATATATATACGTCACAGTACATTTAACACACAATATTTAACATGACAATTAGAAACACATTACAACACAATATCAAACACCTACTATTTACATGACTGTGTGTAGTGATTACATGTGGATCATTTGAATGTGATTGCATAATTATTTACATTTTTCATGGATTTACAGGGATTTCACAGTACATTAAACACACAATATTGAACATCACAATTAGAAACACATTACAACACACCTACTATTTACAATTTGCGCATACAAGAGTTTGGAGAGATGCACAAGATAAAAATTCAAAAGTGATAGAAGTTTCTGGCACCCGCTAATAACCCGCTTCTCCCTCCATGCTACACCCTAGTGATGGAGTCGGACTAGAATGACTCTGGATTTGAAAAGATGTACTCGTTTGTTTCTATAAACCTCATGCATTGTATGATCTTGTTGAGTAGTTGTGGTTTCTCTTTTACATCCCGCCACCAACTTGCTAAATTCATACGTGTATGTTTTTTGAGATGATAATGCGATGTTAATGTACAGTATAATACATAGTGTAACGATGTTGACGGCAAGCCACAAATGCATAGTGGGGAGTCTCTTTTGTTAATTTTGTATAAGTGTTCCTGAAAGGGGCCGTGATTTGTTAAAAATATGTGTAAGTATCTGTTTTTTTACGAAATACTTGAGGTCAACCAATGGCAAGAATTCCTTCGTATATCGGCCTGTGTCTGAATCCGTCCAGCGTTTTTGCCAATTTTTTAACAGATTCTGCTTTGTCTGTGATTTTAGTGAAGAAGCTGGATATGGTAAAAATGTATGTATTAGTGTTTCATCCGTTACTGCCGATTTTGCCAGTTGGTCAGCTGCCTCATTGCCCTCAACACCTGAATGTCCTTTTGTCCAATTGAAGTATATGTCTTTTACTGTTGTTTGTAATTGTTGAAGAATTTTTAGTATTAAATAGTTTGTATTGTCAAAATTGTTTAATGCTTTTAAACTTGATAGGCTATCCGTTATGATTAAGTATTGAGAATGTTTGTCCGACTCTATCCACTCTAATGCTGAAGAGATCGCGAAGAGTTCTGACTGGAAGACGGAGTTATCCTGGGACAGTTTCGCTCTCCAAGTATAGATTTGCTCGTTTTTTTTCGTACACACAAAATGCCGAGGCTGTGCCTTCGAACATTTTGGAACCGTCCGTGTATATTGTAATTTTGCCTACATAGTCGTTTATTTCACAAATTTGTATTTCACTTGTTAGTGGTGATGTTTTGTATTTTGAGCATTTTGGATAGTATAGTGGAGCAAAAGCCTTTTCTGTTGACTTGATGAGACGAATCGTCCCGGAATACTCCGCCTCCGCCTCCAACTGCAAATCCAGTGGAGGGAGACCTGTGAGGACCTGCAGGGCGTTTGTTGACGTATTGCGATATGCTCTCGTTATCAGCAACAAAGCTTTCCTTTGTGCCGAGAGCAAATGTCGACGACCGTGATATTGCGCCATACGCGGAAACCAAACAGCACACGCGTAGGCCAGTTTCCTTTGTAAGATCGCCGAGTACCAAATCTTAAAAAATTCCGGAGGGAGTCGACCTGAGATTGATGAAAATTTATAAAGATTTTGAGTTATTTTTCAGATTTCTACTCTCTTTTGTGCCACATGTGGGAGAAATGTTAATTGTTTATCTAATATTACCCCCAGGTATTTTAGTGTTGTTTCTGATTTTATTGATTTACCTTGAAGTTTAAATGTGGGGCCCCGCTTAAGGTGTTTGGGTTTGCCAAAAGTTAATGATGAGGATTTTTCATGTGAAATTTCTATTTTGTTGGTTTCTGCCCAATTCTGAATAAATTTTAAAGCTTTCTGACCTTTTTGTTCAAGTTGCTGTCTCGACTGTGCCCAGATCAGTAATATCACGTCATCCGTGTATGCCACCAGTTCACAGTCCTGTACATCAAAGGTCCCGAACAGAGTCTCCAACAGAACCAACCAAAGAAAAGGACCCAGACACGATCCCTGCGGGCAACCCTTACTAAAGAATTACAACAAAAATGGTGCCATCCAGTCCACCTGAGCTCGCCTACCCGAAAGGAAGGAAACGACAAGATTAATGAGTTGTTTAGAAATACCTAGTCTTTGCAATGCTAGGATCACCTGGTCCCAAGGGAGGTTGTCAAATGCTCCTCTGAAATCCAGTGACACCAGTGATGTGTATTGTTTATTTTGTTTGGGTTGATCTACTAATGAAATCACTTGCTCCAAAGCCGTTTCATTAGATTTATTTTGCGTGTAGCCGTGTTGCCTACCCGATAGGAAATTCATTTTGTCTAATGCGTGATGTATTCGTCTTAGAATTAATTTCTCTAAGATTTTTCCGAATATTGGTAATAGAGTGATGGGGCGATATGAAGAGCTCTCATTCAAGGGTTTTCCCTCCTTTCTAAAATACACGAGCTCTCCCAATTTCCAGTCATCAGGAAAATAGTTTAACTTTAAAAGACTATTGTACATATCCAACAGAATATTAGGAATTTTTGAAAATATGCACCTGACCATCCTGTGATCAATTTGATCAGGTCCTGGCGCCTTGTTAATATTGAATGAGAAAACAACATTTCGCAACTCTCTTTTCGTGAATTTTGCCTGGTCGTGCGAGTTTAGTCGCTGTGGTAGTTGCTTTGGACTTTCATCGCCAAAAATGTCTCTCGTTAGTTTTAAAAGGTTTGATGACCTGGAAGTGGGTGACAAAGAATCAAATTGGTAACTGATATGTGAGTCCTGAAATCGCTGGAAGGCCAACTTTTTCGTTAAACCAAAAGGATCCGTCTCTCTGCGACACAGGTTTGTCCAAGCTTTTTCCTTCTCCGATAAAATCTGTTTTTGATAAATTGCCCTTTCCCTTTTGTATTGCTGGTTTATATTTGACTCGTAGTTTGAATTTTTTGCTCTTTTTAAAAGAGCTGCTACTTTATTTCTTTGGGCCCTCAATTGTGGAGACCACCAGGAAATTTTAAATTTCTTGAAGGGGGCTTTCTTTTTAAAGGATTTATTGGCTTGTAATAATATTTCTTGTTTAAAAGTTTCGTATTCTTTGTTAAACTGGTCTATAGTTTCTATCTCATTAAAGTTAATCTGTGAGCATTTTCGAGTTAGTTGTTCGGAAAATTGTGTCAGAGGGATTCCCTTTGTTTTGAATCTTCTTCTTGGTAGTTTGGGTATTGTGAAATTTAGCTCTGTTTCTATTGGGTAGTGGTCTCCAAAAAGGGAAGGAATTACTTCCCAGTGTTTTATGTGTGAAAACATAGCCTTCGTGCAGATGGACAGATCTGGCCTCCCCAGGCTCTTCCCCGACTCATACGTTGGTGGGCTGGATGAAGAGTTTAGAATAACTCGTTGATACGCTATGACTCTTTTGATAAGAACTTTTCCCCTGGTGTCTTCACTCCTATAGCCCCAAAGCTGACTGTGAGCGTTGAAATCACCGAGAACCAACTGCAATGGGCTCTGATTTTTAGAACCCAGCCAGTTCTCAATATCCTCATCAAAGTCAGCACTCGGGGGGCTATACAGGCTGCCAATGCTTAAGGTTAAAGGCTTAAGGTCTAAATTTATAAAAACTGAGTTATAGTGTTTAGATGAGAGACTATGTTTTAAGTTTTGGTCTAAGATTAAAATATGGGCTTTTTTAGAGCTTGAACTGTAGCATGGTGTAGTTCGAGGAAGTGATAGATGTCTATTTTTATAAAGATATGCATCTTGAAGACAAACCAGGGAATAGTCCGAGTCTGAGAGGAATTTCATAAAAGCAGCGGTTTGTGATCTGTTGTTCTGTAAATTTTGTTGAATTAATTTGAATTTTTACCTCTATAAGACAATGACGCTAGCGCTGCTTGTTTCTTTCGCTGATACACGCTGCAGGATGGATCGTAAGATGGATGTTTTTCATATAGTCCAGCTTTCCTATGGTCCCCCTTGTAGTAGTCGAGCACTTTTTTGCAGTTAACACACTCTTCTTTTTCTGAGGCACAATCCTTGATGTTGTGGCCTTTGCCACATTTAGCTCAGGCCTCTGCATTCTGGCAAACTCTTGCTGTATGCCCTATTTCCTGACAGTGATAAAGACCTTTGAATGAAGACATACCGTCTTACCGTGCAAAGGTTAAATCCTATGCACAATTTTCCTGCCATTAGTTTCAGTGCATCTCTCTCCAGTAGCTGCAACACCAAGTGCGAGGTTTCCTCGCCCTCTCTTCCTTTCAATACTCTTATCAGCTTATATTGCACCTTCCTCCTCAGAGCTCTTTCCTAAGCCGGATAGAGTACTTGTTTTTCATATAGCTCTTGTTGCTCTTCTAAGTTGTTCAGTGAACTGTCTGCTTCTCTTTCGACGTTTTTCTGTGTGACTACTGGGGCTTCTGGGGCTCCAAAGACTATCACTCGGGCTGTTTTCGGGTTTGGTTCTTTAATATCCAGTTTTTCCGCCATATCTTCTGTAGTGCAGATTTTATCTTTCACCTGTTCTAGGTCAAATTTGTTTTTACATGTTATTATTATTTTATTTTGTTTAGTTGTTTGGCAGTCTACTGGTGGTAATTCAGCCATATTCATAGAATTGAGAACTTTCTTTATTATTGGCATTTTTGTTTCCTTGTCTTTTGGTGTTAATATTAGTGCCGGTCTTTCTTGTGGGAGCGGTGGAAAATTTGTCATTTCTGCATATGTTGGTCGGTCATTTTCTATTGCTGTTTCTCCCTCTCTATGATTAATTGAGACCTTTCGGTTTTCTGCCTGAAGAGTGGTAACATGTTCGACAAGTCTTTTTTCCATTTGTTCATGGTTCTGTTGTATGATTTTGTTCATATCATTGATCAATTGATCTTCTCTTTCGATTTTATCTTGTATTGTCTGTTTGATTAACTCTTCTTGGAATTTAATTCTTTCGCTGAGTTTCGTTATTAAGTGATCTTTTTCTTCTGTCTGTTGTTTGAGCTGCTTAAAGTTTTTGATTACTGATGACATGGTATTCTTTATCTTTACTTCTTTGTTTGACGCTAACTGCGTTTGTAGTTGGTGCATGAGTTCCAGTACCTGGTTTGCAATTTTCGTCAACGTGTCTCGTTCTTGGTGTTCTTCCTTCTCAGCCTTGTCGTGTTGTCTTACGCTTTCTTTCTCTATTTCCACCGCTTTCTCTTCCAAAAACTTTCGGTATTTTTGTGCATTTTCATTATTTCCTTTGTCGCGTTTCTTTTGATGACAAGGACTTTGACCTTTGAAGGGGGGATGGGGTTTCTAGATAGCACAAGGAAATTTACAACACCAGAGAATTACATCTGTGAGCGCCACAAAGAGTGTGCAACGGAGCCAGCGGGAGTTGAACCCGCAGCCCAACTACGCTCTCAAGCGATTAGTGGTGTAGTGCCTTAACCATTCAGCCACAGTCTACATTCAAGAATTATTTTTTGTAAGACTCCGTTGTCAAGAAGCAAAATACAGACTATGTAGCAATATTTGTATTGACTCTTCAAGTATATTGACCAGGACCCAGACATATTTTTCGCTGTTAGCGAAATGAGATTGACCAATCAGAAGCCTGCTCTTTTGCGAACTTAAAACTTTTATAGAGTGTGTCCTTTTAAATTTCAAAAATTCTTCTATCCAATAAAACAAAATTTTCTGTACTAAAATACTGGTATCCAAAAAGTTGTAGACTTGTCAGGTTTGAAAATGTGGTCCAGGGTCCACCGTGGCTGATTGGTCAAGGCATCACGCCGCTAATCGCTTGAGAGCGTAGTTGGCTGCGGGTTCGAATATTGCTGTCTCCGTTGCATACTCTTTGTGGAGCTCGCGGATGTAATTCTGTCATGCTGTAAATTTCCTTGTGCTATCTCCTTCCTGTATATTGACGATGACTTATAAGCGGGCTTGACGCCAATCACACAGGTCAGATATATGTATTCAATAAACCAATCATGTGGTCCATAATTCTACATTATTTTTTTCCGATAATCTCTATCAATTGTTTCCTCATGTAAGGCGCCTCAATTTGAGAGTGGTGACAAACAGAGTGCTCAGGCTCTGTTTATACATACGTGTTTGGCAAAACACTGCGGCAAAACTAGACATTTTCTATCCCTGAACTTGGCGATACTCGCTTGGACAATTTAACAAGCATTAGTTTGGCAACAATGGAAAGCTCTTCAAGATTCATGGCGAAAGCTTTTATCCACAATCTATCAATCAATTTTTATTTTTTTTTCTTTATGTCACCATTCTCATACCAATACTCCCCATCCTTACCCAACAAACACCGAACTTATGGGCCACTGATGGGTTCGTTAGCCTTGGCCGAAGGTGTTCGATGGTGGCCCGCTATCAGTGAAAGTTACGGCTCCGTAAAAAAAGTGTTACGCCGGACAGAATAAGGCCACAAGATAATTGGCCGTAAATACAAGAAGTTGCCCACAATCATGCCACTAACTTTTCGCTGAAAATGTTAGATAGCCTTAAACTGCCCACAATTATTCTTTTAATTGCCACTAAAAATAAAAGCTAACCAGAAGCTTGCCTTTGTTCTGCCATTTGTGGTTGTCATAAATTAAATTTATCCCAAAGCTGCCCACAAAAAAGCCTATTAGGGTTATTTAAAATGTAATCACTTGCCACTGTTGTGCCATAACGATTGTTTAGGAATAAATCAAAATTTATTCTATAAAAAAAAAAATACTTTTTATCAGCCTAATTAAATGATAAAATATTTTTGCAGGATTAAAAAAATCTTATAATTATTTAGATATACTTTTGTAGAAAATGAAATTCTTTCACTTTGAACTTTTTCAAAAAATTTCCAAAACACAATATTTCACACAGTGCATTAATTTATTTGTTCATTTATTCACTTACATACTTACAAAATTTATATGCAATGCATTTTTAAATAGTTGCATTTCATAAAAATTTATAAAGTGTATAATTGAAAAAATAAACTAATCAATCAATTCATTATCAAATATTGTATTTTGAATATTTTTGAAAAAGTTCAAGTTAAATGAATTTGATTTTCTTGAAAAGTATGTCTAAATAATTATAAGATTTTTTTTTTTTACCTGCCAAAACATCTTACCATTCAATTAACCTTCTAAAAAGTATTTTCCTTTGAAGAATAAATTTCGAATTTATGCTTAAATAATATACGTGATTTTAATATAGTTTATTATATATTTTACATAAAAATGTGTGTGTTTGTGATATTCTTTTTACTTAAATTTCCACTATATTTTACACAGCTTCGTTGGTAAATCTGTTAAATTATGCTTATTCATCAAAGCTTTATTAAATCATTATTATCTAAATTTTTGCATCATTTCTGATCATTTTATAAAATATTACATAAAAATAAGTTTAATCTTTATGTAGTTAACGAATGACAGTATAATATTTCTCATATATTTTAAAATTTTGCTTTTATCAGATAATATTTAACTATTTCTCTTGCAGTTTAATAGCCAAACATTTGAAAAAATATATTATTTCAACTTTTTCAAAATTCTTGAGAATTATTTATAATTATTAGACATGTAAATAATAGAATCATAAGACGAAACGCAATTTTTTCACCTTGATTCAACATAAAATATATGATGTGAATATTAAAAAGGTCCACAATCTTACTTAAAAGGCGACTAAAGTAATGAAGAAGATGTTACAAGTTTAAAATATACATTTTATTTAAAATTTCTTAGTACTTTCAAGCCTTTCAAGCTCATCCTTAGAGAATATCTTAATAACTAAATGTTGTTTATTTATACAAATACGTCACTTTGTTTTGAAAATGAGAGGGTCAATAATTACTGAGTAAACGTAGCAGTTTCTTGGATTTAATTTAAGTAAAGAAAATATATATTATTATTATTAATTGCAGTTCCATTTTTTTTACACAAAAATAATTATATCATAAAATAATAATTTAATTATATCCATGGAAAGTGACCTATGAGAAACAGAGTGATGTCATAAATAAATGGAACTGTAATTAATAAAAATAATATATATTTCCTCTAATTAAATTCAATCCAAGAAACTGCTACTGCTACTGCTACTTCTACTTTCAACTCTAGTAATTATTAGCTCTCACATTTTAAAAACAATAAACAACATTTAGTTATTAAGATATTCTCTGATGATGAGCTAGGAAGGCTTGAAAGTACTAAGAAATTTTAAATAAAATGTATATTTTAAACTTGTAACATCTTTTTCATTACTTTAGTCGCCTTTTAAATAATATTGTGGACTATTTAATGTTCACATTATATATTTTATGTAAATAATAGTTTAATAGTGATTTAAAAATATATATTAAATTAATCTTGATACTTCTAAATTTCAATTAAATTCAATTGTTTTAGTCACTCAAATTTTCTCGAGTATAAACTCACATTTTTATAATTAAACTAAAATAAACTGTTTTAAGGGGTCTTGTACCTTTTAAACGCGTCGAAAATTAACGAAAAACTTCAACGTTTTAATTAGTTTATCTTCAAAACCTTTTTATGTATATACGTGAAATTTTGGATATTGATTAAACAGATTATGCTTTGTAATATACTACCAGCAGAAATTTATTAACCCTTTACAGAATTTGTGTATTGTTGAAATCAAAATAGCTCTTTTTTTACCCCATAAGTCATTGCGCGCATGATATCTTAAGAAAGGATGTATGGATTGTCATGAAATTTGGTAAATATATTAAACAAATATGTGTGTTTAAAATGATCTACTTTTAAGTATTTACAATGGTAATAGTTTTAGTTATGACTATTTATATTCATTAAAAATACATATGTTTTTATTTTTTTTTACGAAATTTTTTTTATCATATAGTTAATGAAATAATTTTAGACTAAGAGTAGATCATTTTAAACACATATATATGTTTAGTATCTTTACCGAATTTCATGCTAATCCATACATACTTTCTCAAGATATGCACGCAATGACTTATGGGGTAAAAGAAAAGAGCTATTTTGATTTAAACAATACACAAATTCTGTAAAGGGTTGATAAATTTCTGCTGGTAGTATATCACAAAGCACAATCTGTTTAATCAATATCCAAAATTTCATGTTTATACATAAAAAGGTTTTGAAAATAGACTAATTCAAACTTTGAAGCTTTTCGTTAATTTTCGACGCGTTTAAAAGGTACAAGACCCTTAAAGAACAATATTATCCGATATTTATAATGTTTAAAAATAAATTCGATAACTTCGAAAAACTAAAAATAAACTATTGAAGGGAATTTTACTAAAAATGAAAATATCTTTTACATTTTCTTTTGCAATTATAAAAACTAAAATATAAATATTCTTTAAGATAAAATGATGCAAAAAAACCAGATAGAATGAAATTAATAAATTTGTAATGAATCAACATGAACTAACAAACTTACCGATATACATTTTGAAACCATGTCCATTTATTCCGACGAAGTAAATAACGCGAATGACAAAGCAGAAATGAAAACGCAGAGCTAAAGAAAAATTCTGAGAATTTCTCCCTCTCCCCTCTTATCGTACAGGACCAGAACTTTCAAAACTGCTTAACCTTGAGCCATTTGAAGGTCCCATCATCTATTTGATTTTTCTGGAGAGGGAGGGAGGGAGAGTAGTTTTATGAGCCAATACCTTATTATAATAAATAAAAGTCATTTTTTCATAAATCATATATTTTTTCTGTTAATATTATTTTTAGTCATTTGGAAAAAGAGCTTTGTTTTCCTTTTCTTTCTTTTTTTTTTCGTTCTTTTTTTTTCTTTTTTTTAGAGAAATAAAGATTTAAGATACATTGTTTGAATTTTTAAACTCTCCATACAGTTTTCAGATAACACAAAAACACTTTTTTTCCCTCCGATTTATCCTTTAAATGGGCATTTTATCTCTTTTCTGTAAATTTTTACCCATTTATCTTCGCAATTAAAAATTATAAGATTTAAAAATAACATGCATTCCATTTTATTCTGATATGCTCATAAAAAATATCTTGTTTATCTATATATATATCAAGGCTTATTTTTGACTCAAGACGATTTTACTGAAATGCCTAAAAATTAATAGAACCTTTTCATGTTTATTTTAGGGCATAAAATATACATATCGCATTTTATTTAATACTTTCATATAATGTCAGATTTTAATGCGTATTCTAAATTTTGCCAGAAATAATTTTTCCAACTGGGTGAAAATGTATCCAGGTCGGGACTCGAAACCAAATAATAATGAACAAAAATTCTTTATTTATTCTGCAATTCTTTACTTAATTCTGCGAAAATTCTTGATTTATTGTGCAATTTTTCACTTAATTATTTTTATACATATGCAAGTTTTATCTGTATTTCTAAAGAGTAAAATAATGGTAGTAAAATCATTAAATATATCTAAATTGTTAGGAATTTAATACAGGCAAGAAATTTTATTTATATTTTCCGTTACAGTGGATTCAGAAACAAAAATTTCTTTTCCAGTATTTTCTTTTACATGGAAATATGTTTCAAATGATATTAAAAATTCATGTTTTAGTAACAGCTTTTAAGTTACCTTTTCTCCCCCCCCCCTCTCCTCGCTCAAGAATAACTGCTTATTGAAACATTTTCTCTTTTTCATTATAACAAATATTTTTTCATGAATGCTGAAAAAAAAAGAGCATAAATAAATTGACATTTATCAATAAATTTTTAAACATGTTTAAGTAGTATATATGTCCGAAGATTGCAGTATTTTGCTATTAATATATTATTCAAATCAGCGTATATTTTAGATTATGCTATCTGATTATCTTTGCAATCAAAAACAATATAAAATAACCATTAAATATAATCTTTTTTATTCCAGTGTGTTCAAAATATATTTATTTAAAGATATTTTAAAGACAAGAACGGTAAACGCTTTTATGTTGTTGTTTTTTTCCATATTTTTTAAAAACATATAAACAGGGAATTTATGTACATTTTGGGGACAATTTTTGATTTTTGTAAAATATTTTCAAACTAAATAAAAATATGTAATCTATTTTACTGCTTTAAATATAAATCTCACGACATATTTATATTTTTACTAAAACCCAGATTTAAAATAATTAAACTTACTTAGAAAGAAATGAAGAGAAAAATATATTTCCTCTCTTTAATTAAATATTCGGGTTAGGTGATATTAGCCCTCTACTTTCTAAACGATGACGATCCATTACATTTTTGCCAGAAACCGCCCCTTAAGAGTTGCCGGGCAAAGTAAATGCAACAGTTCTCTCACCGCCGAAACATTACCGTTCCGGCAGTAGCTACCGGAACTAGCGGCGGGTCATTTACGGCACAACATTGTTTGGTTACAAATGGCCTTAACTCCTTTTGGCCGCGACATATACGCCTTTCGGCCGTAAGTTGAGTGTTTGTTGGGTAGGCAGTAAAGACATCAGAAATGAGCGTCAACGATTAGGTGTTTAGTCTGAATATGACAACCGAAGACAGTGCTGCTACACATAAGAAGGCACTTTTATGTATACTGCACTGTTAAAAATCTGCAGCTTTAGCTGCATAGTCACTCCACCGCTTTTATAGAATATTTCTAAACTGACCAATGAGAATGCCCCATAGCATAGTCAAGTAATCGTTTTCTATAAAAGCGGTGGAGCGACTATGCAGCAAACGCTACAAATTTTTAACAATGTATATATGGTTGCACTTTGCAGTGCACAGACTAATGGAGACAGTTTGCTGAACTCTGATGTATAATAGGGTGGAGTGAAAAAAACGAAAGTTGGTATTTTCATTTCGGATAGCAGCCAAAAGTTGCCTTTTAATACCTCTAATAAACGTGCAAAATTTCATGAATTTTGAAAAACTCCTTCAGGGCTCTACCAGGACCTTTATATTTTCAATGTTTCACTCAATAGGTTCTTACCGTAAATTGTACATTTACAGTGTTTTTTGGTAATATCGTTTAACATTTTAAAATTTAAAGTGTTTAGTGTAACTTTCATTATAATTTTTAAACCTTAAGTCTTTATTTTAAAATATTTGAAACGTTTTATTGAGTTTTACAAATAGTTTGTCTCATTTTTAGAGTCAAAATGAGTGCGAGTGGAGGCAAACCGAAGTTTACCATTACTAGAACTGCAGTGGAATGTCCCTTATTTGGTGCGCCTTCAAAATTAAATGAAGTTGCTTTCTAAACAATAGCAGACGTTATAAAATACTACTTACATACAAGACAATAGTTAAAGCACAGCAGGAATGGTGAAAATCCACCAAAGTCAGAGGTAATTAAAATCCTAAGAGAAAAGATCGAAGAAATTTGGAAAAAAGCATTAACTAATGTATTTTTCCCAGAAGCGTATTGATCAAATACTAGAAAATAATTTTTTTGAATTCTAGAAACTTAATCGATTACCCTAATCCAAAAGAAATGATAATTACATGAAGAAGGTTCAGTTTTACAAAGCTGAAGCTGTAAGTAAACTTCTAGATATTTCGGCGTGCAAATGAATTCCTAAGTGTACCTGCGAAAAATCAAAGAAGGAACAAGAATTTCTAAACAAAGGAACAAGAATTCCTCTAAAAGAACAAAAATTTCTTCTTACCCAAAGGTCAACAAGAAATATGGTTATTGGTACGCTCAATAAAGCCAATACAAGTAAATTGAAACAAAGAGACGACATAAAAACAACTTGATGAGGGCTAATCATGACAGTACAGTTGTTATGTATTGTGACAGTGGTGATGAAGAAAGAAGAAGTAGCACTTCATCAGGGTGTGAAGAATTAATATCCATATCACAAGTATCTTTTTTAAGGAAGAGTCACAAAAACAAATGAGAACACATCTACCTACGGTTGCAAGGATCTCAGATCAGTATCGGGTTTCTGATAGATGCGTGGCAGCAATAAATTCTGCAATTCTGAAAGCTGTTGTCATTGTAATATAAAACGATTCATCACATATATATGACAGACTCAAAGTACGCAGAGAATAAAAGAAAACTAGAGAATGTGCTACAAAAGGTGATCTGAAAGCTTTAGAAGCAGGAATCGAAAGTATATGTTTTGATGAAAGTAAAGATAAAACACTACATTAAGATAATTGGAGAGAGATTATATCGAAAAACTAAAAGTGAAGAACATGTATCCCTGATTGAAGAGCCAGATTCACTGTATCTGGGACTCATTACACCATCTTCTGGATCACAAAAGCATATTTCAGAAAGCATTTTAAAATACTACAATGAAAATAACTTAAACCTTGATAAACGTATGACCATATGTTGCGACGGAACAACTGTAAACACTGGGAGAAAGAATGGTGCTATTAGATTTTTTAAAAACAAAGATTAGTCTTCCCTTGAAGTGCCTAATATGCCAACTTCGAGCGTGCCAATAACCATCTTACTTGTCGACCTTTGGCAAGAAGAAATTCTTGTTCTTTTAGAGGTACCTTTATTGATTTTTCACATGCACACTTAGGAATTGGTTTGCATTTGCACACCGAAATGTCTAGATGTTTACTTACAGCTTCAGATTTGTAAAACTAAACCTTCTTCATGTAATTATCATTTCTTTTGGATTAGGAGAATCGAATAAGTTTCTGGTATTCAGAAAAATCGTTGTCTAGTATTTAATCAATACGTCTCTGGGAAAGGAAACTACAATAGTTAGTGGTTTTTTTTTCAAATTTCTTCGATCTTTTCTCTTGGGATTTTAATTAAATCTGACTTTGGTAGATCTTCACCATTCCGGCTGTGCTTTAATTATTGTCTTGTATGTAAGTAATATTTTATAACGTCTTCTATGGTTTTCAAAACAACTTCATTTAGTTTTGAAAGAGCATGAAATACGGGACATTCCACTGCGCTTCTACTAATGGTAAACTTCGGTTTGCCTCTACTCGCACTCATTTTGACTCTAAAAATGGGAACAAACAATTTGTAAAACTCAATAAAATGTTTTAAATATTTTAAAATAAAGACTTAAAGTTTAAAAATGATAAAGTAGGTTACACTAAACATTATAAATTAAAAAATATTAAACGAGATTACTAAAAAACACTGCAAATGTACAATGTATGGTAAGAACCTATTGTGTGAAACAATGAAAATATAAAGGTCCTGGTAGAGCCCTGAAGTATTTTTTCGAAATTCATGAAATTTTGCACGTTTATTAGAGGTACTAAAAGGCAACATTTGGCTGCTATCCGAAATCAAAATTCCAACTTTCCTTTTTTTCACTCCACCCTAATGTATAAGGCCACTTTGCTATTGAATGTATTCCATCTACGATTTGATGACGTGGCCAAGGTAAAAACTTCTAGCCTAATGAAGGGAACGCTCCGTAGACGTAATGAAAAACCCTTGCCAGCCAGTGAAACAGTTCATGCGGAAAGCAGTATTAGCCTCCCTTCTTATCAGTTAGAAGTTCTTTGGGTAAATTACCTGTATCACGTGACTTTTTTCAGGCTCGAACCCAGATTTAAAATAAAGTCCATTGTAAGGTTTTTGATACTCACTTCCGATGTCGGTTAGCATCGTTTTAGACATTTGGGTTTTTCGGAATGCGGCATCTTTTCTAGACAAGATCTCGCACTTCGGAAAGTAATGTTCGCATCCAGTAAACTATAAGTTCCACATCGATACCTACGGACATCGAAATTGGGTGTAGAAAAGCTGACAATCCATCAATAAAGTCTACACATCAGAGCGCGGCAAAGTGCTTTAAGAGAAACTTATATCCAAACTATAGCAAACCTACACTGTTAAAAATATCGTGAAAGATTACCTCTGTTTTTAAAGGTTATCTATTTTCTGACCAATGAGAATGCTACATAAACTCCTATGAAGCGTTCTCATTGGTCAGAAAAGAGATAGTCTTTAAAAACAGAGGTAAATTTTCACGATATTTTTAACAGTGTAGGTACAGCGTCTAGAATACCTAGTGTGGAAATATGCTATCCAAACAGTGCTTAAAATTTGTATCCCTTAAATGTGCGACGATATTGCTAAAATGCCAAGTGTCGATCGCAGCGACATCTGCGGGATTTTCGTATTACTAGTATTACATTGTATAGACCAGCAATTTCTTGCAGTTGTAAAAAATATCCTGCAGATGTCGCTGCGATCTGTCGCTGCGCTAAAAGTTGTATCCCTTAAATGTGCAACGATGCTGAAATCCAGGGAGCCCATAGCAGCGACATCTGTGATACATTTTCAAATTTCAATGTAAACATCATCGTATTATTGCAATGTCTAGAACAAATCGTCTTGGAGTTATAGAAAATATCCTGAAGATGTCGCTGTGATCGACTCATTGGATTTCAGCATCGTTTGACATTTAAGGGATCCAATATTTTAGCACTTTTTTAAGTATTACTGGGATAGCCGATTTCCACACTATATATTCTAGACTCTGTAGTAGTACAGCGTCTAGAAGATAAAGTGTGGAAAACGGCTACAAAATAGTGCTAAAAAATTGAATCCCATAAATGTACAACGATGCTGAATAACAAGATGTCGATCGTAGCGCCATCGTAGTGATTTAAAAACCATAGTCATTCTAAAAGAGACTCTTTAACCTATTTCACGTCATTCCTTAACTAAATTAGCTTATAACAGACTACAATATCTTATATTTATATTTTCCGATATTTAACATTCTATAATTTTTGAAAACACAGGGTTTATATTGAAAAGAGTTACTAGATGGCGCTCGTATTAGCATATTGCCGCTGAGCATTGTTGGAGATTTATGGGATACAAGTTTTTAGCACTTTTTAAAGCATTATAGGAATAGCCGTTTTCCACACTGTATCTTCTAGGCGCTGTAGTAGTAGTAGTATTACTTAGAAAGTACTAAAATATTGTATCCCTTAAATGTTAAACGATGTTGAAATCCAAAGAGTCGATCGGAGCGACATCTGAGGATATTTTCTAAAATTCCAAGACCATTTGATCTAGACGCTGTGATAATACAATGTTTACACTGAAATTTAAAAATATAACGTAGAAGTCCCTGCGATTAGTTTACAGCATCATTGCACATTTAAGGGATATATTTTTTTAGTGCTGTTTGGATAGCAGATTTCCACACTATTTATTCTAGGCGTTGTACTTTTGCTCTGATGCATGAGAAACTTTAAAAGTTGATTTTCAATTTTTCGACACCGACTTCGATATCGGTTTGTGTCTTTGTGGGCCTTCCGGTTTGGTGGATGACAGAATGGCCGGGATCCAGACAGAATTTTTGCTCTTAGCGAAACGAGATCGACCAATCAGAAGGCTGCATTTTTGCAAACAGCGAAAAGTTCGCAAAATTCAGACTGATCTCGTTTCACTACCAGCGAAAAATCTATCTGGATCTCAGCCCTTGTCCAGCTAAGTTTTCGCACTTTGAAAGATCTCGTATCTCTGTAAGAGTAACAGTATGAAAGACGAATGCCTATAATGGGCGGCTGCTTCAAAAATGATTTGAATTTTAAAGTTTTTTATTTTTTTTAAAACGTTCTAATTATCAGATTTTTATAAAATTGGAATGGGACCAAATGGGTAACTTACACTTTCAAACAAAAAAAAAATATATATCAAAATCGGTTCATATTTAAGAAAGTTATGCGTGAACATGGGCAAAACATACATACAGGTCGAATTGATAACCTCCTTCTTTTTGAAGTCGGTTAAAAATAATAGTCATTGTTCTTCGAACTCTTTGAGATTTTTAGCAGTCATAAATATGATGGTTATGCACCTCCTGAGAAAAATCATAAAAAAATATCGATATCTAGTTGAAAAAGCTATACGTTTTCTTCTCGCTTTTCTTCTTGTTTTCGGTTCGGTTCCGTCAGCATAAAAAACAAAAAATAGTTCTCATCGCCCGATTTCTTTAACATTATGATAAGTTACAAATATAACTGTATCAAGTGTAACTGTATAAATATAACTGTTAAAATTTCGTGAAAATAATATGAATATTTAGTAGTGAAAACTTGAGCCGAAGTCGAGCAAAACACCTCGGTTTTTAATGTTTTTGTCGAAATTTTCACAATTTATTTTGAAAAAAATACGTTTACTCGTCGGAACATTTTGAAATTTTAGTAGGTTATGTAAATCTGGTCTGCAGATATGCTCTGAAAAGATTGTATCGAAAACGAACTTTTAGGCACTTTTATAGAAAAAGACCGTCTCCGTAAGGAGCAAAGAAACCTGTGGTTGCGAATTTTTTCAAAAGTTTTAAAATTCACATTTTTAAGAAACGATTGCACATTCGAAAAGAAGAATGTGTCAGCTTTACATTCGGATTTTTGTTAACTGGCACCTCCAAAATTGCGCTCTAGGGAAGCTAAGCCGTATGGGTGAATAAGAGAACTGCAAAAACGACCCATTTTGAATTTTTTTTCAAAGGATTTTTTCAAACTAATTACAGCATTTAAGACGTAATAGTACGATCTTTTAGAATATGCCCTTTGTTTTGTATTTTACTAAGCGGTTTGGCCTATGGAGATTAAAAAACATTGACAAAAAAATCCTTAAATTCCATTCTCCCCATTCTTTATTTTCACTGTTATATAAATCGGGTTCTGGGCATGCGCGAGCACTTGGATAAAAAGAAAGTTTGATGAGAGTTCTATCTGATTCTTAATTAAAAAACTCAGGTAATTATCAGAAATTTAAATTTCTGAGTGCGAGGTGCCCCAGGGGAGGTCTTGGACTAACCTCACCCAAATTTCTAGCATTGTACGAGCGGTAGAATTCGCTAATACTGGCTTGAGTTTAATTCTGCGTTCTAACAGTGTTTACTTAATCGTATTTGTAGCAAACTTCTGTGGAAAATCAACAAATGAAGGTAAAGCGGCTTATTTAATTTTGGATACTTTTGTGCAGAAGGTTTTAACCCTCTAATTTCCAGTACAAAAAATTTCTATGCGAAAGATTATGTTTTTGTCTTATTTTGCTGTTGTGTGTCAAATAAAGCAAAAATATGAAAAAAACGAGATTTTATTATATTTTAAAGGATTTCTGTATGGTAGCATATATGCTACCATGGACAGATTAATATGAAATATGAAGGATTAAATCATACTTCAAAAGTATTTTATTTTGTGAGTATAATTATAATTTTACTTGTGGTATGACCTAAAACAATTTCTTTCTCATATTAGAGCATTATACATATATACACTGGTGTGCAAAAATTAAGGAAAATCACAAAATGCTAATTTTCAAATACGCGAACACTCAAAAGGAAATAATATAATTCGAGTAATTACTATTTCTACAACACAGCTAGTCCATATAACATCTCATTCATGTCACGCATGGTCACAAGTGTCACAGTCACTATGGTGAAGCAAAAAAATAGGAAATTCAATACGTTTCATTATGAGTCTCAAATGATTACTATATATGACTCCACTGAGACGGCACTGTGACTGCTGCTTTGTGACGAGTCACCATGTGACTTTACAATGTAGTTACATTGTGACTCTCACGTGACTGTCATCTGCAGACTCAATTTCAAAATCATCGAGAACGCTGCATCGTGATAAGTTGTCAAATAATGTCACATTAAAGTCACATGATGACTTTCAGGTGACAGAGTGACTACTGTGAAGTCACCATTGTACTCTTTTGGGAAAAGTCTCAATGTGACTATAATGTGATATTATTTGGTGACTTATCATAATGCAACATTCATGATGACTTTGAAATTGAGTCTAAAAATAACAGTCACATGAGAGTCACAATTTAACTACATTGTAAAGTCACCTGGTGACTCGTCATAAAGCAGCAGTCCCATTGACGTCTCAATGGAGTCACATATAATGATCATTTGAGACTCATAATGAGATGTATGGAATTTCTTATTTTTTTGCTTCACCGTAGTGACTGTGACACTTGTGACCATGAGTGACATGAATGAGATGTTATATAGACTAGCTGTGTTGTAGAGATAGTAATTACTCGAATTATATTATTTCCTTTTGAGTGTTCGCGTATTTGAAAATTAGCATTTTGTGATTTTCCTTAATTTTTGCACACCAGTGTATATATATATATATCTGTATGTATATATATTTATATATATATAATTCTATTGCTTTTTTTATATTTATATATTTATAAATACTACATAAGATTATATATAAATATATATATTTTTTAATGATTAAAATGGCTAAAAGATGGCAGCATTAAAATAGTTTATGATTCTTAGGTCTACAAATATTATTATTATCTAAACTATTTAATATTAGTTTATTAATTAACCTTCCGTCTACCAGACGGGTCCATTGGACCCGACATGTACATTCAAAATATTTATTCAAACCAGAAATTTCTTCAAAACAAACTAAATGTATAAATCAGACAATAATAAGTTAAATAAACAAATTAAATAGTTTTAAGTAAAAATTCTGGTGTAGAATGTTTTTATAAAACTTGAGTAAAATTTCCGGTAGTTCTAGGGTTAATTTGTATACATAATTAATTACACATCATTTTGAATAATTTTTACATTTATAATATATTATTTATCTATTTATTTATTTTGCTTAAATTTAGAAATATATGTTTTAACGATATTAACTTTTAACAGTTAACTATTATACATTTTCCATATTCTAACGATGTTGATGCCCTTAAACCGTGTATATATCTTTGCTGCACGTGTAAAAATTTTTATACTCTTTCAGTTATTGTCTAGGGAGTAAGTTTAATTTATTTTTACAAGTATTTTCAAATAATTTTCTTAGTTCTTTCAATCTATGTGATTCTTATTTTATATTGTTTTTATACTTCTTGGTTTACAGTCGATAGGGTAAATAAAATAATTTATTTTTCAGTTTATAGCTTGATTCTTTTACAGAAATCGACTGTGTATTGCTTATATTTGCATTTCATGTACCCCTCATGAAGTGAAATACACTATAAACTTCCTTCTACATCCATCCAATTTATCTTTCATTTATTTTTTCATGCGTTCAACATTATTTAGCTGGATTTTTGTATCTTTTGTCTCTATCTGGTTATTGCATCAAATTTGGTAAATTTTCCTGTGTTTAAATGGTTTAATTATACGAAAAGTTTATATATATATATAAATATATATATATCCATTTTTTTCCACCATTTATTAAATTTTACACAATAATAATAATAAAAAAATCTCATTTAACTGTTTGATTTTTATATAGCACTAATGTAGTATGCAGCGGAAAAAAATAAACGGTTATTTTTTTGCCGATGTCAACTTGCGGTTTGTTTCTCTAATACATATAAAAATAAAATTTTCTATCTCTGTCTATCTTTCTAAAAATATACACAATTAAGAAGCTAGAATCAGGATATTTTACATACCGGCGCAATAACTCTTTGCACTCCGTTGTTGCCGCTGCGGCGACATTATCTTTCTTTGCAAAATTTGTTTTTGGCACCAGTAATAAAGGAAAATAAAATTTGCCTTATTTAATCACAGCATTTTTGAAATTGTGTACTTGACCGAAACTTCTTTTGAAAAAGTGGTGCAGGCCGAATAAAATTTGTGTAAGAGACGCCGGAGTCCAAAGGGTTAAAATATAGCGGAGGTAAAAAAAAGTAAGCTGAAATCTAAATAATTTATAGTTCATTTTTAATTTAAAAAAGACAAGAAGATAACAGCCATTTCCTTTAAGATTTCCTATTTTTTGTTACCAAAAATTCAAAACGTACAGTAAATTTAACGCACAATAAACACAGCAAATAATTAAAAATATAATAAATTACAGTGCAGTTGATTTGTGTGGGATCAGGCTAGTGAAATATATACCACACAGAAGAACTAAATATAATATACTTCAGTGATACGGCTCAACAAAAAAGTTTCATACTTAGAATTTATGTTTATATTTATACTTAGAAATATAAAGTTCAAAATACTAATTCGGATTTACTCCATAATTTTTTTCTATTTATATATTAAAAAGGAATTTCAATATTTTGTTCAAAAATGTAAACACGAAAATAATTTCATATTGTTGTAAATGCAAACTATAAATTTCAACTAATTTAATTCGGATTTATTTAATAACATGAGCATGTGAATTGAAAGTAAAGCAAGTACCGTAATTTCTGGAGTATAATCCGCGGATTTAACAATTCAGTTTGGAACCAGAAATTTTATTCAGTAATTAAAGCCAAATATTTACCGAGATCTTAAAAGTAAAATTTCATTTAAAAAAATTTCTGGGTCAAAAAATGATTGTTTTATCTGCGGATTATACGCCGGAAATTACGGTGCATTAACCCCTTGAGGGGCAAGTAATTATGTTTCTGTAATATCAAATTTACACCAGAATCTGCGAAGAGATTTATTGCAAAATAAGGAAAAGCCATTTTACGACTTTATTCCACCAAAGTTAGAAAAGTAAAATTTAATAAAATTTTCTGGTGCACATCTTCATTAATCCGTAGGTGGGATAAAATATATCCCACCGTCCCCCAAGGGGTTAACCCTTAAATACGTGATTTTTTATTCTGTTTCGAAAAAAATATATATGATTCGCTGAAAGGTTTATTACACAGTAAACATAATGAAAAAATCAGAGATACATTTTTCATATAATACGTCAATTTTTTCTTCTGTTGCACATCTACAATATAAGTAAAAACTACTGTCACGTGGCTGTTTTACGCTAAAAAAATGCAAATTAGTAAATACTTTAACAAGTATGTCTCCAAATATCTTATTTTTTATAATTATTTATTTTATAAAACTTAACCTTTAACCCTTTAATTCCCATAATAGAATACGTTCTAGAAATTACGTAGTTCAGAGAATCTGACTTTACACAAGAAAGTCTCTATGGTTAATTTCGCTTTATTTAGATACGGAAGGTCTGTTATTAATTAAAGCAGATATTACTATTTTAATTTTCTGGTGTGATTATGTATATGCGAATAAAAAAATATTTTAAATTCAAAACAGTTTTGTTTGCATATATGCAAAGCTGCGCACTAATGGGTTAAGTACAAATAAGAAGTACAAATTTAAAAGCCACTAAGAAGTACAAATTTCCTTTGCAAATAATATGGTATTAAAAATACTACCACGGGTTCATGATCACTAATGCCTGTGGCATAGCTGCCAACTTATATGGATGCTTTTCCCCACTAAACTTTAATAGTAAATTTTATCTAAAACAATTCACGAAATCTAAA
Organism: Maratus speciosus; assembly: GCA_963932465.1. Classification (NCBI taxonomy): domain Eukaryota; kingdom Metazoa; phylum Arthropoda; class Arachnida; order Araneae; family Salticidae; genus Maratus; species Maratus speciosus. The sequence continues at coordinate 434,651,018 of OZ010787.1, forward strand.
GATTTGTAGCGATGAAAGAAAAAAAAATTCTGTTAAATTTTAGTGGTAACAAAAAACCGTACACCTTGACAACTATGCTGTGGTAGCAACTCTGCTACCTTGATTTTAATTACTCATTTTACCATTAAAATACAAATTTGCATTGACCTTTTTTGTGCAGAGAATAGAAGCAACTCTGTTTAAACCTGTATATCATACGTATTTAGTTTTATTTCAATAAAACATTTGAAAAATCGAAAAAAAAAACTTACCGCTGTAAATGCCATTTTGAAATTTTTGTTAGATATGTTGCTTCAAACTCCTTTTTTTCTCATTTAGTGCTCCATCTGCATTCAAAATTTATAACTAATATTACCTAAAGTTGCAATGACTGCTGTAATGACTTAAAATATACATTATTTATGAAATTTCGTGCTAAAAATTAAAGCTGAATTCATGGTAGCAGAAATTCTGCCATGGGCATTAGAGGGTTAAAACCGCAAAACAACTGCTTTAAAAAAATGCTGGTTTATTTTTCTTTTTCTTTGTTGAACAAATGTATTTTAAGTTCAGCGATTTGAGATTCAGAATATTTTTACATAATATATATATTTTTAAATAAACGTTTTATAAATCATTAAACAATACGCCTTTATCTGCATGATTTTCCATCCCCAATATATTTTTAAAAATATGGAAGTTAAAATTTTAAAACAAGACAAAATGCTTAAACTGTATACTTTTCCCTGATTTTTTCTTTAACCCATTAAAGACGAGCCACTTTTACACGTCTTTTAATTTTTCGACACCAGTTGTTTCCATTTTGTAATTTTGAATTATTTAATTGCTCAAAATTTGAGATTAGATAATGTGAGAATTTCTAAACTATAATACTGTTATTCAAATTTAAAAGTTTTGTTCGCCTTAAATGGCAAGTTTTCTTATCAACCGGCTTTAACACTAGAATGACCATAAGCGGTCATTTCGATCGCTACCATATGAATATATCTCGCTTCAAACCAGAAATTTGATTAGAAAATAAGTTTAAAAGATACAAAGAAGAAAAACGTTAAATAAAGAAGTTAAACTGTTTTAAACCAAAATTCTGGTGTGAAATATTTTTTTTTTTATAAAACTCTACTAAATTCCCAGGCCTTTCTAGTGTTAACTCATTAACACCGGTTGGCTAGAAAACGTGCCATGTAAGGCGAACAAAACTTTTAAATTTGAATGCCAGTATTTTAGTTTGGAAATTTTCACATTATCTAACCTCAAATTTTGCGCGATTAAATAATTAAAAATTATAATGTTTTAAAAACTGGTGTAAACGAATTAAAAGAAATGTAAAATAGGCTCGTCTTTAATGAGTTAAATGTACTGAAATAAAATGCTAAAAGTCGTTGTTACATTTGTTTCATTCGGTAAATGAAACTTTGAAATATCTTTAATATGAAGATGATTCCTTAAGATAAAATAAAACACGTATACTTATAATGAAATTTAACACGAGGTAAGATGTTACTTTTATTAGTTTTTTAATTGGAGCGAAAGTTATACCCGTTACCATTTTTTTTCAGCTACTGTGAGTCAGGGCCGTAAAGCTGCCACTATTTTTGTATAGTCAAAGGTATCTTATTTAACCCACTAACAGTTTTTGATGAGCACTGCTTGCACAAAAATGTTTGTTTGCATCGTTACTAAAAGCTTTTGAACAGCACTAATTTTTAACTATAACTTTTGCTTTATTAATTGGTAGATATTTTTCGATTATAAAAGGCAGATATTTTAATATGGAAAAAAGTGGAAAAACGTCTCTATTTCCATTTTATTGTATCAAAAAAATGAAACTGTTAAGGGGTTTACGACATTATTTGGGAATAAATTTGGGGGAAGGTTTTTATTCTAAAATATTTGTGACAAACCGTTTTGATGAAAAAATTGTCCCCAGCACTGCTGAACAGTGTTGCCAGTGGGCTACTTTTTTAAATTCAGATTTGTTGATTGGTGCCACATTTTTGAAATGGTAAAATTACCCTTGTTTTCACTTAATTAAAATGTCATTAAATAAATCGAACTTTACAGTTTCTAAAAAGTGGCGCCAATCTAGAAATATGAATAAATAAAAGTAGCCCATTTGGCAATACTGCTGCTGAACGTAATTCTACAAAGCGCATCGGGAAGAGAAAAACAATATAGAAATTGGATTGCCAGTTTGGCCTGTAGTTCCAATTTAAAACTTCGAATTCGCATCAGAAATTGTAAAAGAAGGATTTTTACTTTAGGAAATCGCAGAACGTTCGTCATCAAACCAAGAAAACAATACTACACAGAATTTCTAGCCTGAATGCAAATTTCAGAAGTAAAAAAGGCCAAATCTGCAGCCCTGCACAGAACAGAGGAGTATCAATCTCCGTCCACAGAAAAAACCGAACAAGAGCAAAACATTCTTTAACCAACTACCACGCCAACACAGACCATTAGCTCGCGTGGCTTTCTTGATCTCGAAACGAAAGAGCGTTGCTGACAACCATCGGCAATCCTTTTCGTTTATATATTCAGTTAATTCTTTGTAATAAGTGGTGGTAACTGAAAATTAAATAAAGAAGGCACACCCCTCTTGAAAAATAAAAATTTTCAACCAATGTTCAAAAAGGAAAATGCGTATTAAAGAGCAAAATTATCTGTTCATTTTAAAAATAAACAGCATATTCAAATTCCTATACTTATGTAGTTTGTCTAGAATCATATTAGATTATCACTATTTGAGCAGAACTTATAATAATATTTTAATACCGTTTAAATTTAAATGTTGAAAATGTGCTTCTTCTAAATTGTGCAAGATTTCTTTTGAATCATAATTTTTTTACACGCAATTTAAGAAATTTATATATTATATATCACTCTTAAGACTGAACATATCTCGGTCTCACTTAAAACCTAAATGTGTATATTTTAGAAAAAAAAAAAAAAAAAAAAAAAAAAAAAAAAAAAAAAAAAAAAAACGTTAAAAAATAAAATAAAATTGAATGTATTGCATGTAGTTTTCTCGAATTTATACTAGCCTAATTTTGTTTTAGAGGAAACAATAAACATATTTAGTGTCAATATTAACCCTTTCCACTCCATTGGCTCCGCTGCGGAACCATCCTAAGTCTTTGAAAAATTTGTTTTTGGTACCAGTAATAAAGGAAAATAAAATTCAGTTTATTTAATCAGAGCATTTTTGAAATTGTGTAGTTGAAGGAAACTGCTATTTAAAAAGTGGTGCCGATCGAATAAAATTTGTGCAAGAGACGCCGGAGCTTTAATGGTTAAGATACATGCATAATATGTAATATTATACATGCATATATATACTGAAATATTTGCGACCAATTCTGAAAATTCTCATAATTATACGAAACATCTATTTGAGATAAATCTAATTAAAGTACGAGAGAATTTTGTTAAAACTTGAACTTTGGAATATTCTGGAACAGGGGTGCACAACCGCAGGCCCGTCTACCACCGACATACCACTGTTTGTACGCAGAATAGATTTCCTTATTAAATAGAAGAATATCTTTTAATAAATAAGTCCAAAATAAGGTCAATAGTACTGAAAAAAGCGTTAAAAATGTTTGATAAATTTGTTTCATTTGGTAAACGGAACTTGGAAAGATTTTTAATATGAAGACGACTCCTTATGATAAAATGGAACATGCATACAGGGGTCGTATGGTTCAAGGGATTTTTCAGGACAGATATCAGTATTTTTTAATAGAGAAATAAATCTACCTTAAGTGCACGAAATTTCGCCTTATTTAAGAAGAGATTTTCTATAAGAAAATGCTGGTACCGAATAATTTCTTGCTCTTGAAATTTCAGGACAAGTACGACCCCTGTGTATATTTATAACGATATTCAGACGAATTTTTGCAGTGGGCTACTTTTTTTAAAATTAAGATTTCATTAATGGCACCACTTTTTTGAAATGGTAAGTTTCCTCTTCTTTCTCTTTAATTAACATGTCACTAAATAAGGCGAATTTTACCATTTCAAAAAATTTGTGCCAATCAAGATAACAGAATTTAAAAAAAAAGTAACCAATTGTCGACACTGTTGAGACGAATTAAAACGCCACTTTTATTTCTCAATTAACCCTTGCACAGGTGCACTGTTGACGGATGAGCTACTTTTTTTAAAATCAGATTCTTGATTGGTATCACTTTTTTGAAATGGTAAAATGCGTCTTTTTTAATGACATATTAATTAAGGCTAAAAAAAAAGGTAATTTTACCGTTTCAAAAAAGTGGCGCCAAACAAGAAAGCTGAATTAAAAAAAAAGTATCCCACTGGCAACACTGCACGAGTGCGGAAATATACTTCCCATTTAATTTTAATTCCCAACAGCCGGCATCACAGCAGAATTTTTGGAAAAAATATCTTCATAGCTTACAGTAAATACTGGCTGTTCTATTTAATCGCCGAGATCTCACGATTAAACAAGGCTAAAATATCTTTTAAATTTTAGTGGTAAAAAAAAAGAGTAAAAGTTGGCAGCTGTGCATTTGCCTTTTATAATGTACGTGAAGAAAAGAATTTCTTTATTTAAAATCAATTTGTTCGTAGATTCTGGTGGCAGTGAATCTTTTCAACATTTAACCCCTTCACGGTCGCTTAATATTTGGAAAAACCATAAAAAAAGTACCTATTTATTTTATTACAGAAATTGAATAATTATAAGGATTTAATTGAATAATAAAATAGGCAATTAGTTTTTTTAAGGCGAAAAAAAAAAGATGTTATAGAACAAATTCATATTTGTAGAAAAGCCATCATGCGAGAATTCTGTATCTTAATGTTTGTTTTACACCGTACAAATTAATACGAATAAAATCTTTATTTTTCACATATTATATCTTTATTTATCATCATTACACATATTTTTACAAATAATATTTGAAATAATATATATAAATAAAATTTTGATTATTTATAATTTTTTGAGTGTTACATATTTCGAAACATGCAATACAAAGCCCAATATTACAGTCAGCGCAAAAACCAAACCCAAGAGGTAATATTCAAACCCTTCACACCGAAATCCCAGTTCAATTTTTCTGGTTTCAGAAGTTTTTTCCAGCAATAAATCTCCAGCCCGGAAATATGACGGGAGAAATAACGAACGACACCTCAGCCCGTGATATTGACGGGAGCGAGAATTAAGGGATTAAGCAACAGAAATGATTTGCCCGTTCATTTTTATGTCACAAACGCAAAGCATAAAAACTAAATATTTTTAAATATAAAAAAATATATATTTTGAAATTGTACGGTGTGTTAAGACAGATAAAAGCTTCTTTGATGTAACACATTTTTTAAATAAATGTAAGGGTTAATTGGAGCGAAAGTTATATCGATCGCCAATTTCTTTTGATAATCTGAGTCAGGGCCGCAACACTACCACGATTTTTACATAAAAAAATGCGCCTTATTTAAGCCCTTAGCGACGAGAGCCCTTTGCTTAATTTTTAATCTTTTACCATCGGTTTCTCAAAACAGAAACTTTTCTGTAATTGAATCGCGAAAATGCTCTAATTAAATAAGGTAAACTTTACAGTAAAATTTTATTGGTGGCAATAATGAAGGCTTCTGAGCACCTTAAGTGGAACGTATAACGGTCGATCGTCCCCAAAGGGTTAATGACAGAATATTTGTGAATTATTTAGGCGAAGATTTTATTCAAAATATTAGTGACAAACCTTTTTCAGGCAAAAAAGTTTCCACAGCAATGCTGAATCTAATCTCGCAAACGTATCGGGAGTGGTGAAAAACAAAATATGAAAATGGTAGAGTGTACCTTTATAAAGTTAAAGAATACCTAATTAGAGGAAAAGAAACATAATTTAACCGTGGATTTACGAATAAAGAGAAGGATGCATATAGTTTACCGTCTTCCAATTGCGAGTGAAGTAACTCAGGATATTTTCAAAAGATGACGGCTATATTTTTTTAAGTAGGACCAACTGTTTCTGACTACCGCCGGGGGAAACTTCCACCAGTAAATCTTAATGGAAAATTTTGCCTTAGTTAAGCGCCTTATTCATGGAAAATTTCTCTCACAATTATGATAAAAATTTCTATTTGTTTTTACTGGTGGCACTTCGCCGAGGTATTATAATCTTTTTCATTGACACTGACAAGGGATTGTTTAGGTTGTCACAAAGTAGCGGAAACGCAGAGCCTGACTGACGCAGAAGTAAACTTCCACCAGTAAAAATGAATGTACGCTTTTGCCATTATTTATGACTGAAATTTTGCATTAATGAGGTGTTTACATAATATGAAAATTTTTATTTAAATTTACTGGCGGCAGTTTGCCCGGGCAGGAATCTACCTCTGCGAAAGTGGTTACTATTGAAGCTTCACTACTTTAAGGATATGTCAGTTCCTCTTTATTATCCTTTTGATTACGGTCTAGGACTGGCGACATTTTTTATATTCACTCGCGTCTCAATTTACGAAAAAGGTCGTTTTCCTATACTTCTCTTGAATGTATCCTAGTATAAGTGTATGATACAGATTATTTTTCAAAATGTGATGTAAATAGTACAAAGAAATAGTCCCTGGGAGGACATACCGTCGGTACCATGTCAAAATATCCAATGTGAAAACAGTGGTCCATTTTTTCTTAAATTCAGATTACTTGATTGGCACCGTTTTTCTGAAATGGTAAAATTCCCCTTATTTTCTCTTTAATTAATATGCCATTAAACAAGGTTAAATAAGGCGAATTTTACTACTTCATAAGAGTGGTGACAATCAAGATATCTGAATTTAAAAACAGTAGCCCACTGTTTTCACATTGGATAGTTTGAACCGACGATATGTCCCAAGACCGTAGTCAAAGGGTTAATAGTTCCATGGTTAATCGTTGACAAATGAATTTGCTTTCATTTACACATATCTCCAAGTAAGTGACAGGTGTACCTTACTTTTTGAATCACACACTCACACGGGAAAAATCCGTGAAAAAAGATATTCCAACTTTATTTTGCCCATTTTCTCCCAAAATTGAGAAATTTCCTCCATAGAATGTAAAAAAGCCTCTGAAGTCTTTCAATCTAAAGCAGCATTTTCGTCAAATCACTGGGATATTCCGAGGATTGCGCGGCGTAGTACTTTTTCATATAAAAAATGAAATTATTACCTATATTCCTCATTCCCTACCCCCCCCCCCCCCCTCAAAAAAAAAAAATTACGAACCTAAGCTCAAATACTCTTAAAAGTCTCCTGTCAAAGTCGTAAAATTCTTAACCCTCCGTCTACCAGACGGGTCCATTGGACCCGACAGGTACATACAAATTATTCATTCAAACCAGAAATTTCTTTAAAATAAACTAAGTATATAAACCAGACAAAAATAAGGTAAATAAATAAGTTAAATAGTTTTAAATAAAAATTCTGGTGTAGAACGTTTTATTAAAACTTGAATAAAATTCCCGGTAGATCTAGGGTTAAGTCGTAAATTTCTTTAAATAACGGACAAATCTCTTCCAATCGCAGGGCTGTTCCGACACTTGCTGCCTATAATTTTTTGCGTTTTTTGAGGGTTTTTTTTTTTGAGAGTGTATAAGTTATACTATATTTAATACTTAGGATCTGACACTTTCCGTCTAAAGGGTAATTGATGTGCAGTGTCGTAAATAAACAATTTCTTTTTATGGTATTTTTTAATATCTATAAAATAGTCCATTTCATTTTGAACTCATCTCAATTCAATTTAAATAAATAATACTTTATTTTCTAAAATTTAAAAGATATTGAACTCTGTATTTCATTTTAAAAAAGTATTTAAATGAATGTACAAAAAAATGACAAAAAAAAATGCAATTTAACAAATTACAACGACCATTTGGAAAATGATTTTTTCAAAGACTAAAATTGAAGACATAAAAAATCGCACGGAGTTGATCATACATTACGTACGCCATGAATTACACTTTTCGGTACTGTAAATTTTTAAACTTCTACAGAGCTGGTAATACATTGCGTACGCCATAAATTTGTTTCTGAGTTATTAATATTTTTTTGTAGTTTTTATTACTTTTTTGTCATAGTGGCAACAGAAGTATCCATCTCTGTTGAAAGTAAAGGGAAAATGCAGATTACTGTATAGACCCATTAGAAAACGAATAAAATGTGGAATCAACTAATAAAACGCTTCAGATATGTTTTTGAATTCCTACCCTGACCGAGGACAATAATCATTTTTCCAAATGGTTAAAAGTCTCATTATATTATCTTTTATTGAGATAAGGAAGATTTATCACTAGAATAATTTTCCTTTTATTCAGTCATGCAAGATAACGTAATAGCAATAATAAACAATGGAGTTAGGAATATAGAGGAAGAGAGAACTTATAATTACACTAAACTATTACTATTTATTTATTTGTTGAAGAGGAGACACATAGAGTATTGTCTATGAGTTACGAGTGTAGTAACTGAGGAGATTGTCACAAGATGCTGGCTGATTTTTTACATCGGATAAACAATATCTAATTACCGCCGGAGCAAACTTCGACCAGTTAAATTTTAGGGAGTAAATTTTGCCTTATCTTAGTTGCTTTTTCAAGATTTCTCTCATAAGTATGGTTAAATTTTCTATTATATTTTACTGGTGGCATTTTCGCAGTTATTAAAATATTTTTCACTGACACTGAGAGGAGTTTGTCTAGGTTGTCATAATGGCGGAAACGCAGGTCCTCACTATCGCCGAAGTAAACTTCCACCAGTAAAAATGAATATATGTTTTGGCCGCTATTTATGACTGAAATTTCGAATTAATAAGGCGCTTAAATAAGGAAAAAATTTCTATTTAAATTAACTGGTGGAAGTTTACCCCGTCGTTAATCAACACCAGCAAAAGCGGTTATAGTAGAAGATTCACTATTTTAAGGTTATGTCAGTTCCTCCTTATTAATAGTTCCATGTAATAAACATAAAACATAACTGTGAACTTTTATGCTTTTTTCTTACCATCAAAACAGTGTTGACTGTGAGCTACTTTTTTTAAACTCCGATTTCTTTGTTGACACCACTTTTCTGAAATGATAAAATTGCCCTTGTTTCGCCTTAATTAATATGTCATTAAATAAGGGGAATTTTACTATTTTAAAAAACTGGTGACAATCACGAAATCTGAATTAAAAAAAAGTAGGCTATTTCCATGAGCACTTGTAGTGTAAGTTACGTGCTACGATTTTTGGATACCAGTATTTTAGAACGGTAAATGTGACATATTTTATGGGAGATATCTCATTAATTGAATAATGCCAAGCAAATTTTACGAAAATAACGGTGGTCAACAAGCATAGCAGTTATCAGCTATGTGGCTTACACGTCAAAACCCCATGGAATTAGCCAGTAGTAAAATTTGCCTTGGAATATAAATCCATTTAGTAGTCCAGTAGTGGTAGTATAAAAGCCTAAAAGTTGGCATACATGTAAAAACGGGTCATTTATAAAACGTAACTGTTTCCTATCCATTTTAATGAACCGTTCAGATGGATGTAATTTGTAATAACTAGCTGACCAGCCCAGCGTCGCCCGGGGCAATAATAATATTCTTAAATGAATCTGAAATTTTTATCTCAGGTTTTTATCGTTCGGGTGGAGACGGTGCAAATTACCAGGGCCCGACTCTTGTTCAGTTCCAAAGTTGCGTAAAGTCAAAGGTTAAGTTTTTTAATTTTTATATGTCTCATACTTTAAACTTTTTTATCCCAAATTACCTGATGAATTTAATTAAAATGTAATTATATTTTCAATAATTTAATTTTTTATTTAAAATCTTTATATGAAAAAGCAATTACAAATACAACATAAAATGTAATACTGAAAAAGAAATAATAAAATTGTAAGCAAATATTACTATATAGATTTTTTTTTAAATTACCATCCAGCAAATTTATTTTATAATAGAGCAAAGCCTGTTTATAACGGAATCCTACCATAAACGAAAAAAAAGTTCCAGCTCTCCCCCCCCCCCCCCCCCCCGCAAAAAATGCTATTATGCTTTGTACAATTTAAATAACCTGCATAAAAAGGAATTTATCACTGGTCGTTTTCGTTTCCGTCTAAGCAGGTTTTATTGCATCTTACTTCTGGGGGGCCCGTAATAATATTCTTAAATGAACCTGAAATTCGTATCGCAGGTCCGTACAGTCAAAACTACCTGTCCGTACAAAATTACTTTTTACGTCATGACAACATTTTGTAAACTTCTTGCTGCTGTTTAATTCGCATTTTCAATACAGTGCTTTGCAGAAATTGCACATTTCACCCAGAGTTATGCATGTCCCGGAACGTTTAAGTCAGTAATTTGGATTTCAGAAGCAACGCGTGCATGCTACAATTGTTAACCCTATTTTGCCGATCGCTTAACGGCGTTCTCGATGAACTCTATTTGGATTTCGAATCTCTCTCGATTCGACTCGAATTCTTCTTCTTCACTTTCAAGCATTCGCCGAGATTTTTTACGGGCATTTCAAATGATATTTTGAAGCTACATAATTGCAGTGACAGCGAAAGATATTGCACCGAAAAAGCGAAACGTAAACAAACCCGATCGCCCTAAATCCTGCCAAAAGACTCTTACACAATAACCAATGAGATGCGTTTCTTGGGAACCTTCCTTCCATTTCCTTCGAAAAATTTATCTTAAAACCAAATCAATTTTATTTCATCATATTTAATTGCATTTAAATATAATATTGAAATCTCAGAAATTTTTAGAAATACGATAAAATCCTCCGAAATTCTAATCTATGAGTTCCTAGAAAATTTTAATTAAATGCGTATGCATTTAAATATCGCTTGGAAAAGTTTCAGCTTTCATAAAAATGTGAAGATATAATTTATTTTCTGTGCAATGCAAAAGAAAATAATAGTAAGTTTTATTAAGAAGAAGAAGGGGATATTTAGTGTTTAAAAATATTTTTTAAGAGGTAACTGGAAAAGGATATTAAAATTAATTTTTGTAAAAAATATACAAAACATGCGCTATTTTTCATATATTACTTGTTCAAGTAAATTTAACGTATAAAAATTTAGATATATTTTTTGAAGTTTGTGCCTGAAATTAACGAAAATTTTTGAACTGTGTTACATTTTTAATCCCTCTACTAATTTGATTAGTTTATATATTGTGCAAATTTAAAATTTTCTATCATATAAAACTCTTTTAAGAATGCGGTAACGCGTGTTTTTAATACAGTGTGTAACAGTAAACAGTAAAAAAAAGTTATAAACCATTTTCTATAGTAAAATAATTTCATTAATGTTTCCAAATATCTGAAATATATTATGCTAAGATGAAAAATAACAGTGGTATACTTTCGAAAATGTAATAGAAACTATACAGTATCCAAATTAACGAAAATGTCTTTCATATAATATGTATGGATATAAATAATTTCATTTTACGTTTATTGTTTTAATATCAGCCTTGCCGCTCGATTCAGTTTTTTAATACAGGGTTCCCACTAGTCCGTTTTTTGAAAATCAGTATTTTTTATCTCTTTGCACTCGTATGTCCAGTCAATGGAATTATTAATAAAAAGGAACTGACAATCCTTAACCTTCCTAACCTGTTGAAATTTTACTCAACCTTAATAAAAACGTTTCAAACCAGAACTTTCTTTACACTATTTAATGTATTCATTTATATTATTTTTCGGGGCATTTTATTTATCTTACTTTAAGAAAAAATCTCTGGTTCGAATCGAATGAAATGAATTATAGAAATGGGTCTATTAAACCCATTCAGTGTAGGAAGGTTAAAATAGTGAAGCTTCAACTGTAACCGCTTTCGCAGGGTCTGATTGCCGCCGGTGGAGTCTTGCAACAGCAAATTTATATAGAAATCTTCTCCTTATTTAAACCCACTATTAATGCAAAATTTCAGTCATAATTAATGGCAGAAACAGATATTCATTTTTACTGGTAGCAGTTTACTTTGGCGGAAGTCAGGCCCTAAGTTTTCGCCATATTGTGACAACCAGTGAAACAAACTGACCGTTTTACCGATCAAACAGACACCAGTAAAAGGAAATAGAAAATTTCACCAAATTTGTGAGAAAGTACTTCCATGAATAAGACGTTTAAATAAGACGAAATTTTCTAGTCAGTTTTACTGGTGTGAAGTTTGCCCCGGTGCTAATTAGAAACTGTAGATCCGGTTTTAAAAAAAGCAGCCGCCACCTTGTGACAACCTCCTCAGTTACTTCATACGCAACTGGTTGCTGCCACCGAAATACTCAAGGTCGGAGGATGCGAGTTGGGACGTCATCACTAATCGACCAACTTCTCACTAGTGCTGGAATTCACACCGGGAAATATTGAACAGCAATTTCCTTTTTTTTTTTTTTTTTTTTTTTTTTTTTTTTTTTGCAGAATATCTATCATCTTATAAAATAATAATAACTATTTAAACTTACTGGTGAAAATTTGGAATCCCCCAATAAAAAATCATCGAGATGCGGCAACACCGTGACATTCCGCATCTCTCTGAATTTTTATTTAGGGATTCCGAATTCTCACCAGTAAGTTTAAATAGTTATTGTTGTTTTAGAAGATGATAGATTTTCCGAAAATAAAATAAAATAAAATTGCTATTAAAAAATTTCTGGTGTGAATTCCAACACTAGTCAGAAGCCGGTCGATTAGTCATGACGTCACAACTCGTGTCCTCTGGCCTTGAGTATTTTGATGGCGGCGAAATGGTAAAATGTACACTAGATATCTCCTCCTCTTTATTCATAACTCCATTGTCCTTTCCGACTGGACATCATCCTTCTCTGCAAAATTTGTTTCTAGCACCAGTAATAAAGAAAAATAAAATTTGCCTTATTTAATTAGAGCATTTTTGAAACTGTGTACTTGAAGGAAACTTCTTTTAAAAAAGTGGTGTCAACCGAATAAAATTTGTGTAAGAGACGCTCGAGTCGGAAGGGTTAAGAAAAAAAATGTGCTTGGTTTCTGCAACAATTGAATAAAAAACGCCCTTTCTAGTAAGTTTCTATGAAATTTGTAAAGAAAGTTTTTCTTTGAAAATTAGTGATGTTAAAAAAATGGACCAAGAGGGAGCCCTGTGAATATCGCTTTTCGAAGAAAAATCTTTCTTTTAGATATTTTTTACAAATTTTACGCAAGCCCAATGTTGCCAGTGGGCTACTTTTTTAAAATTCAGATTTCTTGATTGGAACCACTTTTTTGAAATAGTAAAATTCGCCGTATTTAACGACATATTAATTAAGGCGAAAACCAGGGGAATTTTATCTTTTCAGAAAAGTGGTGCCAATCAAGAAATCTGTATTTTAAAATTTTTTTAAAAGTAGCCCACTGGCAACACTGCACAAACCTATCCGGATGGGAACTTTTGTTGCAAATGCTGTAGAAATCTATCACAATTTTTTTTTTCAGAAATACTGGTATCCAAAAAACGATCAGGGGAGGGGGGGGGGGGCTCTGTAATATCGTCGGTACCATGTCAAACTATCCAATGTGAAAACAGAGAGCTACTTTTATAAAATTAAGGATTTCTTGATTGGCACCACTTTTCTGAAATGGTAAAATTCCCCTTGTTTTCGCCTTAATTAATATGTCGTTAAATTAGGTTAAATAAGGCGAATTTTACCATTTGGAATTTTACCATTTGAGAAAAGTGGTGCCAATCAAGAAATTTGGATTTAAAAAAAGCAGCCTACTGTTTCACATTGGACAGTTTGACATGGTACCGACGATATGTATAAAAACTTGTGACTTCGGAGTATTTTCATATTCGTCTAATAACTTCAGAAATATTGTAGCTCCTGGCTATATTACGCAACTCTGTCGAAAAAGCGCAATGTATCCGATAGCGTGAAGCAATTGAGGACATTAAAAATATAAAAGTTAGAAACTTACAAATAAATGTTTCATAATTATCTTCAAAACATTAGTTTATACTTAACCCTTTCAGGGGCAAAGTACTTCTCTTGCTAAAATATTAAAATGATTGAATGACACTGGTTTTTATGAACAAATGTATATGAAACTAAGTAAAATCTTTTCTTCGCGTATTACGCAAAATTCTGTATTACGCAAAATATAATTCCTTTATTCTGGTGCCAATGTGGCATTTGGGAATTAAAATTAAGTGATATAAACAATATACCGGTGCTCTTCAAGGGGTTAAAGCGTAGCTGGCAACTTTCGTTTTTTTTCATTGTTATATGAAATCAGAAATTCTACTAGATGAAAAACTGTTAATAAAATAATCTCGTAGAAACAAGAAACTTGTCATTGAATGTATTTTCTTTTTCAAATTATGTTTGTTTAACTTGAAAAAAAAACTCGTAATGTTGGCATGCATGAAATATTATTTATTTGAAATTTAAAATGGGAAGGGGGGGGGGTTAAGAGGTATTTTTAGAAAAAAAGACAAACAAGTTAGAAGAAAAAAGTTGTCCTACTTTATTTCTCAAGAAAGCTATGACTAGTTAAAAATTTTTAAACGAAATTTCGCGAAAAATTGAAATTTGTTTAACCCCTACGGGATGGGCGTCTTTTACAGAATTTTTAATCTTTAATCACCGGTTTTTTAAAACAGAAATATTTGCCTAATTGAATCGGGAAAACACTCGGATTAAATAAGGCAAAACTCACAATAAAAATTTACTGGTGAGAATAATCCCCGATTCTGAGCACCTTAAGCGGGAAGAATACAGGTCGCTCGTCCCCAAGCGGTTAACTTAGCCCAACTTAACACCAAAGACACTCAGAATGACTGCCTTCCCCTTGTGTTGTAATAGAGGTGCTGCAGAAATTCATCCCGGACTGCTTTAATTATTGCTGAAAAGATTTTATTACAGCTTTTCATAATTTGCTGCTTCAGCTCTTCGATCCTTACAAAATAATATAGGCTCACAGTGTTGCCGGTGGCTACTTTTTTAAAAGTCAGATTTCTTGATTGGCATCACTTTTCTGAAATGGTAAAATTCCCTTTGTTTTCGCCTTAATTATTATGGCATTAAATAGAGAGAATTTTACTATTTCAAAAAAGTGGTGTCAATCAAGAAATCTGAATTTAAAAAAAGTAGCCCACTGGTAACACTGTGGTCTCAGCAAATTCGAAATACTGATCTTGATTAACCCTCAGGCTGCGTATTATTATTATTTTTTTTAAAATCAAAATATGTTCAAAAATTGCGCATTTGTTTTATTACATATTTCCATTCTACATATATTTTACAGTTAAAATATGTAAAATTATTTTTTTGTAAAAGAATTTTTTTAAAATATAGAATTAGATCATAAAAAAAATGTTGTCAGAAAACTGAATTCGAAGAATAATCTTATAAAAGCGAATTTCTGAAAGTTAATCTTAGTTAAATTATGATTTATTTTATAAAACACAAAGGTAAAACATATACAGTAATGGAAATATGCGAAATACATACAAAAATTGCAGTAGAAATGAAGTTTAGTATGAAAAATTTCGTTAGGTACGAGGCAGTCCTACTTCGTGATCTGTGCACCAAAGTTGCCTCTCTTTTCAAATTGTTTTGCTAGTTTCAGTTTTTTTAACAACAAACAGCACACTGTCTACGATGCTCTTTATTGGTGGGATAGGGGGTATATGGTTGGCAAAATGTCGAGCAGTTAGTCTCATGGGTTGGAGCGCTGCCATCGAAAAACTCAAGGCCAGAGGACACGAGCTGTGACGTCATCACTAATCGACCGACTTCTAACTAGTGTTGGAATTAACACCGGGAAATTTTGAATAGCAATTTTCTTTCATTTTTATTTGTGGAATATCTATTATCTTATAAAACAATAATAGCTATTTAAACTTACTGGTGAGGGTTTGGAATTCCCCAATAAAAATCAGCCAGATTCAGCTACACTGTGGTTTTCCGCATGTTATTGAATTTTTATTTAGGGATTCCGAATTCTCACCAGTAAGTTTCAGTACTTATTATTGTTTTATGAGATGATAGATATTCTACAAATAAAATAAAGGAAAATTGCTATTCAAAACTTTCCCGTGTTAATTCCAACACCAGTGAAAAGTCGGTTGATTAGTGATGACGTCACAACTTGTGTCCTTTGGCCTTGAGCATTTCGATGGCAACGGCTAGAGACATCTTTGAGCTTTCAAAATACCGCGCTGAATGCTTGAAAACAAGCTTGTGAACCAGTATTGCCAGTTTGGAGACTTTTTTAATTCAGCTTATTTGACTGTCCCCACTTTTTAAAAAATAGTATGATTAGCTTTATTTTTTAGAATTTTTAATCTATTTTTAAATAGGCCGAATATTTCAATTTCAAAAAAGCGGTGACTTTGAATCTGGGGACAAAATATGGGGAACTTCACAGAAATATGGGCAACTACCTCTATCTGTTAACTCATACCTGAATCAACAATTAAACATCGCAGAAAAGATGAAACGAACCATTAAACGGGAAAAGAGCTCGTTGTTTTTTAAATAAACGGAAAAAATGAATCTCCCCGGAAATCGCGGGTTGCGCAATTTTGCTACTTTTACGTTGTCCATAGAAATCGCGAGTTGCGCAGCGAGAGGGTTAAAGGGAACATTTTCACTGCATTTGTTTCCATGAATCGAAATTGACAATGCTTTCCGCAAGAGCGTCTTGTGGACGGATGAGAGTCATTCTAACCTATATCGTCGGTACCATGTCAAACTATCCACTGTAAACACAGAAGGCTACTTTTTTAAAATTCAGCTTTCTTGATTGGCACCAATATTTTGAAATAGTAAAATTCGCCTTATACAATGACATATTAATTAAGGCAACAAAGGGTAGTTAACAAAAGGAATTTTATCATTTCAGAAAAGTAGTGCCAACCAAGAAATCTGAATTTAAAAAATACGAAGTAGCCCACTGTTTTCACACTGGATAGTTTGACACGGTACCGACGATAGATGGTCGTCATCCAGTGTTGCCAGATGTCCCGCGTAACTGAGGACTCTGCAAACCACTAATTTCTTCCAGTTTATTTTGCCATCTTTAATCGCAGATAATTCTGCCGTTAGATATGGCAAAGAAAATTACTTTAAAATAATGGTGTCCAGAGCATTTGGAGCCACGATTTACGCGGAACACCTGGCAACAGTAGACGCGACGCTTAAGGCGTTAAACCTTAAAAATATTAGATATTTCGAGGATGATCTATACGCAATAGCAACATTTCCTGTGTATTGTAAAACCAACCGCATATATCGCCGATACCATGTCAAAATATCCAATATGAAAATAGTGTTGCTAGTGGGCTACTTTTTTAAAATTCAGATTTCTTGATTGGAACCACTTTCTTGAAATAGTAAAATTCGCCTTATTTAACGACATTTTAATTAAGGCGAAAACCAGGGGAATTTTATCTTTTCAGAAAAGTAGCCCATTGGCAACACTGTTTTCATATTGGATAGTTTGACATGGCGCTGACGATATATATTTTTAAAAATATGCTAGTTGTGACCAAAAATATATGAGGTACTCTCAATAAACTATGATTAAATCGTCAATACCACACTCACTGCTTGGCCTGAAGAACGAAACACTTAGCTGGGGTTTTTTTAGAAACTAATTCCATACCCTATCGCTACATTTCAATATCGAAGAGAGCCATTGGTTCCTACAACAATTATTTACCCTTTTATAAGACACCACTATCGACAAACGTATGATCTGAATCCTTAGTCCCACCTATCTAATTTATCTTACAAACACGTTTGTATGAAAATGACAGAAAGTATATGCATTTAACTGGAAGAAAGTATATTTCTGACATACATTTTATTATATTTAATTAGACTTGTTGCAAAGTTTATATTAAATCCATATATTAGAATATTTTTATGAGTGATTACGGAAAACCTATCTAAGCTCATAATGTTCAAAGAAGAGAGCAGAGATATTGTTGTTTAAAAAAAAAACGCCGGACAACAATATTTTGTATAAGATATCTGGGGAATTTCTTAATATTTTTAAAAGAATATGTTTCATAACATATATATTTATTAATCACTTAAAATAAATCTAATACAAGCGTACTAGAAGATTGAATATTTCAAATTTTAATAAAATGTACTTTAAAGGGATTTATCTTTGAATAAAGTTTTTTATGATTGCACGCACGATACCTCTGGAACAACTCGATATTTTTACATGATATTTTTAAATGTAATAGATTATACCAATATCTAAAGCCTGAACCTAAGTATGTTTATTGTTCTATCTACATAAAAAATATGTATAGATAAATTTCGAAAAGACCTTCAACATTATTCTACAACTATAAATTTTTCTAAAATATACACATGTTTAGGTTTAGTCTTAATGTCTAAATGTAATCCATAAATCCGCGAAGGTTGCATGCAAAAATAATAATAATCCAAGAGAAATCTTCTGTACAATTTTAAATAAGCACGTTTTCAACATTATGAAAGAAAATATTTTAAAGAAAACGATTCTTTTAAGCATTGAATTACATAGGGATTACTTGCTGTTTCTATTCATAACTAGCGTAGCTATAGGAATTGTTTTGTGCGATTTGATTTAATATAATACGTAGAAATGTTTCTCTTTCATGAGTGTTTTAGCCTGAAAAATTGATTTGTTTTAATATTAAATATTAGTGTGAATTCTTAATTATTATTACAGTGTACTTTGAGCATAGATAGCAACTTTTACGATTTTTTCTTAGTACACAATTTTAATAGTAAATTTTGCATTATTTGATCACCAAAATCTCCGAATAAACAAATAAAAAAATTCTATTAAATTTAAGTGGTAACAAAAAAGAGTAAATGTTGGCAGCTATGAATTTAAGGGATCATAAAATACATAGCTGCAAACTTTTACGCTTTTTTATCACCACTAAAATTTAATAATAATTTTTTTTATTTAATAGATGAAATCTGTCGATTAGAATCAAGCAAAAAATTCTCTTAAATTTTACCGGTGACAAAAAAGCGTAAAAGTATTTTTTCTTCGTATTTTTTCTTCTTGAATAAATTCATATACTACAATGCTAGTGTTCATAGCTTTTTGTATACACTTTATTCATGCATAACACAAATGCATTATTCATTTTTTATAGATTCCATATTGTATGGAATTATTGGAAAATAATTTCTTCCATTTGTATGTTTAAAATTTTTGTACTCCATCCACGTCTCGGCAAAATATATATTTGTCATGATTTATGCCCAGTACGTACAATCTTATCAAAAATTTAGTTTTAATTAATCGCAGAAAATCATTACAAATGCAGCTATTAAACAAAATGATTACAACTTCAAAGAAACACAATTAATCAAAAAAATTCTAATCTGAAAAAGTGGTGCCAGATTTCTTGAAAATTCCAAGGGAAATAAACTTCCATAAACTTGTAATTTTTTTCAGTGTCTGAAAAATATCTCTTAACCCCTTGAGGGGCACCGGTATATATTATATGCCACCTACGATTAATGAAGTTTTACACCAGAAAAATTTTCTTAAATTTTACTTTTCTAACTTAGGTGGAAAAAAAAAGCCGTAAAATTGCTTTTACTTATTTTGAAATAGAATTTTTAAAAGATTCCTGTGGGAATTCAGCATTTCACAAACGTAATTGATTGCCCTTCAAGGGATTAACAAAACCTTGCTAGGGAATCCATAAAAATGAGTTAATATAAGCGCTTTAACACTATATGTTTGGCAGAGACGTCTCCAGAGAGGGTTTTGTATATCACTATTTTCAAAATGAAATTTCGTGTTATTTAAACTCAGAATTCAATGACTACATTTAGGTATAGCTGCCGACTTTTACGCTTTTTTCCTACCATTAATATTTAATAGAAATTTTTGCCTAGTTTAATTTCCAGATTTCGATGCTTAAATAAGGGAAAATTTTCTACTAAATTTTAGTGGTAGGAAAAATCGAAAAGTTGGCAGCTATGCATTAACCCTCCGTCTACCAGACGGGTCCATTGGACCCGACAGGTACATACAAAATATTCATTCAAACCAGAAATTTCTTTAAAATAAACTAAGTATATAAACCAGACAAAAATAAGGTAAATAAATAAGTTAAATAGTTTTAAATAAAAATTCTGGTGTAGAACGTTTTATTAAAACTTGAATAAAATTCCCGGTAGATCTAGGGTTAAGGTGAAGATTTAGTTCCAAAATAGTGTCTGGATACGAACTGATATTTTGTATTTTGAGAGGCATTATTAACCCATTAACTGCCGAAGCTGTAAGATAAGGGTCTTCAACGTTTTTACGTTTGCCACCACAAATATTAAAAGATTATTTAAAGTTTATTTAATGCTTTATTTAAAGTTCAAACTTTCTGTAATTAATAAAGGTAATTAAAAAAAAATAGTGGTATCTTGATAGTTAAAATAATTTTATTTTTAACGGTGCGAAAACGCACCATTAGTAGGTAATGGGTTAAACATGGCGTTACAAGCTGAGTTAACACTATATCAATGTAAATGTATATTCTCTAATGTACAACCATTTGCCTTAAAATCATTTGTCACCACAATAATCGAAAGGTAATATCCGGTTTATTTAATAACAAAGTTTCTGTCATTTAATAAGGCAAATTATTCTGTGTAAAAATAGTGGTATCTTGGTGGACCGCGGACCAGCAGTTGTGTACTCCTACTATACTGAATTGAGACTGAAGCTCATGGAAATGTGAATAAAGAGGGATTGAAATATAATGGAGTTATAAATAAAGAGGAGGAGACATACAGTGTGTTGTCTAGTAGTTGCAAGTGAAGTAACTGAGGAGGTTGTCACAAGATCGTTGCTGTTTTTTTTTAAATCAGATCCACATTTTTTTATTACCGACGGTGAAGACTTCCACCAGTAAACTTGTATAGAAAAGTTCCTCTTATTTAAGCCCCTTATTCATGGAAAAATTATCTCACAAATATGGTAAAAGATTTCTATTTCTTTTTACTGGTGTCAGTTTGCCAGGTATTATAAGTTTTTCACTGACCGGAGGTTGCCTTGGTCGTCACAATATGGTGCAACTACTACCGCTGAAGTAAAATTGTACCAGTAAAAATCAATATCAGTTTTTGTCATTATTTTTGACTGAAATTTTCCATTAATAAGTCGTTTCACTAAAGAAAAAATTTCTACTTAAATTTACTGGTAGAAGTTTTCCCCGGCGGTAATGAATCCCTGCGAAAGCAGTTACTGCTGAAGCTTCACTATTTTAAGGATGGAGTTATGAATAAAGATGAGGAGACATACAATGTGTTGTCTACTAGTTGCGAGTGAAGTAACTGAGGAGGTTGTCACAAGATGGCTGCTATTTGTTTAATCAGATCCATAGTTTTTGATTACCGCCGGTGAAACAGCCGCCATTAAACTTGTATAGAAAAGTTTGTGTTATTTAAGCGCCTTATTCATATAAAATTTCTCTCACAAGTATGGTAAAATATTTCTATTTCTTTTTACGGGTGTCAGTTTGTCAGTTATTACAACCTTTTCACTGACACTGACAGTAGGTTGTCTTGGTTGTCAAAATATGGCGCAACTACTACCGCTGAACTAAAATTGTACCAGTAAAAATAAATATCAGTTTTTGCCATTATTTTAGACTGAAATTTTCCATTAATATGGCGTTTGACAAAAGAAAAAAATTCTACTTAAATTTACTGGTGGAAGTTTTCTCCGGCGGTAATGAATCCCTGCGAAAGCGGTTACAGTTGAAGCTTTACTATTTTAAGGTTATGTTGGTTCATCTTTTTTTAATACAGGGTAAACCAAAAGTCTTGCCCTGATTATAATAATTCATTAGAAATTAACCGTTTGTATACTAATGTAACTTTTTATACCATTGGATAGGTCAGTTTTAGTAGTTTTTTTGTGCAGTAGCGTGAAACATTTCCGGATAGGTGGGATGGAAGGGATGGACCAACACCCTGGCCTCTGCGCTCTCCAGATATTAATCCTCTGAATTTTTTTTAGGGGGGGGGCTATATCAAGGACCACATTTTTTGCCACACAAATTGCTGACGTCGAAGAACTGAAAACTAGGATACAAGCTTCTGTATGTACTGTAACAGAAGACATGTTAATGACCACTTGACGGGAACTAGAATACCGCTTAGACATTCTCCGAGCTACCAAGGGGGTACATGTTGAAATTTACTGAGGTACTTGGTTTTATAAAAAAAAATTATAACAGTACTTACAATGTATCCAAACAAACACATGTCTAATTATAATAGGTTGAGAATAATAAATATATATAATCAGGGCAAGACTTTCGGTTCACCGTATAGTTCCACGATTTTAAGGATATGTCGGTTCCACTTTCTTCATAGTTCCGTGTGAAATATCCTCAAAATGGTGAAGCTTCAACTGAAACCCACGTCCCGGTGGCTCAATACCTCCGGGTCAAACTGCCACCAGTAATTTTTAATCGGCATTTTCTTCTTATTTAATTTAATTTAAACGCCTTATAAATGCAAAATTTCAGTCATACTTATGGCCAAACACAAATATTTATTTTTACTGGTGGAAGTCTACTTCTGCGGTAGTTAGGCCCTGCGTTTCCACCATATTGTGACAACCTAAACAACCTCCTGTCAGTGTCAGTGAAAGAGAATATAACACCCGGGTCAACTTCCAGCAGTAAAAATAAGTATAAATTTTCCCCATATTTCTGAGAGAAAATTTCCATGAATAAGCCGCTAAAATAAGGAAAATGTTTCAAGCAAAATTTACTGGGGAAGGATTGTTTCAGCAGTAATTAGAAACTGTTGATCCGACGTAAAAAATAATTTTTGCCGCCATCTTGTGACAACCTCCTTAGCTACTTCACTCGTAACTGGTAGACTGTACACTATATGTTTCCTCCTCTTTATTAGTAATTCGATTCTGAACATAAATCTAACACTGGTTTGTTAGGATAAATAAAGATTCAGTGTCAAAAGATGAGAAAATTATGCATTGTCACATTTTTCACAAAATTGTTTTTATTTTCTGAATGAATGTGTTATGAGATAACCCATCATATGTTATATCTAAGATTCTAATTATTCTTGGAGATTTGATAATTTAAATAATAGCAATAATTTTTGATAATTAAAGTTTGCAAAAATTTTTTGAGAGTATTTAGTGAGACCTGATAACATTTTGAACACATGCTACGAACAAATCAAATAAACAAGAAAAAGCTTTCACTTCAGTTTTCTCGAAATTTTATTTTTTATTACGTAGCATTTTCTTCCACCCGTGTCTTCAAATAATTCTAATGCTTTTCTGTTTATAGGATTTACTAAGAAACTAGTGAGTTGCAAAACAAACAAACGTATAAAAATTTAATTATAAATATTGTTTTTATGAAGATTTTTTCCTTCGAGGGTAAAAAATGTAGAAAATCTTTGAAAAGAAAATAATATTTCAAATTTAACAGAAAAAAAGACAAACAAATATTTGTGAAAGTGTAACATATTTATACACTAAAAAATTTGTGTTACATAAAAAATCTATATTTCACATCTAATGAATTTATGATGAAAAATGCGATGATACCATGAAAGGAATCAGCAGAATAGAAGCAACTTACTTTTGTACATTATTTATGTCTGTTATAATGATAAAGCATTGCCTTAAAAAACACACTGACATTATGAAAGTGGGAAACTCTATTTTTGTTAAAAGAAGGTAGACATTTCCATTCGTTATAAGTACTCAAGATAGAGGATATTTTATCTTTTTTTCAATTCCTACTATTAGCTCACACTCTCCCTATATTTATTTATTTATATATTTATCTTGTTCAAATTTTCAATCGTTAATAAAATACTCATTATTCATCCAATCAAGTTCAATTTTTTTAAACTTGTAGTGGATGACAATTGATGTTAATCCAGTTTTCTTCAAATATTAATTCGTTAATTAAATTAAATTAATTAATTTTCAATAATCGAGAGAGCCGTCTTCTTGATCAAGGCATTTTAAGACCGAGAGAGAGTCTTCTTGATCAAGGCATTTTACCCGCCATTCAGGAGGAAAGAAGAATGGGTGAAAAAAAATTCTCTTATTGACCTAAGTAGGAATTGACTTAATTTTTTTTTATATTACTTGTTTCTACTGAAATGATAATATTTTTCTTAACCCTTAAATGCGCGATTTTTTATTGTGTTTCGAAAAAATTATATAAGATTCTCTGAAAGGTTTATTACACAGAAAAAATAATGAAAAAAAATCAGAGATACATTTTTCATATAATACGTCAATCTTTTCTTCTGTTGCACATCTGGAATACAAATAAAAGCTACTGTTGTGTGGGTTTTTTTACGCTAAAATCTTGCAGATTAGTAAATATTTTAATAAGTTTGTCTCCAAATACTTTATTTTATATAATTATTTATTTTATAAAACTTAAACTTTAACCCTTTAATTCCCATGATATAATACGTTCTAGAAATTAAGTAATTCAGAGAATCTGACTTTAAACCAGAAAGTTTCAATGGTTAATTTCGCTTTATTTAAATACGGAATGCCTGTTATTAATTAAAACAAATATTGCTATTTTAATTTTCTGGTGTGAATTAGGTATATACGAATAAAAAAATCTATTAAATTCAAAACAGTGTTGTTTGCATATCTGCAAAGCTGCGCACTAAAGAGTTAAAGGACATATTTTACATTAAGATGATAACAATAAGAGAGAGAATTTCAAAAACTTTCACAGATTAATTTACAATTAAGAGACCACTTCAGTCACGTGACGCCATTTGCATGTCAATGTTAAACAAATATAGGTTTTCTTTAAAAATTTTTCATTGAAATTTAAAGATTCTTAAATGATTCTTTTTGAATAGGATATCAGAGGTCGATGCCTAACATTGCAGTTTAGTACTTTCTTGATTTTGGTTGAAGTTTCATTCAAAAGATACCGTAATTCCCCGTGTATAATCCGCGGATTGACCAATCATGATTGGACAAAAAATTTTATTTAATAATTTAAGTCAAATATTTACCACTATCTAATAAGTTACATTGCATTAAATAAAATTTCCGGGTCGAAACATGATTATTTGATTGTATTATGCGCCGGAAATTACGGTACTTTCTATTTTGGAACTAATTAACTAATTCCTTTCCGATATTAAAAGTTTCCAGAATGAAAATGCAACCGAAATTGAAAAATCATAAAATTTCAATGCTCGACGTAGACCTGCAGATACTCTATATCAAAAGATAGAAGCATTAAAAACATTGAAATGCAAACGAGACATTTAAAAAGAGCGCTTTGGTTAATTTAACCAGTGGCATAACCAAGGGAGAGGTGTTTGGATATCCCTATTTTTTCATATCATTTTCCGCCTTATTCAGTGCTCCAACTGGTCAATTTTTTTAATATCAGGATATATGAAGAAACCTTTTCGCGCTATGTTGTTACAACATATGCAACACAAATTACATTCCAGTGTGGTTTCTGAAAATCAACCACGAAAGTTTACTTTGAAAAAAAGTCGGTATTAAAAAAAGTGGTGTGCGTCCCGCTAATTTAAATCGCAGAATTCTAAGATCAAATGAGGCGAAAATTACCAGACTTAAATAGTGGTATCCATTAATTGCGCTTTGGCTACCCCTATTGTTTTAACAGTAACTTGAGAATGTGATTCGGTGACTGTTGTCTCTTATCATTATTATAAACTAGTATATAATCCCCGTCAAAAATGACGAAATGTTGAACTGCATTTAATTTTCATAAGATTGCATACTAACAAACAGAATGAAGGTTTTATTATTGAAAAATTTGTATTATAGAAATTGAGAAAATCAAAATTATTATTATTATTACTTTCGTAAAATTTTAATTTAATTTTATTAATGTTTAAGAGCTTAGCTTATATCCATTTCAAATTTGCTTGCATTGAAAATAAAATTTATATCAAATGTAATTAATATGTAAGGAATATACAATGCCATGTACTGCATATATTAATTACATCAATGCAGATAAAATTTCAATTTTTAACGTTCTAAAATTTGAACATAACCTTGGAGTGAAAACAAAATTGTAATTTAATGAGAGGATGTGAAAAAATAATTTTCTCATACTAATGCAATCATGATAACATCTTATATTTCATAACACATGGGAAAAAATTATTTATAACGCAAACGAAATTCTTTAAAAAGCGGATAAATGTTAACATCTTTAAAAATTAATAAAACAAATTTTAAATTCTATCAAAGGTCATATCATAACAAAAGAAAAAAATCATTTTGTTTATATTGAAAGAAATCTTAAAATTACATAACGAAAACTTTTAAAAAATGATCTCGAATTACATCATAACGTCCTGTATTTTTTTTTAAGTAAAAAACTATAATTTCAGTAAAAAGTTCCATCATTTATATCCATTGCTGTGAGATGGCGCCAAAACAACCTTGAAATAAAGCGTAGTTCATACATGGAACTGCTGTCTTGTTTATATAAAATAATTAACTCCGTTTTTTCACAAAACGTAAGTCGGAATGTAAAAGTGGCAAACGCATTTTGAAATATTTAAAGGCTTTAATCTGCTTTTACAAATATTTTAAGAGCAGAACCGGATGTTAAACGGTATTTTTTTAATGAAACGATCAAAGAGTCGTTCATTTGTTTCTAGATTTGGAATTTGTGCTTATGAACGGCAACGGTATTCGTTTGTTTATCTCGATAATCTGTTGTTGGTAGCTGGATATTTTTAAATTAGAATTTATATAATCATAATCGTATAGATTTGAGGCTTTCAGAGAAAATGAACAAGAAAAATACAACGTGGATTATTATAAGTCGAACAATTGCCTTATTCACGGGATCGGAATGCTTAAGCCTAACATGGTCGCGATATTTTTCCCCCGACGATGAGCGCGATTATCGAGGTCCGGACGAGTTCACTCCGGAACTGTTATACACTTAGCGCTATTACATATATATATATATATGTATAAACAATTTTTCAACTTTTTTTTAAAATTTATAAAATGAATTAGCTATATTTATGCAATTTTAATTTGCTTTAATGCGGAATTTGCTTTAATATATCAGTAACACAACGTTTTTTATTTATGTTGACATTTTATAACTTGAAATTATTTATATTTCTCTACAAACATTCGTTGCTATTAAGAAAAGAGAGCTTTAGTATTAGTGAAACAATGTCTTTCCTTATCAATAATTCATAGCTTTCTGCTAAATTGTATTAGAAATATTTTCCGAATTTATTCTTGTACGCAATACAAGAATAAAACATATTTTCAGCTTAAGACGCGGGACTTGATAATTATGCATTTGTTCTAGTACATAGGTAGCCAACTGTGGCACGCTCTACACCACTAAAATTTTACAGTAATCATTACTTTATCTAATCATCGAATCTCTGCGATTAAAGAATTCGACTCTTTCTGTAAAATTTTAGTGGTATCAGGCATGCCACAGTTGGCCACCCCTGTTCTAGTACATCTATTAACCTTTTCAAGGGTAAAGTACTTCAATTTCTGAATTGCCTAAATGATTGAACGACAGCAGAATTTACAAAGAAATTTATTTGGAAATAAGAAAAAGCTTTTCTCCACGTACTTAGTAAATGCAAATTTTTATTTCAAAATTCTGGTGTCAATGTAGCATTTAGGGATTAAAATTAAGCGGTCCATAAATGAAACACCGCCCTTCTTGGATTAAAAAAAGAAAAGTTGTAATGTCGTGCAATCAAAGACAGAAGTTCACAGAAATATTGAATTTTCAAAAGTCTGGAGCAAAATTAAAACAAGACAAAAAATATTCACCAGGATTGAGATTTCCGACTTTTTGCATACCAGTATTATCTTATAGAAAATGTTATTTTATTTTTTTAGGAACATTTTTGCGATTTAACAGAACAACATTTTCTCTAAGATTATACTGGCATGCAAAAAGTCGGAAATATCATCCCTGACCCATGGGCTGGAGAGATTTGCGATTTGCACATAACTATCTATTGTGGTACGGGGTTTTGAATGGCCAGATGGGCTGGGGGGGGGGGGATCCAAATGCTGTTCATACCGCTAAAATTGAAAAGTTTTTTCATCTTGTTTAATAGCAGTTTAAGTTTTTGTTTCAGGTCAGGCGGGGAGGCCTACCAATATTGTTTTAGCTCAACAAGCCCCGCCCAGCAGAATAACTACAGTGCTCAGCAAAAGTTTAGACAATGATCTATTATGCTTCTGTGCTGAGAAGTATGTAACGAATTGTTGTAATTCAACTGTCAAATATTACTGG
The DNA here is from genome assembly GCA_963932465.1 of Maratus speciosus. NCBI lineage: Eukaryota > Metazoa > Arthropoda > Arachnida > Araneae > Salticidae > Maratus > Maratus speciosus. The sequence goes on from OZ010787.1 coordinate 434,679,324, forward strand.
GGACTTATCCTTCATACACAAACAATAAATTTTAATTTATACACTTTACATAATATATAATGACAAAAAAACGAATTTAACATTGTTGCAAAAGTATAGACAATCTGCCTGTTAACAGAAAAATATCCATAAATTGAAATCGAACTGCACCTACATTGTCTGCTATTAATGCAAAAATGTGACTTTCCATCGAAGAAACTAAATCCTGCATCACTTGGGGTCTATTTCGTGCCAAACACGTTCAACATCTGATCGAAGTTCATTTACAGAGGAGTATTGTTAAAAAATCGCATAAACCGTATGAGATATGATGCCACAAAAGTTTTCGATTGGGTTCAGATCAGGGCTACACGCGGGCCAGTCGAAAACAGTAATATTTGGAGAGTTAAATCAATTTTTTATTTGTATGCAACATGAATAGACGCATTATCTTGCTCAAATACATACTTTGGAAGAGATAAAAGTTCACCAAATGGCTCTAAATTGTTTTCCAATGTATGTATGTAGTCTTACGCAGCTTGGCGACCATTGAGAAACTCCAGAGATACTTGAGAATTAAAACAAAGTGAGGCCCAAGTCATCAAAACTTTAAAGGGCAAAGGATACATAATTTTAATTCCAAAAATGGCAAGAATATTTAATTTAAATTTTCCCTTTATAATATACGTGAAAATTAGCAATTTCATATATTCAAATAACTTCGTTTATAAATTCTGGTATCGGTCCATTATTTCATCCGTTTATAAAAAGAATTACTCCGCGACAGGAAAGGGGTCAATTTGTTGTGAGATTTCAAGGCTGGTGGTTTTATCATTATCATGTAAACTAATGTACATCTTTCTTTAATGCATCTACGAAATTATCCGTTGACACAGAAAGCTCTAACTCACTTTTAACGCGATTATCTGTCATCATTTGTCTAGATGCCAGTTTATGGATCCTTCTATAATCTCATTTTCTGGCCACACGAGTCCTTCCAGATCTATGTTTTGCTTTGAAAGAGTCACCCTTAGACAGTACTTAATAGACAGACTTCTTTGGCCGATTGAAAGTAGCTGAAATTTCCGCACCAGTCTTCCCTTTCGATTTCAGCTTCCATGCTTTAATTATTTCATCTGACTGAAAATTTCTTGCTCGCGCATCTTCACTAACCGATGTTATCGCGAGGTGCACTTAAATACTTCATGCATGTGACGTCATAGGTTTGAAATATGCGGTTTTCGGTGAACAATATCAAAAAAATCACAAAAGTGTCTAAACTTTTGCAATATGCAAATT